>CM040246.1:108239021-108681521 GCA_022545495.1 Chrysanthemum lavandulifolium
AAACTAGGGTTTTGACTTTTTGACTTCTACCGTAAGAAATTTCCAACGATTCAAATGATTTCGCTTGCAGATATCCTTAAAACACTCCAATAACACAAAATGTTGACCTTTTCACCCAAAGTGCTTAGAAAAGTTACGAGTAGAAATGACCAATGAACCAAATACGAGTTTAAAACGATCTAAACCCGTAAAGCTTGAAACTTTTTGCGAAAAACTAAAACTTTAACACCAAATAAACCTTAAACCACAAGAATCTTGAATTATTTGGTGAAAAAATGAAAGCTTTAAGCGTTTCAAATATGTAAAACGTGAGCTTATACGAGTAACCCTTCAAAACAAACACAAACACTCCTAAACCATTGTTAGGCGATTGATACCAATTGTTATACCCCTTTATCACGTATACCTTATCACAATAACAACCTTTACCACAAACACCCACGTTATAAACAAACAGTTATGCGTATAAGAAGAGAAAAGATTAAGCAAAGATATGGTGACTTGATGTATATGAATTCGTGTATATGTTTAGAGAGGTAGAGAAAAGAAAGATGAAAACAATAAGTTGTATATTGCTTCAAGGAAAAACACACACACACACACACTCAAGCACACCCCTCAAATGACATACTTGAGGGGTATTTATAGTAAGAGAGGATGATGCCCTAAGGCTTGGCCATGGGCCTTGAGATGGACTTGGATTGGGCTTGGGTTTCACGAACTAGACAAGGCTAGCTTAACATAACTTATGCCCAATTAGCTTAGCCCAATCCACGAGCCCGCTGACTATTCTATCACGATATCTAACACGCGTTACAAAGTTCCTAATCGTGAATGACCATCACTTAATAAAAACTATTAAGGCTAATAAAGAACAAGGTTGCACATTAACAAGGGAGGAGCTTAAAGCTGCCTCACCTGACACCCGATTCCAAAGGAACATAAAATCATGCTACCGAGTAGAAATCAAGGGATATTCGATGCCCCCGAAAATTATGTAGGCCTTTATACCCATGCCTTCACCACTTCCAACCTTAGGATACCTTTGCATCCTATGATCTTAGAATTCCTCCGAGACATGAGGTACACATTTCTAGGTTCAACCCTTTGGCCTAGCCAAGCTTACAACATTCATCGTGATGTGCAAAGCTTATGGGTTCGAACCATCCTCGACCGTGCTTAGGGTTTTTCAATCTATACCCGGAGGAGATTGGTTGACCTTGGCCAAAAGGGGTGAAAGGGATGTGCCCATTTCGATAGATAGGCCTTTACGAACATAAGGAACCTGGAAAGGCAAATTCTTTTATATCCAAAACACCATTATCCCTCCAAGATACTCGCATTGTTAAACCCGAATTTCAATATGATGAAAAAGGTTCAACGATCCATTGCCTTATACCGTGAGAAGAAACCTTTGTATCAACGTTGGCTCGTCATCCAATTGATTGCCAAACATTCCCCGAGCCAATTTTTTCATGGTCGGCATTGCCGAAAGTCGAGGGGTCTCCTTTGGTACCTGAGATTATTTGTAATGGAGAAAGTATGTACTTTTTTGATTAAAATAAGAAATTAAAACTTATCTTTCTGATATTTATCTTATTTGCTTCTTTGTGCAGAGATGTCGTTCAAGAACTTTGTGGTGTCTGGTGGTGCAAAGGAGGTAAGCTTCCTTCCAAAGAATCCTCAAGAGACAAGCTATGGCGTGGCTCCCCATCAATGTCCATAAATAACAATGATGTGGAAGCCCACCTATCGAACTCAGATCTTCCGCTCCTCCGCCAAAGGAACCCATAGATGTGGAAGATCACTTGTGGAGAATGTTGCCGACTGACGAACCAATCTCCAACAGTTGGCCATCGAGGACCCTCCGGCATAGTGAGAGGGTCCAAGCAGAAAGGCGGCAAGCTAAAGTGTGAAGTCTCGCTTCAAAAGGGAACTCATCCT
The DNA here is from genome assembly GCA_022545495.1 of Chrysanthemum lavandulifolium. Classification (NCBI taxonomy): domain Eukaryota; kingdom Viridiplantae; phylum Streptophyta; class Magnoliopsida; order Asterales; family Asteraceae; genus Chrysanthemum; species Chrysanthemum lavandulifolium. The sequence continues at coordinate 108,240,966 of CM040246.1, forward strand.
ACCTACTCCTCCCTCTCGAACTACCCGGCAAAAGAGTGCCTGTGGTAAGGGCGTGGAATTTCCACCATCGAAGGGCCCAAGGCAATGATATCCATGGTAAAGTTTCACCGTGAACAAAAATTAGGTACCAATAATAATATATTAACAAAGGTACATATGTTGCGTGACTTCCCGACACGAAGAATTTCCTCTCCCTAGCTTGTCATCACTCGGGCCATGTGATCCCACCCAAATGGAAGGGGTGATGGATAACATGTCCATAGAAAGGCTCTGCGATCTTCATGACAAAATCTATGTCCGACAATGCATGCTAGATAATCAACTCAATGCTAGGACAAGTGGAAACGCCGTGTTGTCACCAAAGCTCGAGAAGAAATGGATGTTATGCCGAGAAGGAGAAGGCTAGGATCAAGTATGCAGACTTGGAGAAGAAGTGTGAGGATGTCTTGAAGATTTTGACAAGAACCCTTGGTGCAAGATCTCGAGTGAGAATGAAAAGCTCAAAGGTCAATTGGCAACGAGTGAAGTTGAATGCAGCAGGCTGACTGTCGAAGGCTCAATGGTCGTAGGCTATAAAGAGCAGATATATGTTCTTTCATCCAAGTGTGGAGGCCTTGAACAAGAGAGGGCAAAGTTGCTGGACCAAGAGATCAAGCTCAGAGAAAAGGTAGATGGTTTAAACCTTCGTCTGAAAATGCTGAAGAAGGACAGGGTGGACTTGGTAACCAAGGTGATCCCCTATGTTGCTATGGAACTTTACCATAGCGATGATGTGGGGATTGCCATTGGGAATGTGGTGAATGCTGCCATTTTCCATGGCAAGTGTACCACTTTGGAGGAGATAGCCAAGACTGGGGAACCGGTGGTGCTGGAGAAAGTTCCTTACTACGTGGCAACTCATGAAAAGAGTATGATGATGCGTGTAATCAATTAATCGCTTTAGAGTTCCCTTTCTTGCAAATGTGACTAAGGACCCAACGACCTCAATTGAGGACCCGCTGCCAAGAAGCTAAGGATGCCCACCTCCATCTTCCTCCAAGAAGACTCCACACCCAAGGTTCCCTCCCGTGTTCAAATTGATCCCACTCATTCCAAGGTTTGATGAAGGCAACCATGTGGTTGTAATTTGATCCCTGTGGTGGTATGTACCATGTTTAAAACAATTGTCTCAGTGTTCCTTTCCGTGCTCGTGCTCGATGAAACAATTAACATGTGGTATGTGTGATGTAGGCTACGCCTATGACAATATTTTATTTTGTTGGATCGTTATACTACGACTGCTTTAGACTAGTTAGACTAGTCAAGAATCTACATTGAAGCCACTAGGCTCGAATTTTGCCATATGTGATTCTTCTCTTTTATTTTACTATGTAAAAATATTTTTACAACCTAAGGCGATGGTAGATGCATAGCCTCATGTGTGTAGTTACTTCACCAAGAATATTAGCAATCGATAATTTGATCACGATGAGGGTCGCGACCCACTCCATCTTGATCCTTTGGGCAAATGAAGGCTTAAAATACCTTAAGGCCATATAGGAAAGTTAATGTGAAGTTGAGATGGATGTTATGCATATGAGCAAGACATGTTGTTTAGTCTTTGTACATCCCTTCGACATTGAAACTTATAAAGCGACTTGGTGGACAAATCTTTGTTGTATTGAACGAAACAAGAGATTTGAGGGAAATGCGTTATATCAATAAGTGGGTAGGAGGATTACATCATTTTAAGAAATGAATACTAGATGCCTACCATTAATGCTTCTTTCCCAAGTGAGAAGAATGCAAATACATTGATTGAAAGCAAAGTAAAAATGTCCTTAGACATTGTAAGTTTCATACGAGAACTTACTTAAGGTTAGTGCCATTCCGTGTTCTATCAATAACATCTCCATCCGTGGTTTCCACTTGTAGGCTCCGCTGCCATATGCTTCCTTAATAACGAGCGCCCTTCCCATGTAGGTCCTAGTTTACCCCGGTACTCAACTTTACTTGCGCTATTGAGTCGGAGGACGATTCCCCGGTTTGAAGGTCGAAGGCCGAACCCGATTTTGTAGTATCTTTCAATTTTTGCTTATGGATAGCCTCCCGATTGAGGTTATTTCCTCGCTCTTCGAGAAGGTCTAGGTTGTCATGAGTCTTTCTTCGTTGTCCGCCTCAAGTTCATGACTCTTTCTGCTTTGACACTTACTCCGGGGGATGACAGCCCGTGCCATATGTCAAGCTAAAAGGCGCCTCCCATGACTTGACTTTGTATGCCTGTGAGCCCAAAGTACTTGAGGTAGTTCATCTACCCAACCGTGGTGACTATAACCCAACCTTCGTTCTATTCCTTCTATGATGTCTCTCTTGGTAACTTCCACTTGTCTGTTACCTTGAGGATGGTAGACGGAAGTGAAGGATTGTTTGATATTCGTGCCTCGCAAAACACTGGAATACCCTTTGGCGAACCGCTTCCCATTATCTCGAAATGATGATGTGAGGTATTCAACCGATGATAATATGCTCCCACACGAACTTTTCCATGTGCCTTCCCGTGGTGGATGCCAAAGGCTTTGCTTCCACCCGCTTAGTGAAATAATCGATGGCTACGACTAAGAACTTTACTCCTCCGGAGCAACCGCGTAGAGGACCCACAATATCTATCCCCATTGGCCCCATTGGTCAAGGGCCATGCGGAGGTTACAGAGGTCATATCTTGTTTTGGTAGCCTTGGAACCCTTGAGTGAACTTGATGCCTTCACATTTCGAATGATGTCGACGCGCCCCTGCATCAAGGCCGAATACCCGATCCTCATGATTTTAGAAACAACGGAGCGGGGTCCTGCATGAAGCCCGCAGGATCCTTCATGTACTTCTTGAATGATGTTGGCGGCTTGCCTAGGTCCCTACACACAGAGCCATGGGGAAAGAAAGGACCTTCGGTATAAGTAGTTCCCCATGATTCTATACTTGTGGTGCTTTGATGCGGACCTTCGAGCTAATTTCGATCCTCCCAAAAGATACCACTTATTAGATATTCTCTAATTGGAGTCATCCATTTGAGTCTTCCTCCCGTATCACGCCGACATTTCCTTTCGGACGATGGACCTATCTCGCCAACACTTCGACTAGAACTTTTGGTTAAGTGGGCAAATGCCATTGATGCCGCTTGCTAAGTGCATCCGCCTTCTTGTTTTGATTTCTCCGGACATGCTCTATGTTGTAGGATGTAAACCCTTCGAGCATTTCTTTGGCTTTATCCAGGTAGTGCTTGATCACAGGTTGTCTTGCCTCATAGGAGCCTTTTATCTGGTTGGCCACCAGTTGCGAGTCAAAGAAAATAGGCAAGTCTTCTACCTCCATGTCTTTGGCCAATCGGAGGCCTGCTAGCAAGGCTTCGTACTCCGCTTCATTGTTCGTAGCATCGAATTCAAAACGGAGTGCATAAGTGTACTCCTTCCCTTTGGGATCAACAAGCATGAGACATGCGCCAGAACCATCGGAGCTGGAGGCTCCGTCAGTATAAAGCTTTCACCCTTCGACCGCTTTATCAAGTTTCTTTTCAAAGAACCTTTGTGTTATGTTTTGGTTCGAGGGTGTTTCGCTAAGAAGTCTCGCCAATATTTGCCCTTTGACCGAAGTTTCTACCTTTGTATTCAATTTCGTGCTCTCCTAGCTCGACAGCCCATTTAGCTATTCTTCCCATTTCTCCCGCTCAAAGTATCCGCTTAATTGGTTTGTCAAGAAGCACGGTTATGGGGTGAGCTTAGAAGTACCTTCAAAGACGCCTCGCAAAGATAGAGCAAGGCCAAAATTAGCTTCTCCAAAGGTCGGATAATTTAGCTCACCTCAGAGAACCATGCTAACTAAGTAGATAGGATTTGCTTTTCTCCTTTTCGCCAATAACACAGGTCGATGCTTTCAAGGAGGTCATGATATACATAAACAACACTTCGCCTTTGATCGGGGCGAAGTGTAGGTAGAATAGCCATGAACTCCTTGAGCTTTTGGAAAGTCGTCGATCTATACTCTCACCGAACGCCTTTTGTCCGCATCCTTTGAGTGTTTTGAAGAACGGCAAAGGTCCGTCTCGCACCTTCGATAAGAACCCGCCGAGTGTTGCTAGCTTTCGCTCGCACTTTGCACTTCCTTTAGGGACTTAGGAGGTCAGAGATCCGTGATGACCTTGACCTTCAAGGATTGGCCTTAATACCTTGCTTGGTGATCGATGCCCCAAAATTGTCCTTCTTCCACGCCAAGGAACACTTCTTGGGATTTAACTTCATGTTGATGGCGCCAAGTTGGTCGGTTTCCTTGATGTCGAGAGCATGTCCTCCTCCGATCTACTCTTGATGACCATATCATCTACGACGCGCCCGCATTCCTACCTATCCGCTTGTGGAAGGCTTTGTCCACTAAACGCTGGTAGGTGGCACTGCATTTTTCAAACCAAAAGGTTTTTAACAATAAACGCCTTTTCCCGTAAAAAGGTTGTCTTCTCTTCGCCCTCTTCCGCCATTTGTATATGATGGTAACCCTTATAAGCGTCTAGGAAACACTTTAGCCGAAACCCTGACAAGGATTCCACCTTCCAATCAATTTATGGCAGAGGGTAGCAGTCCTTCGGGCAGGCTTTGTTAATATCTGTGAAGTCCACGCACATTCGCCATCCTCCATCATGCTTCTTGACCATCACCGGATTGGCCAACCAAGTTTGATACTTCACCTCTCTGAGTATGCCTGCTGTTACAAGCTCGTCGACTTCTTTGCATGCGCGCGCTTTTTCGGGAGCCAGCTTCGACGCTTTTGTTTGATGGGTTCAATATGTTTGAACTCATTGAGTTTCAGGTTCGGTCAAGGGCTTTTCGCCTATGATGAGAGTTCTGGGACCCCGTCATGTCGAGTAGGTCCATGCGAAGACATCCGCATTAGCACGTAGTACCTTTTCCAACTCGCTTTAAAGGAGGTTGGGAGTCGCTTTTCCGATTACCACCGCCCCGATCGTGGTAGAGATCATTTACCACAATGCGTTCTTCAACACAAGACAATCGAGAACATCCTTCTGAGGCTCTTCCAAACCTGCTTGATCCTTTTGCCTAATTCCGTAGGCCCCTTCACTTTATAGCCGGAGAAAACCGCTCCAATGCCAAGGGTGTTTGGAATTTGATCATGTATGTATGGTTGAGACAACGATGCCCATCTTCGCATTGCCGCTCTCCCTATCAATAGGTTATAGGAGATCTGCACTCACGATCGTGAAAACCGTAGTTTCGCTCTTTTAGCCTTCCTTCTCCAATCGTAACCTCTAGAGGGACTTCTCCCAAGGGCCATGAGTGTTTCCCCGAGAACCCTACTAAGGGTACCTTCGAATCTACTCTTCGACCTTATCAAGGTTCGAGTTTTAGAAAACATCGTCAGAGATAACTTCACAGAGGTACCGCAATGAGGTAGGCCCCTACTTCTCGCTGGAGATCAAGACCTTGTTGACCACGGGTCATTTGAAAGAACTTTCCCGTGATTGAAGGAAAAGTGACATCTCCTACTCCGCACATGGCTTCCTCCGCTTCTTTCCTTTTCAAACCGTAGTCATCCTTGTACACCATGAGGATGGGTGCTTCTTCTAGGTGTGGTATCTTTCCCAACCGTGTGTCGGAGACCTTGTCTTTACCTTTCTTTATACCCTTCACCAAATGTCCCAATTGACCGGACTTCACGACCTCTTCTATCTGCTTCTTGAGCTCTGCAGCTTGATGGTGTCGTGTCCGTAATCGCCATGGAAGTAACAGAATTTGAAGTATCTTTGGGCCTTCCTCTGTTTGTCAAGCTAGGAGGAGGATCAAAGGTCTTCGCAGCCTTTTCCGTAGCAAGTATCTCCCTTGGAGATTTGGACAGATTAGCCAAGGGCCCATGGTTGATGTTTTTGTGGTACGGTGTAAACTGTCCCTCGCTTTTTGTGTTTGTTCTTGACCCTTCCCACGAAGGATGCTTCGGGCTTTATTGTGACTTTCTTTATTTTCGACCGAGCCCCATTGGTAGACACTTCTTTTCTTCGATCCGTGTAAGCCTTCTCCACCAAACCCTTATAGGTTGCAGTGGAGATCGGTGGAGAGGAATTCAACCAAACTGTTTCAGAGGCCATGCACGAAACCCGAGATGCGCCGTCCTCGTGCAAGCCCATTATCCGTAACGTGTCATCTGTATCCGTGATGAAAGCTCGTGCTCTCGCTCTCCTTCGCTTGATGTTGTGCAATCGTTAGGTGCGCCTTGTAAACTTTTTCTCTGGCTAAAATGTGATCCGAACTTGGCCTCGAGATCATCCAAATTCACAATGCTACCCGGTTTTTGCCTGTTTCCACCATATACGAGCGTAGTCTCGTAGGGTGTATGTAAACATGTGAGAAGCAACAGCATAACCCATTTCGCATTCTAATAGCCCTTCGAACAAGTGTAAAAGTTATCCGGATCCCCTTTCCCATCGAGGTACCAATATGCGCGGGCATTTTCAACCCATCGTGCAAAGGGTAGTCTTCATCCATCTTACGGTGGTGTTGTAGAGCCCATGGGCTCAATAAAGGCGCTATAAGGTGGCATGTAGGTAGGGCAAGATTGTACGGGTTATGATTTGGAGGTATTCCAACAAGGTTTTGTTAACATATCGAGGGTAAGCAGAGGTATATAAAGTGGGTGACTTCCAACAGGTACGAAGGATATACCATAGGTTGCCCGTAGGGCATACTCCGTATGGTTGGGTAAACCGGGTTGCTAGCCCGCCCATTAGGTGGGGGATAAACCCTCGAGGGTAAGATTGAGCCCAAAAGGAGGGTACATACCATGAGGAGGAATATTTCCTCCCCATTCATTTGAGATGGATTGCCTTCCATGCCGGATGCGTGAGAAGGCCGCAACGAACCCCCGCCTCGCTTCTTCCCGGATGAGCCGCCAAAATTGGTGGCAAATTAACCTCCGTAGCATCCCCTCGGTGACTCCTTCCATTGAAGCCTTCTATCGTGCCTTCCCGCCTAGTCTGAGCCCCTCCTAACGCCTTCAAACCAACCGACCTTCCACTAGGCCTTCGATCGCCGGAGACCCTATCCTTAGCACCGAGCATGTAACCCTAGGAGCCAAGGGCCTAGTCTCCATTTCCAACTCTTCGTCATACTCATCGCTGAGTATCCTAACCCCTACGAATCTCCATATTCCTAGCTTGCCTCCTTCGAGCCCTTAGTAAAGATTCTAATGCTTCGATGTTAGCTTCGACAAACGCCGGACTAATTACCGGTTCATGGTTAGCGGAGGTTGAAGCATGGTTGTTGGGAGTTATTTCGTGGTGAGATCGTGTGGTAAAAGTGGATGCGGTTATATTGGGAAGGTTGTTAGGATCATCGATCGATTGGTGTCAAGGTCGAGAAACCCGAGGGTGTATCTTCTTCCTTGATTCATGCCGTAAAACTAGTGAGAGTGATCGACCGGTGTAAGTTTGGAATAACGAGACCAATAGTAGTGGGTCCCACGGATGGCGCCACCGATTGTACAATAATTGCAGACGACCAGCCTTCGATGGTGATCAAGGGTATGAAGGGTGATATGCTTGCGCCAAACTTGTAGCCAATGCAATAAGAAATAGTAGACACTTAGTTATATGATTGCGCATGGGTTGGGCCTCGCGAACCACCTCCCATGAGAGTAAGTATGTGATATGAGTTGTAAATAATATGATGTATGTGAAATATCGTGTTGAGTGAACATACCATTGAAATGACTCGTCCAACCTATTTATAGGTGATGAAAATAACTTGAGAGTGTTAGCACACGCTTAGGAGATCATGGGGCGCCCCCGATTTGTGGTAACCGCTAGGGCTTCATCCCTACTATCTCGGACTTGGCGGGAAGCTAAGGAAATAGTGGAACGTGGGGAAGACCAAGTCAAGGTTCTTCTTTGTCTTGGCATCTTCAAGAGAAGACACCGAATGGCATAGGCCTTCGGGTCGGCGGATTCCCAACCGTAACCATGTTAATGATGAATGGTTTTACGCCACCAATGACTTATGAAGAAAGACTTGGGTCTTCGTAATGCAATTCGATCGAGGTCGAGGGGGGTCCTTCGACCGATCGAGGGTACGCCATCGATACATTCATTTTGAAATAGCAATTGAAGTATTATATGTGTGCTAATATCTAAAATTGTATCTATGGCTAATGATTATTAGCTTCATATTTTTTCACTAAATAGTGACAACATAGTTCGTCACTGTGATGTTACATTTTTGACGACCTTTTATGGTCAATCAGACCAAAATTAGTGCGACTTACAGCCGTTAGTGACAAATTTTGTGACGAAAGATGTCGTCAAAAATTTTATTGACAAATCTGATTTTGTCACATATTAATGATGACTTTTTTCATTTTCTTCTCTAAAACAAATCAGTGACAGACCTATTGTGATGACCCCGGTTTTCATCACTAAGTAGGATTTTTGACGACTTTTTGCTGTTAGTGACGAAATACCGCTTGTCACTAAAACCTGTTTTTCTTGTAGTGAAAGAAGCTACCGAGTGTTATATTGTAACAGAAGCGTGAGTTCAGAGTCGACGTGAAGTCTGTGATTCAAAGGTAATTAGGGATTCTTTTACGTACATTAACAACTTTAATTAGCGAATTTATGTGGTAAAACAAACAGATCGCTTTGTATCTACGAAGCCTATTTGGATGCACTTCTTGCCTCCCTCTTGGATTGGTTTCAAACTTGATATTTCGAGACTAAAAACTGGTTTAAGTAATGTTTGCTTCTCATCCTTTAAACATGTCATGTGTATATGTTTATGTTCGCTTCTCATAATTCTCATTTTTCAGAAAATACTAAACTAGCTAGCTAGTGTCGAAAACAAGTCCTAATAAGCACCAGAAAGCAGGTCCTTTGTTATTGAGTAAATAACAACTCTATGCTTCTTTTCAGATTTTAAGACACATATATGCTTGCTTTGAAACCTCATTCCAAATGTATGCTTGCACATTAAAATAAGACTAAAATACACCGTTCGTCCCTATAATTGTTGCTGCAGCATCGCGATGGGACAAACTTGAGCTTTTTCATCGTCCGAGTCCCTTTTCCAACTTTTATACTCAGAATCGGGTCCTTTGACCATATTTCGTAGTCAAGCACGCCGTTTGTCGCTTGATTTATCTTTAGCCCAAGGGCACAATTGTCATTTCCTTATTTCAATTAAAAATTTCTTAATTATTGCCACATGTAATGTAACCTCTTCCCGCCCCATAAACACATAGTCTCAGATATTTTTCGTCCCGTAACTTTCGTTACAAGAATTATCGAATTCACAAACCCTAATTGCATGTCACAAAACCCCTGTTTATCAATCATAAAACCGAAACATGGACTTTACTCTATGGAAAGTAAGAAGACATCCAGGTTATCCAGTTGATGATACCGTCTTGTACGAGTCTGCTAAGATGAAATACGGTATTGTTTTTTTTTTATTATAGTCATTGGAATTAGTGAAAAACTAGAATGGGAGGGGGGGGGGTTGAATAGTTTTACCAATTAAAACTCATTTTAATCTATTTAGATCGACTTATGTCAATCTATTTGAATGTGTGTTGGATGTTGATAAACAAACATATAGAAATATAAATATGTAATGAAAAGATAAAGAGTAAGAAGCACAAAACCACAACGCGAGTATTAATAGTGGTTCGGCTACAAGTGCACCTTCCTTGCCCTACTCCACTCCCCGAATCACCTACTCAAGAGTTCATAATCACTACACAACACCGACTCCTTATGGTGGAGAAACCTTCACAATGTTGCCTACACTTTATCTGTCACAAAACCCTAATTCACAAACCCTAATTGCATGTCACAAAACCCCTGTTTATCAATCATAAAACCGAAACATGGACTTTACTCTATGGAAAGTAAGAAGACATCCGTGTTATCCAGCTTGATGATACCGCCTTGTACGAGTCTCGCTAAGATGAAATACGGTATTGTTTTTTTATTATAGTCATTGGAATTAGTGAAAACTAGAATGGGAGGGGGTTGAATAGTTTTACCAATTAAAACTGTTTTAATCTATTTAGATCGACTTATGTCAATCTATTTGAATGTGTGTTGATGTTGATAAACAAACATATAGAAATATAAATATGTAATGAAAAGATAAAGAGTAAGAAGCACAAAACCACAACGCGAGTATTTATAGTGGTTCGCCACAAGTGCACCTTCCTTGCCCTACTCCACTCCCCGAATCACCTACTCAAGAGTTCATAATCACTACACAACACCGACTCCTTATGGTGGAGAAACCTTCACAATGTTGCCTACACTTTATCTGGTACAAGGCTAGATACCGGGTCCTTTTCACCAAGGAGAACCAATCCTATCACAACGTCGCCTACCCTTTATCCGGTAATAGGCTAGATACCAAGTTCCATTACAATGGAGGAACTACTACCCAACACTACACCAATCACCTAACCCCAAAGGAGATCTACTCCTTATAATAATATCTCTTGTACATCGAATCACACCATATCGAATGTACACCTTAGACACCTTTCACTAATGCCTTTGACTCGATCTTCAAGACACTCTTCACTAATGTCTTGTGTCTTGACTTCTAGGCACCCTTACCTAATGCCTCTAGTCTTGACTTCTATGCACCTTTCACAAGTGCTTATAATACGGACGATCGACACCCTTCACTAATGTCTTGGTCTTGACACTTGAGACATCTTTCACAAATGTCTCCAACACTACACTTCTTAGGAGAAAGAAAAGAACCATCAACAAGAGAACTTCAGTAGTCTTGATGATGAGGAAGCATGGCAACTCATGGACTTGAGCTTGCTTGACTTCAAAGGTGGTGATCTCGCCTTTAAGAGAAACCTAGAGGATCACACAAAAACAAAACTACATACATAGATCACTTGGATCTGGGGTTAGAGAGTTTTTAACTCAAGGAGAAAGTATATGAGAAAGGGGTAAGAAACAATGAAGAAATGACTCACTATTTATAAAGAGAAGTGTCTACTGTTCCACGGATCCCACCCTTAAGGGATCCATCTAGTATAATGTTAGGGATCCGTGGGATGCTCCTCTTTGCCCATGGGTATTTTGGTTATGGGTCATGGGTTGATCCATGTGTATTTCATTAGATACAATGTACCTAATAGATGCAATGCATCTAGTCAAATGGGTATGGGTCAATACCATGGGTTGTAGTTTTTACCCATTTATAATACATACTAGTTATGTATATATTTGCCCAATATGTAAACACTAGTTGTTGTACATATGTATTCCTAAATCAGAAAATCACTTATACTTGTTTTAGTGTTTATGTGAAAATGTAAGTATGTTAGAAAACTATTGGTTCAAACCATTTATGTATTTTATTTGTTTCATTAAAATGATTTTACGTTTGTTATCGAAAAAACATTAGAAGATCGTAAAATACAAATAAACGCTTTACTGACTTATTTGTATTAACAATCTCCCTTTTTGTTGATGACAAAACATAAAATTATTTTAAGGAAAACTAAAATTGTGAAAAGTTTGAATTTGCGCTTTTACTTTCTTCTCCCCTTTTGTCGAAACAAAAGAGCTTCGAAGAAACTAACACATTGTTTTAAGAAAAACATGTGAAAATAGAAAAGAGGGAAAAAATAGAGAGCAAGTAACGAGAAAGGATGTCGTCTTAACTCCCCCTTGACGAGTCTATCCCTATGTGAGGGCGTCAAGTAAAAATAATACTAAGCTAGTTTATTTGCAACTAAGTTTGCAAATGTTAGGAATTGGAAATTCTATTGTGAAGCATCGGTCACCCCAAGTATAATCTAGCTTAAGTTAGCTCGTAGAAATATCGTTTATTATGTTAGTTGTTAGTCAGTTATTAGCATAGTTTAGTTTAGTGCAACTTGTGGAGGAATGACGGTCTTTACCCATTGTATGCTCGATCCCACTCGTAGGAGGGCGACATTTTAGAGAATAGCCCTCTCCCCTCAAGGGAGAGGGTTGGATGTTCATTTGGAATCTAACCTTCCATGAGTTTCTCTTACTAGAATATCCCACTTTCTCTCTCTAAAACCATATACCTATACGCCTATATTTGTGATTGCTTGTGTGTTTGAGAAATCTAATATGTTTCAAATGGTATCAAGAGCCATGGTTTGATCATTTCTCTTACATATCCTTAGATTTCTAGTGGTTTTAGATGGTTTTTTGAGTTTGAGAAAGTTTAGTGGTTTTTGCATCATTTAGATCATTTCTTGTGTTAAAGTTTGAATTTTGAGTGTACTTTTGTGTTTAGAATCATTGTAAGTGCTTGGGTTTTAATTTAGAAAGCTTGAATCACTGTGGTTGGGCTTGTTTTGGATTGAAAAGTGTGGTTTTGAAGTTTTTCATGGTAGCGACTTGAGTCTCGGAGTTAAATTTCTTCGTAGAGACTTGCTTCAGTAATTTTTAGCGAGTTAAAGTGTTAGTCGTAGCGACTTGATCGTAGCGACTTGTCTATTGAGACAAGCCGACAAATAGTACAAGTTAGTGGATTCTCCACTACGGCTAGCGACTTGGAGGGGTAGCGACTTGCTTTCATTATTTCTAGCGACTTGTACTTTTAGTTCTTAGCGAGTTGTTCCTTAGCAACTTGACTGTTTACCGATTTGGTACCATAGCAATTTGTGTTCAGCGACTTGGATCTTAGCGACTTGGGCTTAGCGACTTGATTCACTATAACTTGAGGTTTAGTGAGTTGCTACCTAGCGACTTGGGGATTAGCGACTTGGTTCTAAATTTTCTAGCGACTTGGTTTTATTGTTCTTGGCGAGTTGTTCTATTAGCGACTTGTCTTTATAGCAATTTGGTGAATTGATGCAAGTTACTCATATCTAATATCCATCAACACAATGTCTTACATCACTGACCCTTTAATCTCCAAAGTGCTTGAACTTTATGATACCTCACAGAACAATGAAACTGGTTGCTATTCGGAATGTTCTACCTTGATTGATTCAGCAATTTATGATCAAAACACTTCACAATCTGAGTCAAAACTTAAAGAGTCACACTTGTTAATGACACATGATGCAAGGCAAATGGAATGCAACATTGAGCCCTTTTGACTACTTTATCAGCACCTCAAACAATTGTTATCCACAACTATGGATCGTACATGCAGTGCTCTCCTTCGTCAGGATCTACCCACTTTAACAAGAACCGTGCTACTGAACTTAGAGCAACTGAGACTTCAAATTACCAAAAAGAAGGTATCAACCGATGATTCTAATGCAGCTCTTCAAGTAATCTTCAATCAATTTCAACCATTTATCAAGGGGGAATATTCCTCAGATTTTGATCATGACTTGACTGAATTTCATTCAAGAAACATACTGGAATGGAAATTCATGAGTTCATAAACACATTTATTCAACTTATGGGTAATATGGAAATATACATTAAGGAAGTTGCTCAAGTGAATGATAATTTGAATGAGTTGAATGGGTGTCAATTTAAGTTAAGTGAAGGTTGTGATATGTTGGGAAATGGATCAGTTGAAAGAATGGATGATGCCGAATGCATAATTTCAGTTGCAACAAAGGATGATGAAACCGACTGCAATGAACACAAAGGCTCAGAGTCAGAAAAGCTTGTAACAGCTTACATGACAACTCCTGTTATGCATGTGGTGAATACTGATGACATATCTGCAAATGAACAGGTTTCATGCGATGAGTTACCCTTAAATGATCAACATAATGCATGTGCTAATGTACCTGATCAATTTGTTCCTAACTCTGAACATGATATTGTTAAATATGTCATGGTTGAACCTGAATCTAAAATTGTTAAAACTAATGACATGATTGAAAAAGAGGTTTATGATGAACTTTCAAACAAATACTCAATTCTTGAAAAACATTGTATTTCTTTGGAAATTGCAATACAACAAAAAGAAGAAAGTTTTCTTGCTGCAAAACCTTGCATTAATCAGGAATTCCCAGAATTTCGAGAATTTTTTGAAATTAACCACTTAAAAACCCAGATTCAGGACAAAGATTCAACCATATGCAATCTGAAATTACAACTCTCAGATGTGCATAAGAATGATTATCATGGGATGAACAATCCTAATCATGAGATGAGTGGTACACTTAAATCTAGGAATGATGAATTTGCTCTATGTGTGTCCAACCTAGTAAGGGAAAATGAGTCATTAACAATGAACTTAGTAGAGAACAATTCCAAGTTGATAGATCAAACTAACTCCTTGTTGGCAAACATTGATGCCCTCAAAGCCCAAGTTCAGGATAAGAGCTTCACTATTGTTGCATTAAAAAATGAGCTTAGGAAATCTATTGGAAGTAGGGTGAACACTAAGTTTGCAAAACCATCAACCTTGGGAAAGCCAATTGTTCAGAACAACTCAAAACATACTGTAGTTAGGCAGCCCAATGCTTTTAGAACTGAAAGATTTAAACCATCGAAATCTAAGCTTGCCTCCCAAGTTGATGCGAATACTATTTTGTCAAAACCAATCACTTCACTATTTCATTCCGATATGATGAATAACAAACCCCAGTTTAATGTTCAAATTCCTAAGATCATGAATACTAGGAGTTCATCTAGTTCTCATAAGAAGCATCAAATGGTCGATCAATCCCTAAAGCAAACTAATTACAAAAGGACCAATATTCAAAGCAGAAGTGCCTACATCCAAATCTACTAGCAAATTGCTTCAAATGGATTCCACCGGTAGATTATTTAAGTTTTCGTGATCCAAACGGACTTACATACCTAGATCTTGCCTTAAGTGGATGCCCACAGAAAACTCTTCAAGAATATTGAACCTAAAGGGATTTCTATTAATGACACTCCTAGGTCAAACTGTGCAACATCCAGTAGTGAGGTTACTCATGTCACTAACCCATCTATCTGCAATACTACATGTGTTACTAGTGGAAAGTTTCCTCAGTCTTTTTCAGGTACAATGCTCAATTCAATCATGAACATCATGACTTGGTTTCCATCAGAAATGAAGATTGCTCACTCAGGAATTGTAGCTTGTCAGAATTGATGTACCTCGTACTTTGACTCCTGTTCAACCTGAATCAGGACTCGTTCTCTTAAATCAGTGTACAAATTAGTTTTATGTTTAAAAAAGAAAGAAAAAAAAAGAGTTTAGCATATATTAGAGAGCAGTATGCACTTTGAGACAGAAATGGTCACCTTTTATCATCTTTCATATTTATATCACATTTTCTCCCCCGATCAAAAATTTCAAATCTTTTGAGATTTTAGATCTCAAGTGATTTAAATATGTATGAAATAAAACTTTGTAGGAGAAAAATGTGTCCGGTTTTATATGATCTGAAGTGGACTACACTGAAGTTCCCTTTTAGATAAAAGGGAAACCACAATACATACCCTATCACTACTATATACATTATAGTCGTTCATATTACATACACCACATTTTTCATAAAAAATACAAAACAGAAGCTACTTCCGGGAGATGTCTTCATTCAGTTCTTTGAAGCAGCTTGTAGTGACCTTCACGAAGTCTACCACCCACAAAACTTTCAAGGCTGCGATAAATCATTCTAGTCTTAAGTCTTCTACCAATTGCAGCCACAAACTCTTCACACATCTTTAAATCCTGTTCCGACCAGAATTTTGTTTTGTTCCACGGCTTCATGTCAATTTTGATTTCCTTCACTCTTGAGTTTAATTCTTGTTCGACCATCCTGAGTGTACCATCACTGAACTTGTATAGCTCGCATAGCCTCATTAGAATTCTTGACCCGTATCTGTCGGTAAAGATGATGGCTCTAGGAGTGTCAATCACTTTATATTCGTGATGAAATTCAAGTCCTGAGGCTTCCCATTGCGGTCTTGTATGGTTGACGCAGTCCGGTAGCTTTCCATTCCTAGTGAAAATCCTCAACTCTTTTTCGAATGACCAAGCCTCCGATCCGAGATTGACGGTACAGAGAGGGCTTTCTTCTCACGTAAAAGGTAGATGGTTAAGGTGTCCTTGAAGGTTTAAAAGATAGAGATCTTCAAAGTCATTTGGCAGCAGATGTTTGAAGTCATTTTCGTCTATCACGTAATCTTTCAAGTCTGCTCTTCGAAGAACAATCTTCTTTAGATAATCATAGCCATAGATTGGGAAGATTTCTATATTGACAACACTTAGAATCCTCAGCTTGGATCGAACAGCTTTGCGTCTTTTATCAGCTCCATGTCTTTCAATGTAGAATTTCTTCTTTTTGAACCACCAATGAGAAATGCCATATGAAGCCTCGATGTCATACACATGTTCTTTGTCAGACCAGAATTGATCAGGTACCATCTACTCAAGACCCGGATGCGTGTGGGTAGCGGCTTTCATCTTTGAAATTGATAAAGTCGGTCTTCTTCGATGTCTGAGCACATAGATAGTCCAGTCATGGT
Source organism: Chrysanthemum lavandulifolium (assembly GCA_022545495.1). Taxonomy (NCBI): domain Eukaryota; kingdom Viridiplantae; phylum Streptophyta; class Magnoliopsida; order Asterales; family Asteraceae; genus Chrysanthemum; species Chrysanthemum lavandulifolium. Next base: position 108,257,416 of record CM040246.1, read on the forward strand.
TGAAGAAGAACTCGATCGAATGGTCATTTTCCGTGTTCACCACCAAGAGGAAGTGGCTTGTTCACATTGAAACGGCTAATCTGCTCACTGACTTGATCACTCAGCATCTTATGACATTCTTCCATCTGGTATTGAAGCTGATTGGCATCTGAGTGAAAGACTTTGACAATTTCGAATGATTGTCCTTCAAGATCCTTTGGAGTGATGGACGAGATTCCCTTCTGTTCACAAAACCACTTCATAAAGCTGCCCATATCTCCTGTGATGTGAAGAAGTGCGTCCTCAGCTGGGGCTTCATAGTTGGTAGTGATTGTTGAGGCCCGGTTGTTGTCGAGTCATCATGTCGACTACGGGATGACCCATGAAGGTTCGGAGTTTGAGGTCTCTTTAGTGAGCCACCTTTGAGTCATGTCTTTGAGGGTGCAACTCTAGTGGTTTTAGAGCGTTCACCCGAAACATATGCATCAAACCAATCATCTTCAGATGGCTTGGGGATATGTTTTGTGGATGCATCATCGTCATCATATTCTGACTCTGCCATGACATAAGATTCTTCATGAAGTACTTGAGCTTCTGGAATAGTAGAAGATGTTGGTGTGAACCTTGAATCAACGGTGGTCCAAGTTGCAGATTTCTTATGAGTTCCTTGATCACTGGATGAACTGGGTTATTTTGAAGGTTTTGGTGGTGATGATGGTGGTTGTGGTGGAGGTGTAGTGGTTGTTCCAGAAGATCCACCATTTCCTGAAGTACCAGCTCCACCAGTTAGAGGCGGTGGAGGAGGAGGATCTTTAGGACCTTTACGCAACTTCTCCAACACCACAGTCCTCCTTTTCTTCTTAGCTTCCCTTTCTCCAATGTCCTTCATAAACTGTACATGATTTTCGTGCTTAATTGATTCTTCAAGTGCTTCATATAGCTTCTTATTTACCTCATCCTTGTGCTCATTAGCATCGTACATCTTATCTGCCAGAGCAACTCTCATATCAGCAATGGGCAAGTCCATGAATTGTTGAAGCAGTGGAGCCTGCATTGCCCATTCAACAGCATCCTTAACTTCGCCTTCAATGGCGTCTGCTACCCCTTCATCAAAGTTAAGGTGCTCCAACCTATATACACGATTCTCGAGGGCATTGACAGATTTTGGTAGTTGTCTCTCAAGAGCTTCAATTCTTTTCACGGCTTTGTCGAGCAATTGATCTGATGTAAGTATTTGAGGTGGTGAAGCCGGTGGAGATTCTGTGTCAGTAACTGCAACCACTGGTTCAAGAGATAGATCTTTAGCAGGTTCAGGTGGTGGAGATGCGGTTGTTTTAGCAGGTTTGGGCGGTGGAAGTGCGATTGTATGAGAAGGTGCTGACATAGGAGGAATGGTTGAAGTGTCTTGCTGTATGTTGACTGTAAACATGGACTCTACATCCTCTTTCTCATTATCTTGCTTATTAGTCTCAGTGTCAGAGGGTTTGTCATTTATGAACTGATCACCGAAAGAGAAGTCTGTATCTAAATTCTTCAATGAGGAAAGGGAGTCAGGAGACATGTTCGGTTCCTCCATATGCCTGGTTTCATCAGATCTTGACTCAGGGTTCTTTTGTGAGTCTTTTTGCAAGACTTCATCATCATTCTGATCAGATAAAAGGTGACCATTTCTGTCTCAAAGTGCATACTGCTCTCTAATATATGCTAAACTCTTTTCGAATCTCAAAGCATATATTGAGGGGGAGCATTTCAAAACAAATAAAAACCTTCAAGGTACAAAAACTTCTATGTTTTAACATAATGTACCTTGATTGTGTGTTGAATGGTTTCTAAATGTTGGTAATTGTGGTTGTACTTCAAAAGATCTCTTTCCTCTATGTGATAAAATGTTTTCAAATATCCTATGCATATATTGAGGGGGAGAATTGACCAAGAAAATCAAATGGCCTTTTCTAAGGAAATTGTGATCAAGAAATTATTTCAAGAAATTATTTCAAAGAACTCTTGCCTCCATGTGCTAAACAATTTCAAGATCATATGCACATGTTGAGGGGGAGCATTTCTAAAATGATCAAAACTATTAAGGTACAAAATGCTTTGATCTCGTATCACAAGTACCTTGATTGTTGTTTCCAAATGATTTTTTAATTGGTTTCGAGATGGAAAGAACTTTACCAAAGGACCGACCCGTTTACTTTATGCATTGGAGTTATAAAGATGGTAAGGTTAGGTATTAGTTCCCACGATCTGCCAGAACCGGAGGGATCTACCCAGGGACAATCCATTAGATAGTGTAGAAGTCCGTAGGTATGATGAAAAAAGGAGAAAAATGAGAATAAGGGAAGAGTGCGGGCTGAGACAGAGCTAGTACTGGAATAAACCCAACAAGGTTCTAGTTATGAAGTCTCGGTAAGCACTGAAAGGGTTGAAGAATGAAAAAGAATTAAATGAGAAAAGGGTGAAAATAAACAGCCCTCCAATAATTCAACCTTAGGGCAGAAACCGGGTTCAATTCATATGCTACTAGTGGTAACACTGGTATTGAAGACAAGACGTCATGGACCCAGTGATGCACTGCACTAAACTTCCCAAGCTACTCAAGTTCCTCTTAAAAGAGCTTATTTCATTCTCACAGGGAACCGATATTATCTATCGACTTTCTCCTAGAGATTGTTGATATTGAAGAAGGAGACCCTCTCCCTAGTCTCCGGCATAGGAACCAAATGTGCACTATTGAGTCTAGAGCCACGAGATCATCAAATAAATCTCTTTAGGACACTGTCATTGAAGACTCTCTGTTTCACACAATGTGGAAAGAGAGATTATATCTTATGAGTCCCACGCATTATCGTTGTGGTATTGCCGAACATCCGAGTGATATGCAAACATATTCACAATGAAGATGGAAAGCCTTCGAGCCAACATCAAACAAGCTCCGGTGGGTGGCATGTGAGATCTATCCAATAGATCAACCATGTGACAACCGAGCGTAAACAATGGGGCAAGTCATAATTAAGATTCAATCCTCGTTCAAAGTTATGGATTGACGGATACCTTTGAAAAACCGGTCGTTGTGCTTAAAAATCTTTTCTCTAGCATGATATGTGCAAAAACACATATCATTTCTTTATCAAATAAAACCCAAAATAACCAAGAAAGAGCCGTTTATTGCTAATATTTGTGGTTTTCTTGAGTTTGTGCTTGTGCAGGTACGGATATGTCAAAACACACAAAAAGAAGCCAAATCAGACGAAAATCCGAGCACGAGAGATTAAGAGAGCTTAAGATGAGCCGGAAGATCAAAATTTTGCTTTTGAGGAGATTTCTACTCTTTGAGGATGATCTTTTAAAGTTATAATCAAATTTGAAGAATTGTCAAGATCAGTCCCTCATCTTTGAGCTTTTGGCAAGAATGACCCCTGAAGTTTCAGAGGTTGCAAATTCAGCCCTTGGATTATTTGACATTGCCAATAATGACCCTTGAAAGAGATTTTCAGAATGCACAAGATTGGTCCTTGGAATTTCAGATTTGACACAAAAAGTCCTTATTGTATTCATGGATCAAACACTAGTCCTTAATCCAATATAAAACCCACGGCCCAAAACATAAAACCGGTCAAACATACTCAAACAAAATAAAAAAAAAACACCCCGCGCCCAAATTACCCGTTTCACTCCTCCATTTACCCAAACCACAAAAATTACCCATCCTTTACCTCGTACTAAGAATCTCACAAACCTTCTAGAGAGCTGACATGTCAGATAACGATGCCCATGTGGTCAATTGAAGGCTCTTGATTGGACGAAACACCTCATTTGGTGAATTGGGAAGCTCTGATTGGTGATTGTGACTCAGAGGATTTGTGTGGCTGAGGATAGCATTCTAGGCTCTTCCAAGAGGAATCTCAAGGTCAAGATGGCTATAAATAGACCCTTGGCTCACCATTTCAATTCGTGCATTTTCTCCTTTTCAATTAAGTTTCATGTTTAGTTTCTTTTAAGCATTTTCAAGATTCTCGGTTTGTTATCTTTAAGTTTTAATGTAATCTCAAACCTTTTGTAATCTCATTTCGGTTTAATAAAATTTCAAGTTTTCACTTTGATCTTGCATTTACTATTGATGGGTGAATAAGTTGTTTTATGTTGGAATAAGCTCATCCAAGCTTTGTTATAGGCGATGTGAGCTTATTTGGTGCTTAAACTGTTTCATTGCATTCACTACAAAAAAATTACTCAGTCAACGAAAGTCAAACTATTGTTCATTTTGGATAAGAGATGGATATGGGGTGATTTGATGTTCACTTGGGTTTGATTCAGTGTTTTAGTATTGGAATTGGTTGGTTTGTACTATTACTATGCCCAAAAATAAGCTGGACCTCTTGTAAGTAAAAAACTGCTCTTGGTACTAAATAGTGATCTCAGTTAATTCTTGTTGATTTGATGCTTGTTTATGCTTGATTAGTAATATTTAATTGTTGTTCAATCTCTGTGAAGGACTGCATTAAGCAGATATAGGAATTAGTGGTAGAATCAGCTTATTAAGCATCTTATAAGGGTGTTTGGATTAGGCTTTAAAACTGTGCTCTAGTGCTTGTTAGAGGTATAGATCAGTTGCTTTAGCTTGGATTAATCATAAATCTGTCATCTCTAGTCTCAGTTTTATACTTGCTTGCATAAATAGTCAAAATCACTCTTAAATCTATCTAGTTTAAAATCTGTTAGGAGTAGATTAGCAAATAAGCTCTAGATAAGTTTAGTGTAAGATATAACTTTTCACATACACATCAAACCATAACACAAAGTAGCATATAGATGGAATTCTAGAGAGAAAGTTAGAGGTTTAGGGAACTTAGTGAGAGAAAGTGAAAGATATTATTATGAGCTCCAACTCTCTACCTTGGAAGGTAGAGTATTTATAGTCTTACATAAATCGCCACACATCGGGTGTGGATCGGGCATACAGTGGGTAAAGACCGTCCGTCCTCCACGGTGTTACTTAACTAAATACTACTTAACTTAAAATAACTACGACTACGAGCTTTCTAACGATTACAAATACTTGAGGTGACCGACTCTTTAATACCGGAATTTCTAATTCCTAACAATCTCCCTAAGGGAGGTCACCTCAATCATGTACCAAACTTACATTGAATACAAAAAAGATATTACATTAACAATTGATCTTGCATTCTTGATGTAGTCCTTTGCTCCTGAGCTCGTAGTCATAGATTCATCACATTGCATGTTTGGATATTCCAAGTGGAGGTCTTTAAGCGATCCACGTGATAATAATTTTGAGCCATCATTTGAGATCATCACTATCAACAATCTACGAGACATCCATTGTGGTGTTGTGACTTTGGGACCGACATGCTCACATTACGGATCATGATATCTTCTCATCGAGTAGCGGAAGCATTTGTTGAATCATGATATTGGCGGCAGTAGCGAAGCTTGGTGTGAAAATATCGAGTCATTGATGCACTAATCATGATTTCTTTGAGTTGAATGTGTTAAGTGAGCATGCGACTATGGATTGACCGCTCCATTACGATCACCGCAAGCGTCGGGTGTACCGCATACAACGATTATAATAAATCGCACGAAAGTGTCTTTGATCACTTTCGTTGAATTGAGGTACACGCCCACGGTTCCCGTTGATCGATACATGTCTTACTGTGATCGGTATAATTCGAAGAATTTCCTTGACGAGGTTTCGCGTTTGTTCTAGTTGTTCTCAAACCGGAACATCTCAAAGAAGACAACACGGAGTGAGTGAACCGGTAATTTTAAGTCCACCGATTGATGAAAAAGATTTGAAAAACAATCGTGTATCGCTCAATAGAAATTGTTTTGCAATACAACGAAGGTTTTATAGAAAATCAATTATCAATCATAAAAATACCTTTTGGTTTGAAAAATGAGTACACGTCGATGTGCTAAAGAAAAGAGTTTTTAAGCACAAAGACCGGTTTTCAAAGGTATCCGTCAATCCATAACTGAACGGGTTTGATTCAAGAGATTATATCGCCCATTGTTTACATTTAGTTGTCACATGGTTGATCTATATAAAAGATCTCACATGCCACCTACCAGAGCTTGTTTGATGTTGGCTCGAGAAGGCTTTCCATCTTCATTGTGAATATGTAAACACATCACTCGGATGTTACGGCAATACCACAAGGATAATGCGTGGGACTCAAGATATAATCTCTCTTTCCACATTGTGTGAAGCAGAGAGTCTTCATTGAAAGTGTCCTAATGAGATTTATTGATGATCTCGTGGCTCTAGACTCAATTTGTGCATATTTGGATCTGTCTTGGGAGACTAGGGAGAGGGTCTCCTTCTTCAATATCAACAATCTCTAAGAGAAAGTCGATAGATAATGTCGGTTCCCGTGAGAATGAAACAAGTCCTTTTAAGAGGAACTTGAGTGGTTTGGAAAGTTGAAGTGCGGTCGTCCTTTGGGTCCATGACGTCTTGTCTTCAATCGATGTTACCATCGGTAGCATATGAATTGAACCCGGTTTACGCCTAAGGTTGAATAAATGGAGGCTATTTGTTTTCACCCTTTTCTCATTCAATTCTTTTAATTCTTCAACCCCTTGATTGCTACCGAGACTTCATAGCTAGAACCTTGTTGGGTTTATTCCGATTACTAGCTCGGTCTTAGTCCGCACTCTTCCCATTTCTCATTTTCTCCTTTTATCATCATACCTAAGGACTTCTACACTAACTAGTGGATTGTCCACAGGTAGATCCCTCCGGATTCGGCGGATCATGGGAACATATACCTAACCTTATCATCCTTATATCACCGTACATAAAGTAAAGTTGGTCGGTCTATTTGGTATTGTTAAATCTTCCGCCATTGGATCGATTGAAACCATTTTAAAATCAATTCGGATACTTGTGATATATTATCAAAGCATTTTGTACCACAATTGTTTTTGATATCAAACCATATTATCAAACCATTTTAAGACTTTAAACTCCATTGATAAAACATGCATGTACATCTTTTGAAAAGCAGTTTAATGCCAAATAACTTTTTAATTTAATTGAAATCATTCTCCCTCAATCAATGACATAGGTTGTTGATTGAGAGATAGAGATTTTGACAAATAAGTCGATGATTATCAAAATAGAGATCGAGTTATTTTTCAAAGCATTTAGTTTTCAATGAGATAAATGTTTATAGAATCGAGCATGGAATTTTGAAAACATGATAAAACATGGCTCTGTTCTTTCTTTTAAACCGGGTTATTGCACGAAAATGACAATAAACCATTTTTTTTTTTTTTTTTTTTTTTTTTTTTTTTTTTAAATTCGAACAACATCTAAAGACCCGTGTCATTCTTTGAATGACAACATCAAGACCAAATAGATATTATCGAATCGAGAGAAACATGACAAAATGACAATATTTTTGAAGATTTTGAATTTTTCAAATTTTATGGATTTTGAAAGTTTTATATTTTCTATTTGATTTTGAATAGATATATACAAGAGATAGATGAAGATAGACCTTTACTCCTCGTCTTCCTCCACGAAGGCGTTTGAGAGTTCTGGTTGAAGGCTTTTCAAGCCAAGTCGTGGAAGAATAAACTCAAAACGTTCTCTTGGAAGAGCTTTGGTGAAGATGTACGCTAGCGATATTCGGACCTCGCAAAATATAGTTCCACCACACCTTTTCCACTTGTTCACGATGAAATGATGTCGAATGTCGATATGCTTTGCTCTTGAGTGTTGAGCGTTGTTGCATGAGAGAGCAATAGCACTTTATTATCACAAGACAGGAGGATTTTGTTGAATTCAAAGCCATAGTCGGATAATTGAGATCTCATCCATAAGATTTGAGCACAACAAGATGACATGGCTATGTATTCACCTCTGTAGAGGAAATAGAAGTACTCATTTGCTTCTTTGAAGACCACTCACAAGCTTATCACCCAAAAAGCGAGCACCTCTTGGCGTGCTTGACGAGTATCTTGACAACTCGCATGATCGGCATCGCATAGGCCGTTAGTGACATACCGGTGTCCTTGGTACCATAGTCCCATATTGATGGTTCCTTGGAGATACCGAAGACCCGTTTAAGCGCTTCAAGGTGCCTTTTAGTAGGCTTAGCACGGTATCTAGCACACATGCAAATAGCGAACAAGATGTACGGTCTACTAGCGGTGAGATACATCGGGATCCAATCATACTCCGATATTTCATTTGGTCAATCATAATCCACGAGAGGTCCTCATCTAGTTTGGTTCGGTCAATCATGGGGTGTCAACGGGGTCACTTGAATCAAATCCAAATTTCTTTAAAATCTGTGTTGCATATTTAGATTGATTTATGAAAATGCCTCCGGACTTTGAGAAATTTGTAATCCCAAGAAAATGACATTTGTCCCATCATTGACATTTGAAACTTTGAACTCATTTCATTTGAAAACGATCACATTCCATTGGGTCGGATCGAGGCAAAATAATATCATCAACATAAATTTGAACATGAATCAAATGTTTGCACGACTTCACGGTGAACAATGTAGGATCAATGCTCCTTTGATGAATCCGGTTGATAGAAGAAACTTTGATGATGTATCATACCATGCCCTGGAGCTTGCTTTAAACCGTAAAGAGCTTTCTTCAAGCGATAAGCGTGAGTAGGATGCTCTTGATTCACAAATCCTTCAAAGTTGGCGGCGTGAGCGACTTCTTTAAGATCTCCGTTTAGAAATGCCGTCTTTACATCCATCGATAAACTACCATGTTCTTACTAGCGACATTAGCGGAAAGATTCGATTGCCTCGATTCGAGCAAGCTGGAGCAAAAGATTCTTCAAAGTCTATACCCTCCTCTTGACGATATCCTTTAGCAACTAATCAAGCCTTGTTCTTCAACACATCACCATGCTCATCAAGTTTTACTTTGAAGATCCATTTAGAGCTATAATCACCTTACGATCTGGGGCGGTACTAACTCCCATACATCAAGACGATCAAACTCATGAATTTCATCTTGCATGGCATTGAACCGTTGTCTTCATTCATGGCGGTTTAACATCTTTTGGTTCGATCTTAGATAGTACGGAGTTGAAGAAACACCATAAGGCATCGGTTGCAAGTTGTTTCGGGTTGATACGGGACGAGAGGGATTACCAATGATGTTGTCTAATGGATGATCGTGAGTCCATTTTCTAAGGTGTTCATGTGGCATTTGTTGAGGAACCGAGGTAGCCGAGTCGATGTCTCACAAGAAGATGGTTCGATGATGATTCGGGAGTAGCAAATATGTTTTCAAATGGAGCATCTTCGGGAGTAGCAAAGGGATTAACTTCATCATTGATGCGAAACATTTCCATGATGTACATTTGAAGAATGATGATTTGTTGATGAGGCGAAGGATCGTGACGGTGCTTCTTGACTTAAAGATATTGAGGCCGAAGGATTGAGTTCATTCAACGGAATATGAGCATCCTCTGTTGTAGGGATCGGCACCTCATTAGTAATTGAATCATCTGATTCATCAAACATAGGATCAAACAATTTCTTTACATCATCTTGGATGGAGGTACATATGGAGTTTCTTGAGAGAGTTTGGAACAAGAGATGATCCAATGGGACTGTTTTGAAGTGCGGGTCTGAGTGGAGTGTCAGGGAGCCATTTGACCGGTCGACTCATCAAGCGTAACGTGAATTGTTTCCATGATATTTGGGTTCTTTTGTTGTAGATTCGGTATCCCTTTTTGTTTGATGCATATCCTACAAATACTCCAATGTCGACTTTGGCCCTAAGTTTGCCTAAGTCTTGACCTCATTAGTTGGATAGCACAATGCACCAAACACACGAAGGAAAGATAGATTAGGTTTTTGTTGTGGACAAGTTCATATGGAGTTTTTCCATGAACGGTGTGAATCGAGGAACGATTTTGTGTGTAGCATGCGGTGGCAATTGCTTGACCCGGAGAAACATTGGAACCTTTGAGTAGATCGGCATTGTTCTAGCGGCTTCAACAAGAGTACGATTTCGTCTTTCAACTACACCGTTACATTGTGGGGTTCGTGGAACACTTCTTTGATGGCTGATTCCAACGCTTTCTTAGAATTCACTAAGTTGTTTGTTGACAAACTCGGTTCCATTATCATTGCTCGATAATTACGGCGGTTTTGTTTAGTCGAACTGCAATTGTTTGATGAGTTTGATGATGATATCGGGAGTTTCATCCTTTGTCCTTAAGAACTTGACCGGGTGAATCTAGGTAATCATCAACCACAACTAATACATATTTCTTCCCAAAGATATTCGCACCCTCATAGGTCCACATAAATCCATATGAATCATATGAAGAACTTCGTGATGAGTTAGTAGGTTTGGGTTTATGGGCATACTTCTTGCTTTTTCCCAATTGACATCTTTGAACAAAGATGATCCTTTTCATACTTTAGTCTAGGTAAACCTACAACTAAGTCTTTTACGGAAAGATCGTTGATGGTGCCGAAGTTCAAGTGATTGAGACAGCGATGCCATAACCATGACTTTGTTTTGAAGCCTTTGATAGCAAGTAGATTGGAGAAGCCCTCATCATGTCATCGATAGAGATGGTGTAAAGATTTGACCCACGAGTTCCTTTTAGCGGTTCCTTACCATTAAGATCTCTAAGCGCGGTATGTTTTACCAAGGCAACTTCTAGATCGAGAATCACGAATTGACCAACAGAGCAGTTATGACCCAAACCTTCTACATAGTAAACTCTAGAGATGACACTATCACCAACTACATAATCTCCATAACCCATGATGGCACGAAATGATCATTACCAAATCTAACGATCCCGATGAATTTGCTCACGAAGTTCATGAGCGCGACCGGTCTCGATCATATGCTTGGAGCGACTGAGTCCGGTACCACGAAGCGATTTGAGCGATCTGCGGTTGAAAGCAGACAAGAATGGATAAGCGGATAATTGGGATCCCATGCAAGAATGGGTTCCATTTGGTTAGTAACAATGTTTGGAACACCCGCATCGAAATAGAAGCATTCATATCGAAAGTGAGGCAATGGTATCGTTGTGAATAAATGCGGTACTAGTGTCGATATTAGCCTGTTCTCGGTGTGATCACTTCTTAAGGAATAGTTCTACCGGTAGGCATCCATTTTCTAGTGGGCATTATCGATTAGTCTTAAGACCAACGGTGTCCAATAAAAGCCTATTTTCTTGAATGTTCTTCACTGGGTTTCCACATTTTCTAACTTTCTTACGTTTTGCCTTTTAGCCTTCCTAGCATGAACTTTAGCATTAACAATATTAGCTGGACAATTAACATCATTAGGCGAACATTAACACCACATTCATGATTAGAAAGCGAATTCAAGCGAGACATTAGTACAAGGTTTGCAAATAGTATCGAATTTGAATTAATTCTGAGACGCCTATGGCTAATACTAGAATCAACACGATTCGTTTTATTCGATTCAAACATAAAGTTCCTAGATTGTTCTTCTACTCTTTTCCGGTGGACATTCTTAGCTTGCGAGGTCCTATCATTCCTTGTATTGTCTTGAGACTTTGACTGCTCCTTTAATGTCACCGATTACTCACTGTAGAGGAATGGGAACATTAGTTTGGTTTACTACTCTTGCACCAATTGTTTAGATGTCTTTGGGATCTGAACTACATGCGGTGCACTAAGGTTCACTTTCTTAAAACTAGAGTCTTGAGATTAGTACTCCTAGAAGGCATCTTTGAGTTCTCTCTCTTAGCATTGGCGGATCTAGAATCGAGCTACGCAAGGGTACACTACGGTTCACATTCAAAACATTGGGAATCGAGTGCATATCATATTTGGCCGTAGGCATCGAGCATGGAATCAAAGGGTTAACTCTCTCACCTAATGTCTTTGGGCATATTGTGATCAAGCATTCTAAGATTTCTTGAGATCGTTTGGCATATAAGCATGCATGTCCAATTGCATTATCATGAGGTTCTCTAGCTTATCCTCTTCAACAATCTCATGCGAGACATTCTAGGCAATCCTTAAGGGATGAGAAGTATGTTTGAATGGCAAGTTTGTTGTTCCTTAGATGAGGAGGGACATATGTCACGATAAAGCATATTTATTACAAGAGTGAACCTTTGATACAACATTCTCCCCATTGGTCATTGGCATTTTCCCTTTTACGACTCTTGATTCTCAATTTCCTTTTGCAATGAAGCTATTTGTTCGTTGTTTTGTTACAGTGACTTTAATTGATTCAAATAACTCATTGAAATGACGTTTAACCTTTTCATTTTCTTCTAGGAAACTTTCGTTTTCCTTTTGTAAAGCATTTACTAGGTTTTGAAGATGAAACGTTTGAGAATTCGAGAATCTAAAGGAGGAGGCATTTGGGAGCTGTCTTATTGTTCGTTTGACCCTTTAATTGAGAGATTTGGGCTTTCAACTTTACGATCGTGTTACTGCGAGCTTGAATCTGTTCATCTCGTTTGTTAATTTGCAAAGCGCATCAAACTATGGAGCATCGAAGATGTCTTGATATTTGAAGTTTTGACATTTTCTTTGAGATGTTGATATTTTAGTTGTAGATTAAAATACTCAACTTCTAGTTTAGAAAAATGTTTCACCAAATTTTCGTGATCATCCGGTTCAATTTTCTCATTTAGTTTAGAATTGGTTTTTCAAGCTCAATGACACGATCATGGGAGACTTTCAGGGCCACGAGATAGTTCATGAAATTTGGAAGCATTAATAGAGCAATTTGAGCGATGAAAACACATCTTGAGCAACACATTCAGTAATAAGATTCTCATTCAATGTATGCAGGTTCTTCCTCTCAATCTCATTATATCTTAGTGCACGCTCATAGTCACTAATTTCAACTATTATTGCATCAAATTCCTTTTCCATTCCCTTAATATCCGTTTCTATCCCCTTTTTAAGACTCTCAAAGTGATCTTTTAGAAGTTTAAAGAAAGGCATGACCTCAGTTAAATAACATTCTTTCATTTGTTCAAAACCCCTTTCTCCTTGATTATACCGATGGGTGTGATCCTTTTCTTGCAAGTTTTCTCAAAATCAACAAATAGTTGAAATATAACGTATTGGCTAATTAATGTCTTGCTTTTAGTGGCAATTGTTCTAGGTACAAGATGCATTGGTGTATTAGGAGGATACACGGTCTCTAGGCATTTTCCGAAGGGAGGGTTTGTTTCTACAATATTTTCGACTTCGACTTATCTAAATCCATTTTCCGTAAGACTTGTTGGGAGTCAACAATGTCTCGAGTCTTAAACTTGTTCAAGGAAATCCAGTTTTCCTTCTTGTAGTCATGGGAGTGATAATTACTTTCTTCTCTTTGCATTTAGGATCATTTAGTTTCTTATTCATCTTCTCCCTAGTGAATTCATCTAATTTCTTGTCATCCTCGGTGCACTCAATGCAACTAGGTTTTGTCTAGGTTTAAGAATCTCATTGCCATCATAGATAACACTTTGAGTTGCTTTTGCTATCTTTCCATACTCGGGGTTGGGTTTATCTATAATGGGAATGCTATGCTTATCGCTTAGAACTCTATGCTTAGTGATCATGTGAGCGATCGAATGGTGTTTCCTTGCATGTACAACTTGTTTTCAAGTTTGTTTTCAAAGTTTTCAGATTAGAAAATCTCTTAAGAGCTTTGATTCCTTTGCATTAAATTCTTGCTTAAGCATTTTCACATTTTCTTGAAGTTCTTGTTTTGCTTAGCGTTTTAGAAAGTTTTTCTTGCAAGGAATTTAATTCTTGTTTCAATACTTCTTCTAAAATTACTTTTCTATTTCTTTACGCACTTGGTCATCCATTTCACGCTCACGAGTGGTCAACTCAAATTTTGCACGTTGTTCATAAATAGCAACACGTTCCTTATAGGCATTTAGTTCGAAATTACGGAATCATCGGAGCACATGCGTGTATTCATCAAAGACATAGTCATTGTTGATGCAGAAGATGCATCACTTGGTACAACTTCACTTTCACTTTGTTTCACGTATTGATCGTATGGGACAATATTGTTATTACCCATATTTTCAACATTTGATTCAATAGTTTGAGTTGGTTGTACTTTGTCATGCATCATTGCACATCGACATCATTGTATAGTTTTAATACCTCGAGATGAGTTTGTCCTTGGATGGGCCACTTGTGGTGAAGAAGAGACCTTGGGAGAGACCATTGGAGAAATGCTAGCCATAAAAATTGTGTGCGATGGGTCCATCATCTACATCAGTCGTATGCATCACGGTCGGCGACTTGAAAGGCATTCGATGATTGTGACCTATCTCACGAATAAGGTGCTCATCCACATCGCATCATAGGTCTTGGCATTGCCCTCGGCAAGAAATAGCAATTCCTCTTCATTCAAGCGACTCCATTGTCACGAGCTTGTGCGGTGACATCTTATCTCGAAGTAATCGGCGTGCATGGGCGCTTTGGAGATGTGCAATTCCTTGCAATGTGTCCCTCACCACCACGGTTATAGCATTTTATCGGCTTAGCTTGACCTTGGTTACCATTCCTTCCTCGATTCGATTGCCCACATAACCTCTACCAAAGACCACCTCTTCCCCGATCATACTTTCTTTCTGAGCTGGTTGCCACGATCCTTCCATCTTTAATGATAGCTTGATTGTGTGGGTTAGATCTTTGTTACGAGGTTGTTGTTGGTTTGTGGGAGAGAATTCATGTTTTGGCTAATCGAAGAGCTAGTTGATTAATGAAGCTTCCACGTGTGCATCAAACATCGACTTGTTTGTACATAGGATCGAGGAATGAGTTTGTGATTACCATTGCCCAAGGGTATGACTTGTGAAGCTTTGGTTGTGATTCCGATGTTTGAGTAGAAGCGGTTGAATCATTAGGCGAGCTTGTCTCTCCGGGTTAGTTTTGAACCGATTGAGAATCAATTTTTCAAACATAGCATGTCTCTCATTACGAAGGAGGAAGGCATAGAGTTGCTCATAGTTTGTGTTCTTCAATCCTTTAGTAAGCTTCACGTGTAACAAACTTGTGCCATTCGGGATTCATGTTGTTCACAAATTTTGAATTCAAGCTGAATGTTAGGCATAGTCATTCGATGTTCCTCATGTCATTAACTAACTTATGAAATCTCATAGTACTCATAGACATTCTCATCTGGTTTCATCTTGAAGTGCTCAAATTCGTCATAGAGTTGGGATTCTCTGTCTTCCATAGTTAATTCGATCCACGAGAGAAGCATCTTGACATTATCCCATCGCCTTTGCATCGGTGTTGTGATTGATCGACTTGTAGATGTCTTTAGGAAGACCTTGAAGAACAATGTTAGAAGCCACGATATCTCGCATCGAATCTCTTTTCTCCTTATCATCAAGCTCATCATACATTTTAGGTCCATCCATTCCGTAAATAGGGTTCCATCATCATTAGTATCAAGTATGTCTCTAGTCGTCTCAACTCGATATGGTCCTTCATCAATGGATTTGAGAATGTTGACACCATTTTCCTTTCAAGGCAATACAATCGATTCGTTGAGCCCAAGAATCGTAGTCGATTCTGTCAAGCATGGGTGGGCGAGTATACGAGCCAGTTGCTTGAACATCCTCGGCGACAGTGGAGATGATAGTAGGAGCGTTGGTAGACATGTTAACAGTTATACGGGATTTTATAACTCTATGATTAAACCGGAAATAGATTCTTTCACGGGTTTTACTAAATCAAGAAAACCGTAAACAATCACTCAAGTCGCTGAAGATAATGCACTAAGTCGCTGAAGATAATGCACTAAGTCGCTAGAAGATGGTGCACTAAGTCGCTAACTCTTAATTAAGCCAGGCATTAAGTCGCTAGAATCCCAAGTCGCTAGACGAAGCAAGTCGCTAGTAGTAACTCGCTCTGGACCAAGTCGCTAGCCAATTTTGGCGACAATTTGCTACACAAATCGCTAGAGATACAAGTCGCTAAAGAGCAACTCGCTCTGGACCAAGTCGCTACCACCAAGTCGCTACTCGTGGTGGAGGTCCACTACTTGTACTTTAACTCGCTAGATCTAACTCGCTAGCTCCAACACCTTTGTAAGTCTCTACAAAATGTGAAGCAAGTCGCTACCAAGAAAATACTCAAGTGAGCTAAGTCGCTAGCTTGAAAACCATATAAACATTACTTTTCAATCCAAAACAACCCAACCAAGATGATTCAAGCTACCAAATGAAAACCTAAACACTTGTGATGATTCTAAACATAAAGTACCAACAAAATTCAAACTTTAACACAAGAAATCACCCAAATGATGCAAAACCACTAAACTTTTCAAACTCAAAACCACCTAAAACCACTATAAATCCAAAGATGTGCAAGATATGATCTAACCATGGCTCTTGATACCAATTGTAAGATATAACTTTTCACATACACATCAAACCATAACACAAAGTAGCATATAGATGGAATTCTAGAGAAAGTTAGAGGTTTAGGAACTTAGTGAGAGAAAGTGAAAGATATTATTATGAGCTCCAACTCTACCTTGGAAGGTAGAGTATTTATAGTCTTACATAAATCGCCACACATCGGGTGTGGATCGGGGCATACGGTGGGTAAAGACCGTCCGTCCTCCACGGTGTTACTTAACTAAATACTACTTAACTTAAAATAACTACGACTACGAGCTTTAACGATTACAAATACTTGGGGTGACCGACTCTTTAATACCCGGAATTTCTAATTCCTAACATTTAGAAACCGTTGGTTTAGCTTAATTTGTTCTTATTTCATCTCATTTCATCCGCATCAGTTCAAAATTTGCCTTTAAATCTCTGTAAGTCAAACTTCCAAACCTGCTTTCAAAAGTAAAAAATGTCAAAACCGGTTTCTTCAAACCTTGCGCCTTTGCACAAGGTTCTATCTAGATCATTAGGAACGAAAATTGGTACAAACACTCTTTGGTTGGTGGTCTTGAGGACCACAATTTAGGTTTTCACATTAGCTTATTGAATAAGCACGCACCAACTTAAACATGGGGTTAAGAATGAATTTAGTTAGAAACAGTTAGCATATTAACTTGGTAGATTCTTTGATTAGAGGTTAGGAGTAATTGGAATTAGTTGATAATAGTTAGTTTTAGTATAAATTAGCTTCAAACAGTTTGGTGGCTTATTGTGCTTATTAGCTTATTCATAATTAACTATTCATAGGCAGTTTACATTGCTGTATGTAGATTCTTACACATTAGCCTTAGTTTTATATTTTTCATAAAATTAGAATAATATTTTAGATTTTAATGAATTTTCATAATTTTCATCACTTTGTTTAGTATTTTCATTATTTAAAACAGCTTTTAGGTATTTTTAAATAGCTTTTATTGCAATTAATTAGGAAAAGTTCCAAAAATAAATTTTCAATTTTCATAGATTAAGATAAATAGAAAAAGCAAAAAATAATTTTTCTAGATTTTTCCTAGCTTATTTTGTAATTTTAGCCATTTAATTAGATTTAAATAGTTTTAAATTAGTAGAAAATAGAAAATTAATCGGAAAAATATAAAATTAGTTTTGAAAATTCTCTTTAGTTAATTTAGATTTTATAAAAATAGTTTTATAATTTTCCCTTAATTTTTATAATTTTTAGTATTTTAAATTAGATTTAAAAGTTAAAATTAGTTTTAATTTGAATAAATTCGGAAAAATCCAAAAATTAGTTTTAATTCATAAATAGTTTTCAAATTGTATTTTTAGAGTAAAAGTAATTTTAGGACATTTTAGGATATAGATTAGACGTAGTTGCATTTATTTACGTTTCGTTAATTACGTTTTGTTAATCTCGCACTTGGGATTTCCGTAGATTAGATTCCTTAATTACTTTCCCTTCTCCCGTAGTTTAATAAAATCAAATCACAAATCAAAACATCGAGCATTAAATTCCAAACCAAAAGCGGCGTTATAATTCACGCCTCGTTGGAAACGATTCGGGTTGACTAATCCGTATCAGCGATCACACACGGATTTGATTTAATATTCTTTTCCTAAAGGAATTTTGAATCTATCTTCGTGATTATTTTGATATCGATATTGAGGTTTTATCCATACACATACCCCTAAGCCTACATTATTGACGAATCAAATTTTGGCGCCATTGCCGGAGGTTGTGTCACGACAATATCGTTAGAGGTTTGACGATTAGTGACTCGAGATCCTTCATTCGTGAAGTTATTATTTTCTATAAAATCAAAAAGTAAAAATTATTTTTCTTTTCTTTTGTATATATATATCATATTAAAAATACAAAAGATTTTCTCTTGTGTTTTGCTAATAAATAGAAGACACCAATTATATAACATTCTCAGCGGAGGTGTTATCATTAATAAGTTCCCGAACTAAAGATCAAAACTTGCCTTTGTGTCGCCAGAATCGATTTATTTCTATCGATAAACAAAGCGTGTGGTGGGTATAATGGACGGCCCGACATTAAATTGCGGTGAAAAGAAGCGGGTTTTAATAAGCTTCATACGACCTACAAAGCTTCTCCGCTCAACATGCGTTTGTCTTATAGAGGTGATTTATTCACTTGGGATTATTGGTTAAGTTCACCGTGTGTTTCGAATACCGTTCTCTTTAATTGCCTTGGTTTTGAAAGTGCATGCGCACTCGTTCTAATAACTACTGACCGATCGTGAAACCGCTACAATTCCGGAAGGCGAAATAGGCGTGCTCCATTAGTCGAACCGAGATTGAACTAATCGGACTCCGCCCATCGTCGAAATGGCGAGGACAACCGATCCATGCTAGAGCAACTCGAGGCACCCACCGAGGGTTATGGAGAAGCCATCGTCGTCCGGCAATCGTTGCCGATAACTTTGAGCTTAAACACGGCTTGATCAACTTGGTATCATCGAGCCAATTTACGGATTTGAGAGGACGATCCTCACTCTCATATCCGACGGTTTAACAAGCTCACTTCTACGATCAAGTACCGTAACGTTCGGAAGAGGCTATCAGCTTTTACTCTTCCCATTTTCACTCGAGGGGCCGCCCGGTTGGCTCGAAAACTACCCTCGATCGATAACCACATGGAGAATTTAGTGTCAAAATTCGTGACGAATTCTTCCCACCGTCTAAAACAACAAGCTTAAAAATGAAATAACAAAATTCACACAAAGATTTGATGAATCATTTAGTGAGGCATGGGACCGATTCAAAGATTTGCTTAGGCAATGTCCCCATCATGGTTTTTCCGAGTTGCACCAACTTGATCGCTTTATAACGGTTTGAGCGAACCGATCAAGACTCTCTCAATGCCGCTGGTGGTAATTTGTTGACCGATCAACGAGAGATGCCTTGTCGATTATTGAGAATAAATCTAAAGTTAGTACCTCACGTAGCAAATCGGTTCTTTCACCGGTGAGTGCTACACCATCGCCCTCGTCTTACGGAAATCGTCTAGCACCGATGCTAAGATTGATAACCTTACGGATATGATTCGGGCTTTAGTTAAGATTAAGGCGGCTAAGGTTAATTCTTCTCCACCGCTCAAGTCAAAGCGGTGGAAACGACTGTACTACTTGTGGTGGCCCGCATGCTTACTACAATTGTACCACCGATGGAAATCCTTCGAAGTTAATGCCGTAACCGGAGGTAACCAATACCGTCCTCAAGTTGAACCGAATCCTCGTGTTAGTAATCAAATGGGACCTCCGGGATTTTCTCAATCAAACAATCAAACTCGCTTTAATCAGAATCAAGTTCGTGGACCAAATGTTCAAAACCAATTCAAAGCCCCACCGAATCAATACCCGAACCAAGGAGTCAATTACAATCAAGGATATCAAAATTCAAGTTATCAAGCTCCGCCTTTTCCCTCTAATGAATTCTCGAATTACGTTCAGAACAATAATGCTACCATCCAAACCATGAAAACCCAGATTTCAAGTTTGAGAAATGAATTCCAATCTTCGTTAACTAGACAAAGCAATGAGTTTAAGAACGAAATTCGACTTCAGAACAACAAGATGGATGCTTCGCAGAATAAACTTGAGAATATGTTAAACGCTGTTTTGTGTCAAATGAGTCAACCCGGGTTCCGGTTCTCTCCCAGTAACACGATTCCAAACCCGAAGGAGAAATGAAATCCGTAACCATTCGAGATGATGGGCCTCAATGACTACTTCCTCTCGGTGAGGAATGTAGCACGAGAGACCGAGGTGACAAAGGACCCGGTAATTCCTCTTGATAATGGAAAAGCCAAATCGTCCAACCTCTGGTTGCCCAAGTTCCTTCTATCTCCGTCATAACACCAAGTTCTAATCTTACACCGCAAATCGATTCAATCACGATTCGACAAAATGAAAGCTGTTTCTGGAACAAAGTTTAAACTTACGACTGATATGATCAAAGCTGCTGACATGATTTATGAAAAGAAATTGGAACAAATTTCAAAGATATCAATTGAGCCTAAACCGTCTAATTCTTCCTCGAACCAAGCTCCCGAGAAGCTTGGTGATCCCGGGAAATTTCTCCTTCCTTGCTTTTTGAATGATATTGAGGAATCTAATGCCCTAACCGATTCGGGTGCAAGCATAAGTCTCATGCCTCTTGCGATATATCATGAGCTTGGATTGAAGAATCTTATACCGACTGTATGACTATTGAACTAGCTAATCGAACAATTGCTCACACGGTTGGTGTAGTCAACGATGTTATAGTGCAGTGGATAAATTCCATTTTCCCGTAGATTTAGCCGTCGTTGATATAGAGGTTCGCACCGAGTCCTCTCACTATTGGAAGACCATTCTTGAGAACTACAAAGTCCTTGTGGATCATTACCAAGGAGCGTTGACGATCGAAAAGGAAATGAAAATATTGTGTTTTATGCCGAACAAACTTCAAAACCTCCACCCGATGATCATTCTATCCATAACATCGGTGTGATTGATTTTTCTCAAGAAAGTGGTGATCCCATTTTACCGTCTAATACGAGTATGACCGACTCTTTCCCATCTCTCACTACGAAAAGTGACCCAATTTGGGAAGAGATCGAGGACTTTCTTAATGATGATTCAGTTCCTGTTAAGATTGGTGATGCTACTTTTGACCCGGAGGGGGACATTCTTTTTCTTGAAAAGTTATTATATAATGAGCTGTCTTCTTACCACCCTCCGGATGATCCGAATGATGTGAAGAAAGTTGAGCCTAAAACGTCTCGAATTGATCTTTCAAGGTTTACGATTAAGAGTATGTCGACAATACGAAATGAGCGGAAAAGAAACAAGAAAAGGAGTCTAACGGTAGTGGTGGAACCGCTAGCTCTAAGAGCACACCACTTGTCCCACCTCCGATTTCTAAGAAAATCAACCTTCCTTTGAGTGGCAATCCCACTCCTTCTTCTGAAATTATGGAAACTTCTTCTGAGACATCTTTCAATCCAGAATCTTTCAAAACGACATTCACAAATCCCTTGTTTGAATTCGATTATGAATATAATCAAATTTTTGAGAATCAACTCTTTGACGAAGAAAGTGAGGAGTTCACCGATGAACTTGCTCCCACCGACTCAATCCTTTCTCAGAATAAAGAAAATGAATATGATGATCCGTTTTTCCCGAAAAAAGAAAAGGAAGTGAAGTTTTCGGCAGATGAACTTGTTGATCCTGAGGTCCAACATTATTTTTTATCCGAGAGTGAATCCTCTCCTCGTGAGGATTTTCACGTAGATGATACTTTGATTTCCTTCCTCTCCGAGGACAAGATTTTTAACCACAGGATACTCTTGGAGAGGACATTCATAAAACAAAAGTTAACAGGAAAAAGGATCCTCTCTTGGATGCCTTCGTTGATGAACCTTCAAGTAACACTTTTCTGTACCATGGACTCCCTTCTTCTATGGAGTATTCTTATTGTGATCCGTCATCCCTTCGTCCGCCCGCTAAACCACCGGACGATGGATCATCCTTTCATATGCCTTTTGTGAGTTTGGGAGGAGTTATCCTTTATGTGCTTGAGCCCGACATTTTCTTCCCATCCCAACCCACCCATTCTCTTTCCCTCCGGAGTGAGGATACCATCTTTGATCCGGGTATCCCTTCCGCTTGTTTCCCTAAGGACAACTGAATTCGGGGATCGAGTCAAGCTAGCGACTCGGTGACCAAAAACAGTAGCGCTTTGTGGGAGGCACCCCATGCTTATCTCTATTTTCTTTATATTTTCTAATAAGTGACGTGAAGGGGTTAGCCTCTTCTATTTCTCGTGTTTGGTTGTTTGTGATGTTGTGTTTAGGATGTTCCCAATATGAAGACTCTCGTGCTCGAAGTTTGTCTTTTCTCCACTCGAGTTTCATGATCGATGCTGATGGAAATCCGATATCCGAAATCTTATCGACTAACGTTTATCTTCTAGCATACTTAATAAATGGCTTTTAGATTTTCGTGATACCCTTTCCTTTAAACATTGAGGACAATGTTTCGTTTTAGTCTGGGGTGGGTAATCTTCGATTTGATTTGATCACACTTGCTTGTTTTTCGTCGTATACTCTCGCAACCCCGTTTTTCCTTAGAAAATGAAAAATTGTGCAAAAATTGTGAAAAATTTAAAAATTTTGAAGCTTTTGTTAAGTCTTTTTGATTGAAAAGTTTGCTAGTCTCTTAGACAAGAAACTATAAAATGCGAATTCTAGCTCACAAGGCCAAGAATTTGCAAGTTTCCCTGAGTGACTTTAAATATGCATGACTTAATTTCATTAGACGAAGCACTAGCTAAGTTAATATATGTTTTGACACCTTGTTGACTTTCCATTTGTGAGAGTAGAATGGAATTCGACTTGACCAGGCGTGTTGAGCCTAAGCTTGTTCCTTAACCATAGATAATCTAAAATTATCGGCTAAGCATCCGCGGATCTCATTATTTGGGATTTTAAATTTGCAGAGATAGAAATGATAGAGTTACTTATGAGTTTAGATGCTAAGCGTGGAGTAGTTGGTTCTCTTTAGAGCTCATCGAAGGTACTTATGGCTTTTTGTTCCCACAAAATTGTTTCACCCCATATATGTTTAATAAATAATTAGAGATGTTGAGTTTTTGGCGATAGTTAGTTCTTTATTTTCTTAAAAGAATCTTTGTTTTAAAAATTGGGTACACATCAAGGATCCGTAATAAATAAGCAATAAGTGAAAAGTAATAAATAAAGTTATGAGTGCATGTGTCGAGATCGGACCTTGGATCTTTAGCCGGGATTGAGTGAGGTCTTAGTCTAGCCAACCGGGACCCTCATTTCATGAAGCCTATAGTCTTGAATTACCCCGTGAAGCTCCGTAGTTCATAGCTCATTTAAGTAAAAGTATAAGTGTTAAAAAAAAAAAATGATGAATGAAAAAAAAAAAAAAAAAGTCAAAAATCTAAGTGAATAAAAATTCCTTGATGTGGACCTCATTTTGGAACAATGGTTCTTGAGAGAAGGCGGACAACTAATTATCGACTTAGCTTTGTATCTTTATCGGATTAAAAGTTATCGAAACGAGAAATTTGAAGAAATTCATTTCTCACAAAAATAAAATAATCTAGATGAAAATAGGAAAATGGGAGCAAAAGGTAATTACACAAGTAACTTCCATGGGTAGTGTTAGCATCTAGAATCATATTTAACAATGATTTCGATTTTACGCTTAGTTTGGGACTTGTGAAAAATCAGGGACGATGTATTCTATCCGTATGGTCACTTCACGCTGTGTTGTGTTTCTTACTCCGTGATCCTAACGTGTCGTTTGAAAAATGTTGGAGTTATTGATCGACATGAATGTTCAACAAACCGTCATTCATAACCGGAATGTGCTTAACCGTAATATCTATACATGTGAATTAAAAGGTAAACGGGGCGTTTTTAGAATTAAGGCTTTCTTAATCTCTTTTGAGGAATCTTTGCTACTTCTTCATAGGTTTAGTAGAAAGAGATTGAAATCCTTGGTTTTAGAAGCGTGAGTTGATTGCATTAACGTGAGGCACGATAATAGTCTCGTTGGGGTATTTTGATATGTGCAAAAACATATCATTTCTTTATCAAATAAAACCCAAAATAACCAAGAAAGAGCCGTTTATTGCTAATATTTGTGGTTTCTTGAGTTTGTGCTTGTGCAGTACCGGATATGTCAAAACACAAAAAGAAGCCAAATCAGACGAAAATCCGAGCATGAGAGATTAAGAGAGTTTAAGCTGAGCCGGAAGATCAAAATTTTGCTTCTGAGGAGATTTCTACTCTTTGAGGATGATTTTTGAAAGTTATAATCAAATTTGAAGAATTGTCAAGATCAGTCCCTCATCTTTGAGCTTTTGGCAAGAATGACCCCTGAAGTTTCAGAGGTTGCAAATTCAGCCCTTGGATTATTTGACATTGTAAGATATAACTTTTCGCATACACATCAAACCATAACACAAGGTAGCATATAGATGGAATTTCTAGAGAAAGTTAGAGGTTTAGGGAACTTAGTGAGAGAAAGTGAAAGATATTATTATGAGCTCCACTCTCTACCTTGGGTGGTAGAGAGTATTTATAGTCTTACATAAATCGCCACACATCGGGTCGTGGATCGTGCATACAGTGGGTAAAGACCCGTCCGTCCTCCACGGTGTTACTTAACTAAATACTACTTAACTTAAGATAACTATGACTACGAGCTTTTAACGATTACATATACTTGAGGTGACCGACTCTTTAATACCGTGAATTTCTAATTCCTAACAATCTCCCCTAAGGAGGTCACCTCAATTATGTACCAAAATTACATTGAATACAACTAGATATTACATTAAAATTGTTCTTGCATTCTTGATGTAGTCCTTTGCTCCTAAGCTCGTAGTCATTGATTCTTCACATTGCATGTTTGGTTACTTCAGTGGAGGTCTTTTCCGATCCACGTGATAATAATTTTGAGCCATCTTTGAGATCATCACTATCAAAAATCTCTAATACATCCTTTGTGGTGTTGTGACTTTAGGACCGACATGCTCACATTACGGATCATGAGATCTTCTCATCGAGTAGCGAAGCATTTGTTGAATCATGATATTGGCGCAGTGAGCGTAAGCATGGAGGAAAATATCGAGTCATTGATGCACTTATCATGACTTCTTTTGAGATGAATGTGTAGTGTGAGCATGCGGCTATGGATTGACCGCTTCATTCGATCACCGCAAACGCCGGGTGTACCGTACAACAACAGCTTAGCAATAAATCGCACGAAGTGTCTTTGATCACTTCGTTGAATCGAGGTACACGGCCCACGGTTCCCGTTGATCGAAGACATGTCTCGCTGTGATCGTAAAATTCAAGAATTTCCTTGATGGGGTTTCGCGAATGTTTCTAGCGTTCTCAAACCGAACGTCTCAAAGAAGACAACACGGAGTGAGTGAACCAAATAATTTTAAGTCCACCGATTGATGAAAAGAGATTTGAAAACAATCGTGTATTGCTCAATAGAAATTGTTTTGCAATACAACGAAGGTTTTATTGAAAATCAATTATCAATCATAAAACACCTTTTGATTTGAAAATGAATACACGGTCGATGTGCTAAAGAAAAGAGTTTTACGCACAAAGACCGGTTTTTCAAAGGTATCCGTCAATCCATAACCCGAACCAGATTGATTCAAGAGATTGAATCTCCCATTGTTTCTGCTCGGTTGTCACATGGTTAATCTATAAAATAGATCTCATGCCACCTACCAGAGCTTGTTTGATGTTGGCTCCGAAGGCTTTCCATCTTCATTGTGAATATGTATACACATCACTCGGATGTTACGCAATACCACAAGGATAATGCGTAGGACTCAAGATATGATCTCTTCCACATTGTGTGAAAGAGAGTCTTCATTGAAAGTGTCCTAATGAGATTTATTGATGATCTCGTGGCTCTAGACTCAATTTGTGCATATTTGGATCCGTGTGGGAGACTAGGAGAGGGTCTCCTTCTTCAATATCAACCATCTCTAAGAGAAAGTCGATAGATAATGTCGGTTCCCGTGAGAATGAAACAAGTCCTTTTAAGAGGAACTTGAGTGGTTTGGAAAGTTGAAGTGCAAAAGCGCCATCGGGTCCATGACGCCTTGTCTTCAATACCGATGTTACCATCGTAGCATATGAATTGAACCGGTTTACGCTCTAGGGTTGAATAAATGGAGGGCTATTTGTTTTCACCCTATTCTCATTCAATTCTTTTTAATTCTTCAACCCTTGATGCTTACCGAGACTTCATAACTAGAACCTTGTTGGGTTTATTCCAAGACTAGCTCGGTCTTAGTCCGCACTCTTCCCATATCTCATTTTTCTCCTTTTAACATCATACCTAAGGACTTCTACACTAACTAGTGGATTGTCCCTGGTAGATCCCTCTGCTCGGCGGATCATGGAACACATACCTAACCTTATCATCCTTATATCACCGTATATAAAGTAAAGTTGGTCGATCTATTTGGTATTGTTCATCCGCCATTGGAACCAATTGAAAACCATTTGAAAATCAATTCGGATACTTGTGATATATCAAAGCATTTTGTACGAATTGTTTTTGATATTTTAGAACGAGAACTCCCCTCAACATGTGCATCAAGTATTTGAAAATGTTTTGCACACGAGGCAAGAGAAAGAATTAACTTCTTTGATTACCATTTTCTAAAGATATCAACATCACTTCCCACATCAAATCAAGTAGATATAGTATTTCCGGAAGGATGAGGTTTCCATAAATTCGCTCCCCTCAATATGTGCCTCGAGGTTTGAAAAAGAGTTTTGCACATACTAGAGGGACCTTGCACATTGAGATAAGTTTATCACATTTCAAATCATAGGTTTAAGATAGATGCTCCCCCTCAACATGTGCATGGAAAATTTGAAATCGTTTGTCACATGTGGGCAGGATAGCATGTACATCCTTATAAAACCATTTACCGAATTATCAGTTTAAATCCAATTTAAATCACACATTCTCCCCCGATCACAATTATCAAATCATTTGAGATTTGTGATCTCTTATAGATTTAAATTGATTTTGAAAGCTTTTAAGGAGAATTGTGACTTGATTGTGAAAGCGTTTGAACTGATAAGGATCGGATTTTAAGACTTTAAACTCCATTGATAAAACATGCATGTAAATCTTTTGAAAACAATTTAATGCCAAATAACTTTTTAATTTAATTGAAATCATTCTCCCCCTCAATCAATGACATAGGTTGTTGATTGAGAGATAAAGATTTTGACATATGAGTCCCGATGATTATCAAAAATAGAGACCGAGTTATTTTTCAAAGCATTTAGTTTTCAACAGATAATGTTTATAGAATCGAGCATGGAATTTGAAAACATGGTGAAACATGGCTCGTTCTTTCTTTTAAACCGGTCATTGCTCGAAAATGACAATAAACCATTTCTCTTACTCCCAAAATATATTTTTTTTTTTTTTTTTTTTTTTTTTTTTTTTTAAGAATTTGAACAACATCTAAGTCCCGTGTCATTCTTTGAATGACAAGACAAAGACCGTAGATATAATCGAACCGAGAAAAACATGACAAATTGACAATATTTTTGAAGATTTTTCGAATTTTTTAGATTTTTATGGATTTTGAAAGTTTTATATTTTTCTATTTTGATTTTCGAATAGATATATACAAGAGATAGATGAAGATAGACATTTACTCCTCGCCTTCCTCCTCGAAGACGTTTGAGAGTTTCGGTTGAAGGCTTTTCAAGCCAAGTCGTGGAAGAATAAACTCAAAACGTTCTCTTGGAAGAGCTTTGGTGAAGATGTCTCGCTAATTGATATTCGAGACCTCAAAGTATAGTTCCACCACACCTTTTTCCACTTGTTCCCGATGAAATGATGTCGAATGTCGATATGCTTAGCTCTTGAGTGTTGAACGTTGTTGCATGAGAGAGCAATAGCACTTTTATTATCACAAGACATGAGAGGATTTTGTTGAATTCAAAGCCATAGTCGATAATTGAGATCTCATCCATAAGATTTGAGCACAACAAGATGACATGGCTATGTATTCAGCCTCAGAGGAAATAGAAGTACTCATTTGCTTCTTTGAAGACCAGCTCACAAGCTTATCACCCAAAACCCGAAAGCACCTCCCGACGTGCTTCGACGAGTATCTTGACAACATGCATGATCAAGATCCGATAGGCCGTTAGTGACATACCGGTGTCCTCGGGTACCATAGTCCCATATTGATGGTTCCTTGGAGATACCGAAGACCCGCTTAATCGCTTCAAGGTGCTTTTTAGTAGGCTTAGCTCGGTATCTAGCACACATGCAAACAAATGAACAAGATGTCCGGTCTACTAGCAAGTGAGATACATCGTGGATCCAATCATACTCCGATATTTCGTTTGGTCAATCATGATCCACGAGAGGTCCTCATCTAGTTTGGTTCGGTCAATCATGGGATGTCAACAGGTCACTTGAATCAAATCCAAATTTCTTTAAAATCTCATTGCATATTTAGATTGATTAATGAAAATGCCTCGGGACTTTGAGAAATTTGTAATCCCAAGAAAATGACATTTGTCCCATCATTGACATTTGAAACTTTGAACTCATTTCATTTGAAAACGATCACATTCCATTGGGTCAATCGAGGCAAAAATAATATCATCAACATAAATTTGAACATGAATCAAATGTTTGCTCGACTTCACGGTGAACAATGTAGGATCAATCGCTCCTTTGATGAATCCGGTTGATAGAAGAAACTTTGACGATGTGTATCATACCATGCCCTTGGAGCTTGCTTTAAACCGTAAAGAGCCTTCTTCAAACGATAAACGTGAGTAGGATGCTCTTGATTCACAAATCCTTCGTGTTGGTCGACGAGACGACTCTATAAGATCTCCGCTCGTAAATGCCGTCTTTACATCCATCCGATAAACTACCATGTTCTTACTAGCAAGATTAGCGAAGATTACGATTGCCTCGATTCGAGCAAGCGGAGCAAAAGATTCTTCAAAGTCTATACCCTCCTCTTGACGATATCCTTTAGCAACTAATCGAGCCTTGTTCTTCAAAGACATCACCATGCTCATCAAGTTTTACTTTGAAGATCCATTTTAGAGCTATAATCATAGCACGATCTGGAGCAGTACTAACTCCCATACATCAAGACGATCAAACTCATGAATTTCATCTTGCATGGCATTGAACCACCGTCTTCATTCATGGCGGTTTTAACATCTTTTGGTTCGATCTTAGATAGTACGGAGTTGAAGAAACACCATAAGGCATCGGTTGCAAGTTGTTTCCGGGTTGATACAGACGAGAGGGATTTCCAATGATGTTGTCTAATGGATGATCGTGAGTCCATTTTCCGAGGTGTTCATGTGGCGGTTGTTGAGGAACCGAGGTAATGAGTCGATGTCTCTGAAGAAGATGGTTCGATGATGATTCGGGAGTAGCAAATATGTTTTCAAATGGAGCATCTTCGGAGTAGCAAAGGGATTAACTTCATCATTGATGTCGAAACATTTCCATGATCCACATTTGAAGAATGATGATTTGTTGATGAGATCAAGGATCGCACTGGTGCTTCTTGACTTAAAGATATTGAGACCGAGGGATTGACTTCATTCATCGGAATATGATCATCCTCATTGTAGGAATCAAGACCTCATTAGTAATTGAATCATACATTCATCAAACATAGGATCAAACAATTTCTTTACATCATCTTCGGATGGAGGTACATATGGAGTTTCTTGAGAGGAGTTTGGAACAAGAGATGAACCAATGGGACTGCTTTTGAAGTGCGGGTCCCGAGCTTGAGTGTCCGAGAGCCATTTGACCGTCACCATCAAACGTAACGTGAATTGTTTCCATGATATTTCGGGTTCTTTTGTTGTAGATTCGGTATCCCTTTTTGTTTGATGCATATCCTACAAATACTCCAATGTCAGCTTTAGCTCTAAGTTTGCCTAAGTCTTGACCCTCATTAGTTGGATAGCACAATGCACCAAACACACGAAGGAAGGATAGATTAGGTTTTCTGTTGTGGACAAGTTCATATGGAGTTTTTCCATGAATAGTGTGAATCAGGGAACGATTTTGTGTGTAGCATGCAGTGGCAATTGCTTCAGCCCAGAGAAACATTGGAACCTTTGAGTAGATCAACATTGTTCTAGCGGCTTCAACAAGAGTACGATTTCGTCTTTCAACTACACCGTTCATTGAGGGGTTCGTGGAACTTCTTTGATGGTCGATTCCAACGCTTTCATAGAATTAACTAAGTTGTTTGTTGACAAACTCGGTTCCATTGTGCTGCTCGATAACTCGACAGCTTTGTTTAGTCGAACTGCAATTGTTTGATGAGTTTGATGATGATATCGAGTTTCATCCTTTGTCCTTAAGAACTTGACCCGGTGAATCTAGAGTAATCATCAACCACAACTAACACATATTTCTTCCCAAAGATATTCTCACCCTCATAGGTCCACATAAATCCATATGAATCATATGAAGAACTTCGTGATGAGTTAGTAGGTTTGGGTTTATGGGCATACTTCTTGCTTTTTCCCAATTGACATGTTGAACAAAGATGATCCTTTTCATACTTTAGTCTAGGTAAACCTACAACTAAGTCTTTACGGAAAGATCGTTGATGGTGCAAGTTCAAGTGATTGAGACGACGATGCCATAACCATGACTTTGTTTTGAAGCCTTTGATAGCAAGCGATTGGAGAAGCCCTCATCATGTCATCGATAGAGATGGTGTAAAGATTTGACCCACGAGTTCCTTTTAGCGTTCTTTACCATTAAGATCTCTAACAAAGGTGTATGTTTTCAAGGCAACTTCTAGATCGTAATCACGTAATTGACCAACAGAGAATGTAGATTATGACCCAAACCTTCTACATAGTAAACTCTAGAGATGACACTATCACCAACTACATAATCTCCATAACCCATGATAGCACCGAAATGATCATTACCAAATTTACGATCCGATGAATTTGCTCACGAAGTTCATGAGTCATGACGGTCTCAAATATATGCTTGGAAGCAACTGAGTCCGGTACCGCGAGCGATTTGAACGATCTGCGGTTGAACACAGACAAGAATGGATAATCGGATAATTGGTATCCCCATGCAAGAATGGGTTCCATTTGGTTAGTAACAATGTTTGGAACACCCACATCGAAATAGAAGCATTCATATCGAGTAGTGAGGCAATGGAGTCGTTGTGAATAGATGCGACTAGTGTCAGATTAGCCCTGCTCACGGTGTGATCACTTAAGGGAATAGTTCTACCAGAGGCATCCATTTTCTAGTGGGCATTATCGATTAGTCTTAAGACCAACAGTGTCCAATAAAAGCCTATTTTCTTGAATGTTCTTCCTGTGGGTTTCCTTTGTTTTCTAACTTTCTTCGTTTTGCCTTTTAGCCTTCTTAGCATGAATTTTAGCATTAACAATATTAAGCGAGCAATTAACATCATTAGGCGTAACATTAACACCACATTCATGATTAGAGGCAAAATTCAAGCAGACATCGGTACATGGTTTGCAAATAGTATCGAATTGAATTAATTACGACGCCTATGGCTAATACTAGAATCAACACGATTCGTTTTATTCAATTCAAGCTTAAAGTTCCTAGATTGTTCTTCTACTCTCTTCCGGTGAACATTCTTAGCTTGAGAGGTCCTATCATTCCTTGTATTGTCTTGAGACTTTGACTGCTCCCTTTAATGTCACCGATTACTCTGTAGAGGGAATGGGAACATTAGTTTGTTTTACTACTCTTTGCACCACTGTTTAGATGTCTTTGGGATCCGAACTACATGCGGGTGCACTAAGGTTCACTTTCTTAAAACTAGAGGTCTTGAGATTAGTACTCTAGAAGGCATCTTTGAGTTCTCTCTCTTAGCATTGATGGATCTAGAATCGAACTACTCAAGGGTACACTCGCGGTTCACATTCAAAACATTGGGAATCGAGTGCATATCATATTTGGCATTGGGCATCGAGCATGGAATCAAAGGGTTAACTCTCTCACCTAATGTCTTTGGGCATATTGTGATCAAGCATTCTAAGATTTCTTGAGATCGTTTGGCATATAAGCATGCATGTCCAATTGCATTATCATGAGGTTTCTCTAGCTTATCCTCTTCAACAATCTCACGCAGACATTCTAGGCAATCCTTAAGGGATGAGAAGTATGTTTGAATGGCAAGTTTGTTGTTCCTTAGATGAGGAGGGACATATGTCACGGATAAAGCATATTTATTACAAGAGTGAACCTTTGATACAACATTCTCCCCATTGGTCATTGGCATTTTCCTTTTACACGACCCTTGATTCTCAATTTCCTTTTGCAATGAAGCTATTTGTTCGTTGTTTTTGTTACAGTGACTTTAATTGATTCAAATAACTCATTGAAATGACGTTTAACCTTTTCATTTTCTTCTAGAAAACTTTCGTTTTCCTTTTGTAAAGCATTTACTAGGTTTTGAAGATGAAACGTTTGAGAATTCGAGAATCTAAAGGAGGAGGCATTTGGGAGCCTATCATATTGTTCGTTTGACCCTTTAATTGAGAGATTTGGGCTTTCAACTTTTCGATCGTGTTGCACCGAGCTTGGATCTGTTCATCACGTTTGTTAATTTGAAAACGCATCAAACTCGGAGCATCCGAAGATGTCTTGACATTTGAAGTTTTGACATTTTCTTTAAGATGTTGATATTTTAGTTGTAAATTAAAATGTTCAACTTCTAGTTTAGAAAAATGTTTAACGAAATTGTCGTGATCATCGATTCAATTTTCTCGTTTAGTTTAGAATTAGTTTGTTCAAGCTCAATGACACGATCATGGGAGACTTTCGGCCACAGATAGTTCATGAAATTTGCAAGCATTAATAGAGCAATTTGAAGCGATGAAAACACATCTTGAGCAACACATTCGATAATAAGATTCTCATTTAATGTATGCAAGTTCTTTCTTTCAATCTCATTATATTTCAGCACGCTCATAGTCACTAACTTCAACAACCATTGCATCAAATTCCTTTTCCATACCCTTAATATCGGTTTCTACCCCTTTTAAGACTCTCAAAGTGATCTTTTAGAAGTTTAAAGAAGGGCATGACCTCGTTAAATAACATTCTTTCATTTGTTTAAAACCCTTTCTCCTTGATTATACCGATTGGGTGTGATCCTTTTCTTGCAAGTTTTCTCAAAATCAACAAATAGTTGAAATATAACGTATTGGCTAATTAATGTCTTGCTTTTAGTGGCAATTGTTCTAGGTACAAGATGCATTGGTGTATTAGGAGGATACACGATCGCTCTAGGCATTTTCCAAAGGGAGGGTTTGTTTCAATAATATTTTCCTTTACGCTTATCTAAATCTTTTTTCGAGAAGACTTGTTCGGAGTCAACAAAGTCCGAGGTTTAAACTTGTTCAAGGAAATCAGTTTTCCTTCTTGTAATCATGAGGAGAGATAATTATGTTTTCTCTTTGCATTTGGGATCATTTTGTTTCTTATTCATCTTTTCCTAGTGATTTCATTTAATTTCTTATCTTCCTCGGTGCACTCAACGCAACTAGGTTTTCGCTTAGGCTTAAGGACTTCATTACCATCATAAAGCACCTTATGAGCATTTCTAGCCTTTTAATTACCTCTGGATTTGGTTCCTCAACAAGGGGAATGCTATGCTTATCGCTTAAGACTCGATGTTTGGTGACCATGTGAAGCGGTCTGAATGGTGTTTCCTTGTATGTAC
Source organism: Chrysanthemum lavandulifolium (assembly GCA_022545495.1). Classification (NCBI taxonomy): domain Eukaryota; kingdom Viridiplantae; phylum Streptophyta; class Magnoliopsida; order Asterales; family Asteraceae; genus Chrysanthemum; species Chrysanthemum lavandulifolium. Next base: position 108,291,152 of record CM040246.1, read on the forward strand.
AACTTGTTTTCAAGTTTGTTTTCAACGTTTTAGATTAGAAAAATCTCTCAAGAGTTTTGATTCCTTTGCATTAAATTCTTGCTTGCGTTTTCACATTTTCTTGAAGTTCTTGTTTTGCTTAGCTATTTTAGAAAGTTTTTCTTGCAAGGAATGTAATTCTTGTTTCAATACTTCTTCTCTAAACTTACTTTTCTAATTCATTGTACTCACTTGGTCATCCATTTCTGCGCTCACGAGTGGTCAACTCAAATTTTGCACGTTGTTCATAAATAGCAACACGTTCCTTATAGGCATTTAGTTCGGACATTACGGAATCATCGGGAGCACATGCGGTGTATTCATCAAAGACATAGTCATTGTTGACCGCGGAAGATGCATCACTTGGTACAACTTCACTTTCACTTTGTTTCACGTATTGATCGTATGGGACAATATTGTTATTACCCATATTTTCAACATTTGATTCAATAGTTTCGAGTTGGTTGTACTTTGTCATGCATCTGTTGCACATCAACATCATCGTATAGTTTTAATACCTACGAGATGAGCTTGTCATGGGATGGCCCGACTAGTGGTGAAGAAGAGACCTTGGGAGAAACCATTGGAGAAATGCTAGCCATAAAGATTGTGTGTGTGTGTAGGTCCATCATCCACATCGTAGTCGTATGCATCACGGTCGGCGACTTGAAAGGCATTCGGATGATTGTGACCTATCTCACGAATAGGTCGCTCATCCACATCTGCATCATAGGTCTTGGCATTGCCCTCGAAGAAAAACAACAATTCCTCTTCATTCAAAGCAGCACCATTGTCCCGAGCTTGTGCCGTGACATTTTATCTCTGAAGTAATCGGCGATTCATGGACGCTTTGGAGATGTGCGGTTCCTTGCAATGTGTCCCTCACCACCACGGTTATAGCATTTGATGGGCTTAGCTTGACCTTGGTTACCATTCCTTCCTCGATTCGGTTGCCAACATAACCTCTCCAGCTCCACCTCGTCCCACGATCATCTTGTCTTTCCTGAATCCGGTTGTACCGATCCTTCCATCTTTAACAATGGCTTGATTGTGTGGGTTAGATGCGATTCGAGATTGTTGTTGGTTTGTGGGAGAGTATTCATGTTTTGACTAATGAGAAGAGCAAGTTGATTAATGAAGCTACCACGTGAGCATCGGCATCGACTTGTTTGTACATAGGATCGAGGAATGAGTTTGTGATTACCATTACCCAAAGGTATGACTTGTGATGCTTTGGTTGTGATTCCGATGTTTGAGTAGAAAGTTGTAGAGTCATTAGACGAGTGGTCTCTCCTTGGTTGGTTTTGAACCGATTGAGAATCAATTTTTCAAACATAGCATGTCTCTCATTCGAAGGAGGAAGGCATAGAGTTGCTCATAGTTTGTATTCTTCAATCCTTTAGTGAGCTTTACGGTGCAGTAACAAACTTGTGCCATTCGGGATTCATGTTGTTCACAAATTTTGAGTTCAATGAATGTTAGGCATAGTCATTTTGATGTTCCTCATGTCATTAACTAACTTATGAAATCTCACATAGTACTCATAGACATTCTCATCTGGTTTCATCTTGAAGTGCTCAAATTCGTCATAGAGTTGGGATTCTCTGTCTTCCATAGTTAATTCGAACACGAGAGAAGCATCTTTACATTGTCCCAAAGCGCCTTAGCATCCGTGTTATGATTGATCGACTTGTAGATGTCTTTAGGAAGACCTTGAAGAACAATGTTTGAAGCCACGATGTGCGCATCGAATCTCTTTTTCTCCTTATCATCAAGTTCATCATACATCTTAGGTCCGCATCCATTCCGTAACAGGAGTACCATCTTCATTAGTATCAAGTATGTCTCTAGTCGTCTTAACTCGATATGGTCCTTCATCAATGGATTTGAGGATGTTGACACCATTTTCCTTTCCAAGGCAATCTGATCGATTCGTTGAGCCCAAGAATCGTAGTCGATTCATCAAGCATGGGTGGGCCAGTATCTCGAGCCACCTTGAACATCCTCGGCGACAGTGGAGATGACGGCAAGGAGCGTTGGTAGACATGTTAGCAGATTATATGGGATTTTATAACTCTATGATTAAACCGGAAATAGATTCTTTCACGGTTTTACTAAATCAAGAGAAAACCGTAAACAATCACTCAAGTCGCTAGAAGATAATGCACTAAGTCGCTGAAGATAATGCACTAAGTCGCTAGAAGATAAAGCACTAAGTCGCTAACACTTAATTCGCAGAGACGACTAAGTCGCTAGAGTCCCAAGTCGCTAGACAAAAATCAAGTCGCTAGTAGTAACTCGCTAACCCTCAAGTCGCTAGCAAAATTTTGGCGTGATTAGCTACACAAGTCGCTAGAGATACAAGTCGCTAAAGAGCAACTCGCTCTGGACCAAGTCGCTACCACCAAGTCGCTACTGTAGTGAGAGTCCACTACTTGTACTTTAACTCGCTAGATCTAACTCGCTAGCTCCAACACGTAAGTCGCTAAAAAATGTGAAGCAAGTCGCTACCAAGAAAATATCCGTGAGCTAAGTCGCTAGCTTGAAAACCATATAAACATCACTTTTCAATCCAAAACAACCCAACCAAGATGATTCAAGCTTACCAAATGAAAACCTAAACACTTGTGATGATTCTAAACATAAAAGTACCAACAAAATTCAAACTTTAACACAAGAAATCAACCAAATGATGCAAAAACCACTAAACTTTTCAAACTCAAAACCACCTAAAACCACTATAAATCCAAAGATGTGCAAGATATGATCTAACCATGGCTCTTGATACCAATTGTAAGATATAACTTTTCACATACACATCAAACCATAACACAAGGTAGCATATAGATGGAATTCTAGAGAGAAAGTTAGAGGTTTAGGGAACTTAGTGAGAGAAAGTGAAAGATATTATTATGAGCTCCACTCTCTACCTTGGGAGGTAGAGTATTTATAGTCTTACATAAATCGCCACACATCGGTGTGGATCAGGCATACATGGGTAAAGACCCGTCCGTCCTCCACGGTGTTACTTAACTAAATACTACTTAACTTAAGATAACTATGACTACGAGCTTTCTAAAGATTACATATACTTGAGGTGACCGACTCTTTAATACCGGGAATTTCTAATTCCTAACAGACATTGCCAATAATGACCCTTGAAAGAGATTTTCAGAATGCACAAGATTGGTCCTTGGAATTTCAGATTTGACACAAAAAGTCCTTATTGTATTCATGGATCAAACACTAGTCCTTAATCCAATATAAAACCCACAACCCAAAACATAAAACCCGGTCAAACATACTCAAACAAAATAAAAAAAAAACACCCCGCGCCCAAATTACCCGTTTCACTCCTCCATTTACCCAAACCACAAAAATTACCCATCCTTTACCTCGTACTAAGAATCTCTCAAACCTTCTAGAGAGCTGACATGTCAGATAACGATGCCCATGTGGTCAATTGAAGGCTCTTGATTGGACGAAACACCTCATTTGGTGAATTGGGAAGCTCTGATTGGTGATTGTGACTCAGAGGATTTGTGTGGCTGAGGATAGCATTCTAGGCTCTTCTAAGAGGAATCCCAAGGCTGAAGATGGCTACAAATAGACCCCTTGGCTCACCATTTCAATTCGTGCATTTTTCTCCTTTTCAATTAAGTTTCATGTTTAGTTTCTTTTTAAGCATTTTCAGTATTCTCAGTTTGTTATCTTTAAGTTTTAATGTAATCTCAAACCTTTTGTAATCTCATTTCAGGTTTAATAAAATTTCAAGTTTTCACTTTGATCTTGCATTTACTATTGATGGGTGAATAAGTTGTTTTATGTTGGAATAAGCTCATCCAAGCTTTGTTATAGTGATGTGAGCTTATTTGGTGCTCTAATGTTTCATTGCATTCACTAAAAAAAAATTACTCGAGGTCAACGAAAGTCAAACTATTGTTCATTTTGGATAAGAGATGGATATGGGGTGATTTGATGTTCACTGGGTTTGATTCGGTTGTTTTAGTATTGGAATTGGTTGGTTTGTCTTGTTCTGATGCCCAAAATAAAATTTGGACCTCTTGTAAGTAAAAACTACTCTTGGTACTAAATAGTGATCTCGGTTAATTCTTGTTGATTTGATGCTTGTTTATGCTTGATTAGTAATATTTAATTGTTGTTCAATCTCTGTGAAGGACTGCATTAAGCAGATATAGGAATTAGTGGTAGAATCAGCTTATTGAGCATCTTATAAGGGTGTTTGGATTAGGCTTTAAAACTGTGCTCTAGTGCTTGTTAGAGGTATAGATCAGTTGCTTTAGCTTGGATTAATCATAAATCTGTCATCTCTAGTCTCAGTTTTATACTTGCTTGCATAAATAGTCAAAATCACTCTAAAATCTATCTAGTTTAAAATCTGTTAGGAGTAGATTAGCAAATAAGCTCTAGATAAGTTTAGAAACTGTTGGTTTAGCTTAATTTGTTCTTATTTCATCTCATTTCATCTGCATCAGTTCAAAATTTGCCTTTAAATCTCGCGAAGTCAAACTTCCAAAGCTGCTTTTCAAAAGTCAAAAAAATGTCAAAACAGTTTTCTTCAAACCTTGCGAGCCTTTGCACAAGGTTCTATCTAGATCATTAGGACACGAAAATTGGTACAAACACTCTTTGGTTGGTGGTCTTGAGGACCACAGATTTGGGTTTTCACATTGGCTTATTGAATAAGCACAATGCAGCGACTTAAACATAGGGTTAAGAGTTGAATTTAGTTAGAAGCAGTTAGCATATTAACTTGGTAGATTCGATTAGAGGTTAGAGTAGTTGGAATTAGTTGATAATAGTTAGTTTTAGTATAAATTATCTTAAACAAACAGTTTGGTGGCTTATTGTGCTTATTAGCTTATTCATAGGCAGTTTACATTGCGGTTTGTAGATTCTTACACATTAGCCTTAGTTTTATATTTTTCATAAAATTAGAATAATATTTTAGATTTTCTTTGAATTTTCATAATTTTTCATCATCATTTAGTATTTTTATTATTTAAAAGCAGTTTTAGGTATTTTAAATAACTTTTATTGCAATTAATTAGGAAAAGTTCCAAAAATAAATTTTCAATTTTCATAGATTAAGATAAATACAAAAGCAAAAAATAATTTTTCTAGATTTTCCTAGCTTATTTTGTAATTTTTAGCCATTTAATTAGATTTAAATAGTTTTAAATTCGTAGAAAATAGAAAATTAATCAGAAAATTATAAAATTAGTTTTGAAAATTCTCTTTAGTTAATTTAGATTTTATAAAAATAGTTTTATAATTTTCCCCTTAATTTTTATAATTTTTAGTATTTTAAATTAGATTTAAAAGTTAAAAATTAGTTTTTAATTTGAATAAATTCCAGAAAAATCCAAAAAATTAGTTTTAATTCATAAATAGTTTTCAAATTGTATTTTTAGAGTAAAAGTAATTTTAGGACTTTTTTAGGATATAGATTAGACGTAGTTGCATTTTATTTACGTTTAGATTAATTACGTTTTGTTAATCTCGCACTTTGGATTTCCGTAGATTAGATTCCATAATTACTTTCCTTATCCGTGGTTTAATAAAATCAAATCACAAATCAAAACATCGAGCATTAAATTCCAAACCAAAAGCAGCGTTAGCAATTAACGCCTCGTTGGGAAGCGATTCGGGTTGACTAATAGTATCAACGATGACTACACGGATTTGATTTAATATTCTTTTCTAAAGGAATTTTGAATCTATCTTCGTGATTATTTTTGATATCGATATTGAGGTTTTATCCATACACATACCCCTAAGCCTACATTATTGATTGAATCATAGCGCATCATTATGTACTCATATTTCAAAATAAAAGGTGTTTATGATTGATAATTGATTTTCATTAAAACCCACGTTGTATTGCAAAAACAATTTCTATTGAGCGATACGATTGTTTTCAAATCTCTTTTCATCAATCGGTGAATCTCAATTATTGGTTCACTCTCCCGTGTTGTCTTCTTTGAGACGTTCCGATTTGAGAACGGCTAGCAGCATTCATGAAAACATCGAGGAGATTCTTGGAATTATACCTCATCGCGAAGCGGTACTTGTAATCGATCAGCGGGGAACCGTGGGCCGTCTACCTCAATTCAACAAAGTGATCAAAGACACTAAGCGCTTTATTGCTAAGCATTGTATGCGGTCGCCCGACGTTTGCGGTGATCGAATGGAGAGATCAATCCATAGCCGCATGCTCACACAACACATTCATTTCTAAAGAAATCATGATGAAGTGCATCAACAACTCGATATTTTCACTCCATGCTACGCTGCTGCCACAAATATCATGAATCAACTAAAGCTTTCGCTACTCGATGAGAAGATATCATGATCGAGCATATCTGGTCCAATTGTCACAACAACATATCACGGGCAACACAACAATGGGTGATGCTAAGATTAGCGTGGTGATGATCTCTATTAAAGCTCAAAGGTCATCAATGTGGATCAGCTCAATAACCTCCATGAAACATGCATTGTGGTTGAACAATGATGAAATCACCAACTGAAGCACAAAGTTTGAATACTATGATGTTTTGATGTCTCTGAGCTCAAGATTAAAGATTAAAATAGAATGCTAGGATTCACAATGTAAATCATGGGGTAACCTCCTTAGGGAGATTGTTAGGGTGGAAATTTATTGTGAAGCATCGGTCACCCCAAGTATAATCTAGCTTAAGTTAGCTCGTAGACATATCGTTTATTATGTTAGTTGTTTGTCGGTTATTAGCATAGTTTAGTTTAGTGCAACACCGTGGAGGAAGGACGGGTCTTTACCCATTGTATGCCGATCCTGACCTGTGGGAAGGCGATTACTTTGTATAAATAGCCCTCTCCCCTCAAGGGACGAGGTTGGATGTTCATTTGGAATCTAACCTTCCATCGTTTCTCTTACTAGAATATCCCACTTTCTCTCTAAAACCATATACCTATATGCCTATATTTGTGATTGCTTGTGTGTTTGAAATCCAATATGTTTTAGAAAAGATTTCGTCTATCGATTTAATATGCTCCCATGATGATTGCAACTTTGCAAAGGGATGTCATGAAATGTAATCCTAATATTTCAAGTGATTTTGCAATGTATTGTTTTGACACAAAGCTCCCCTAGCTTTAGGGTGTCAAAGTCTTCATGTGTAAATTGAATAACTACAAAACAAAGGTTAGAAAGCAAGTATAATGCATAATTCACGCAAATATGATTCAAGTTAGTAGAAAAATAGTTTCTCGTCTCACGGATCCCGGTTCCCTCCTTGTCGGGATCGATGCGAGTTTTCTTGACCGGGTCTTAATATTTATAGTGTCTCGTTATACCTATGGTCTACCCTAATGCACTAGCAGGCGGTGTACCCGATCGAGTGTAGTGTAGTAAATGGTAAAGCCGAGGTCGTCCCAAGAGCTATGTGTGTTGGATTATTACTAAGTGCGGTGTCACGTATAATAGTTATTTCGAGAGATTTAATTAATTAAACTACTAATGCATAATAAAAGCAAGTAAATGGGAAAGAGATCAATAGGAATAGTGGTGCTTAACCTAGTCAATCCTCCTAGCTAGCCATGTCTCGTCTACCTACTTCCAATTACTTGGTGGGGTCAAATCGAGAGGATAGCATTTGGTCGATTCGCGCAACTTTATCGACAAAGATGCCACCATAGAAATCGGTATACCGTCATAAGTCACATTGTTCTGGTCCCTAAGCCAAGTCATTAAGTGCCGCTTCATGCTAGATTCTTAATAGTGAGTGCCCGGCCGTTAGGAACAGACACTACACCCCGATTCTTAAGTTCATCAAGCGATAGGTGATCGAGTTGGTCGAATCGCATGTAGAAAGGAAAGTCGGTTGGTCATATCTTACCCTTCCGCTTCGATTGGCTCACCTAGAATTAGGTTGGTCATATCTCCTGGGCAATTGGCCTCTACCGCCATTCAAAACTACCGAATCAAGGGTGACTACCAAGAACTATGCATGCATACACTTAGAAATAATTGTGCAAGAACGGTGTGTGTAAACACAACAATTAAGGAATCATAACTAGGCTAGCACCAAAGGGTGTGGCAGCTCATATTAATCATGCAAATCAATTCAATATTCAAAGGTATGAAATACATGAATTGAAAGTAAAAGAAATATAAAGCGCTAAAACTTATAAGTAATAGGTGACTTCTCCTTGGAAAAAATTCGTATGCTCCCTAGACACATTGCTTGAGCTTTTCCCGTTCTCGAGAGTTGTGTGTGGAATGGGATGATTAGAAATCTTTGGAATTAAGTGGGGTATTTATTGGCGGTGTCTGGTTCTGGTAACCAATATAGGAGTTACGCGGTAACCTTCTATTAGTCATATATGCACTAGATACGCTAGTTACGGGCGTAACCTAATAAGTGGTTGCCGTAATCTTCAATAAACATGGTTACGTCGTAAGTGATGCGATGAGTTACGGCGTGAAGTATCGGTGCGCCGGATCCTTATTTGACCTAATGTAGATACGTCGTAACCTTTGGGAAGAGTTCTGCCGTAACCTCTTGATAAGTTGGTATACGGGTCATGCAATAGTTACGGTAATGTGAGAGAGATCGATTCAGCGTAACTTCTTCAAAACAAGCATCTGTGATAAATCTTTAGTAATGTTTCCATTTTTCGTCTCTTTAGCTCTAATGCTCGTAATTTACGAAATTGGAAAACAATGGAAAACAAGCGTAAATCCATATAAATGATATAAATAATAAGCATTATAAAATTGACACTTAATATTCGTGGATTATTTGATGTTATCAAATATCCCCACTTGAACTCTACTTGCCCACAAGTAGACCTTATTAGATAGATTCCTAAAAGATATCTCCCAAAACACGGAAAATATGAGTTTACAAATCCTTTATGCTAGAATAAAATAAAGTCGAACACCTCACGAAGGGAACAAACACTTAAATCTCTCAACTATTCTAAGTGTCAATTTCGGGTGATCACTCAATCCTATGAGTCATAGCATGTATTCTATCATAAGCTTGGCGGTTACACAATCTCCACCACTAGAGTTAAGGGCTAAACAATTCTCAAGGCAATATGGGTAGACACGACAAAGGTTAAGGGTGTGACGTCATTACTCACATGTCACGGAAGTGGACAAAATCAATGATACATGACCAAATCCATGGCCAAGACACCAAAGATTGCTCAATTGCATCACCTAGACATGCTTCATGACTAAAGGGTAGGATAAGACATGGGATATATAATTGGTGTAAAATAAAAACAAGCAGTGGTCAAAATCTATAACCAGGTCATCACGACTTCACCGTCCGCCCAAAGTTCAAGCTTAGAAGTCTAGAAACGGATCATGAAATGCAAGGTAGATGTGTCATTAGAGGACGTCGTGATGGGCACACCATCTTTCTTCTACTTTGGCAAACTACCAACTCAATCTTCAAATGTGACCGAGGTGGCCTCCTCGATACTAATCAATAAAGCTCGTACTATAGTGCTTATAACATCGCACTTTACAATATCACAACTCAATTTTTTTGAATCATTTTTTTACGAATCATAACATAATAACATAACATCCCCACTTGAGATGAACAATGGGAATTCGAGGGTCTTCAATGATCTTCATAAATGTTGTCAATGAAAGCGTGATTTCCAAACCTTTCCACTCGAACCTTCAACTTAGGAAAATGATGACTTCCCGATCAAAATAGAGACTACGAGGGGTGAGGCTAAGGTGTATAGGTGTAACGAAACAATATATTGGGTTGACAAAATGAAAGGAATGGCTCGAAAGGGTGTATCTAGGGGTATCTTGTAGTAAAGGTTATTGCAACAAAAGGTTTCACATGAAATTCGAAAAGTCGAGGTGACTAATCGATAGACTCACAATGGTAGGTTGTATGGGTGATAATCCTATAATATTGCCTTCTAAAGCGAAAGTCCAAATACATCGAGCTAACTCAACATACCTGTCTATGGTCTCGAAATGATGCAAAGGCCAAGTTCTAAAGTTTACAAGCTACCAAGCACCTCATAATTTGGTGGATTTGGGGTAAAATATTGGAAGCGGATAAGGCTAATCTCACCATGTAATGTCAAGGGTTGTATGTGCTCGGCTAAGGTCTAATCTAGTTAGTTCAGAAAAACATGTCAAAATTTTAAAATGGCATAATTTTCAAAATAAACTAGAAAAATGAGAAGCGAAATAAAGTTCAAGAGATACTTCTACTCCCGTCCCCACTTGAATTGTACAAAGTCCCTTTTGTACTAGGCATTAAAATAAAGGTGAAGAGAAAGGTAGAATTAGAGTGAGAACTTCCGAAATTTGCTCCAAAAGAAGAAGGCCCACGAAAAGAACCGTGCCTTCGCTTAAGCGTCATGAACAAACTTCAATCCACGGAATCACAATGCCGACAAGCATAATTCTAAAAGAAAAAATAAAATGAAAAACAACCTAACTCACTTTCGTGGAATCACGGTTGCATTTAGCGTATGCAACAAGCCTTTTAAACCACTTGGTGTCCCAGTGAAGTGAGTGAATCTCGTGAGGGCTTACAAGGAACACACCCACAAAGTTCATTTAAAAACTAATACAAGGTTCTTTGTGTAATGAAAGAATTTAGCGAGAGAAAGTTACGTCGTAACTCATGAGGGAGTTATCTTAGTAACTAGAAAAACTGTGGTATGTCTCAGTAAAGAAAATAATTACGCGTAACCGAGATGGTATTACACCGTAATTGGTAATCGTCAAGAGTTCTGTTTGCTAAAATGTTGGTTACTGGCGTAATCACCAAGATGAGATTTACCGTAACTGCATCAGAATCAAGAAGCATGCAGGCAGCAAATAGTTCCTCGTTCCTGCAAAAATGGTTAGAAACAACAAAACCCAACATAAAGGAAAAAACAAAAGAAAGGGATAATTCGGGTTGTCTCCCGAAAGAGCACTTTTATTTATTAACGAGTCTTTAAGTTAGACTCAGAGCCGCGGGGCTTCTATGGGGGCCTTTGAGCTTGCCCCACTTCCTCAATATCTTTCATCTAATAAGGCTGATCCCAAACATGCGGCGAAACATACCGAGTCATGGTGTATCTTTTCTGTAGAAAATTAGCTTGTGCCCAATCGAAACGAAACCTAGCCTCTTTTTCCTCATCAATTTTAACATACCCAAACTTCGCTCATAACCAATTCTCAAATGAGACCCCCCTGTATCCTACGTTGCTCCTCTTATCTTTGTCAATACATGCCCATTCTTTATGTTTGAGCCATTTAGGTTCAGGGTATTCTCCTCCATCGCAGATCTTGTGATTAGGGTTGCATGTAGGCCATGCCATGGTGTAATCGTCGTGTATGATAGCTGGTTCGCAAAAATGAATGGTCTAGTCAATATCGGAGAACCATTCGCTAAAAGCACTATGTTGTTCCAACCACTTTTGTCTGATATCCTCTTCTTTTTCCCAGCATCACCAAACTTTTGCAGCTTCATTAATCATCCGAATGAGATACTTCCTCCTCCATTACATCCTTTTAGAAAGGGAACATGTGGGAAATATCACCGTTCCTCAACTAAAGGAGCACTGTGATGAACTCTTCCTTTCACAATGTAACTGGGAACGGAAAACGGATCTCTTCCTCATCATCTTCATTGTCACTAGATTTGGAGTCCCGTAAATGGCTAAAATCAAGGTGGAAACCTATCTAAGTCATCTAATTCTATCCTTGGTGGTTCCTTAGTAACAATTTTGTCTGGCTCAAGGGTCAAGGTTTTATCCAACTTGAACTACACTATATTTCCATAGTATCCACCGTAACGTGCTAATGTTTCAAGGAATGCTAAACCTAGAATCAAATGCTCCTTTTTTCCTTTCATATTATCGACTACCACAAATTCGGGGTCAAGTAAATTTATCGACCTTAACACACGCATTCTCTGTAATACCTAACGGGTAATCTTAGTTTCGCTTGTTGATGCAACCTCTATATCTCGCTTCCCAAAGTGGATTATCCTCGCTTTAAGAATATGGATAGAGGCATGATGTTTACACGCACCCAAAATCAACTATCCCCAACATATCAATATCATCGCAGAACACTGAATGACTAACCTCTTGCACTAATATCCTTAACGAGAATAAACTTGATCCTAACTCGATATGCTTCACGGGGGCATGGTTACGCGGAATCGTGGAAGTAGTTACGGCGAACTCTTCCTGTTGGTCTCCATTCGTGACCTCTAATTTTTGATTGAGGATATACATTCCTTAATCACTTCCCGAGAATCATTGGTGAAAACAACATTGCATTCCTCCTTGCGCTGGCTTCATTAAGTTCAATCCCATCAATCTCAAAGACCGAGTTTTTCAATCATTACTTCAAGATTTTTGTGGTTTTGTCGTGACCGAAAGATTTTTATTTGTGTTTTCCGAAACCCTTTAACCAAATATTTGTTCTTCTTGTTTCGGGATGAAGTTTCCGTGAATTTATTAATTGTTTTTCAAGATCGGGCTTTTCTCCATAAGGCCCACGATTGTAATTTCCACGATAACCATTACTATTTCGATTATCTCCGTAAAATGGTCGATTTTTCCATACTTAGCTTCTTCAATATCTCTTCGTCCATATGATGACAATTTTTCGTAAGATGTCCTCCTCCATGATTTCACAACCTACGGATGGCATGAACAATTTCTCCGACTTTCATCATATCTCGACGAGATTTTCAATTTTACTAGCGATTGTCGTAATCTGCTAAAACTTCCGCCTTGGTTTCTTTTGCTTCCACCGTCGTGCCATTTTTGAGAGTGGTCCGCCATTTTTGAATGGCTTCAATTGTTGTAGAGTCATGTTCGATAGGTCCTTGATAGTCCAACATTTGTTTTGTAGTAAGGTCAATTCCTTTGTAGAAAATATTGACCTTCGCCGTTATTCGGATCATTGGTAGACACTTATAAAGAAGATCGTTATATCTCGTCCCAAGCTTGATACAACGTTTTGCCTTCTTGTTTGAAATTATGGATTTCCAAAAGCTGGTTAGAAATCTTTGATGGTGGGCGGTATCTTTCGATAAAGTGTTTCTGGCAATGCCTAAGTATTAATCAGCCTGCGGCAATCTTCGATCCATCTTCTAGTCGCATCTAAGAAGAGTCATTGGGAATACCTTAGCATAACAAAGATCATGAGACACACCCGAATGTTGAAAAGGCTGGTGATGTATAGGACATTTTCAACGTGCTCATATCGTCTTCGTCCCTATTTCACGAAAAAGGGTTAGCGCTAAGCTCCCTCATAAATTGGTCTTTAATTAAACGAACATCCACCTCCGATTGCCGGTCTTACAAGACCCGGCCTTGTTCTCTTCTTGTCAATGCCAAGTATTCCTCTAGAGTGAGGTCATCGATGTTAACAACTTCCATGGTACATGAAATCTAGAAATATGATCGTGAGAAAAGTTTAAAATAAAATGAAAGACTTAATATTAATCCTAATATAACTCCTCGCAGCAAGCGTAAAAACTTGATGCGTGTTTTACCGACTGTGTCTTAATATTTATAGTGTCTCGCTATACCTATGGTTCACTATAATGCACTAACGGCAATGTACCGGTCGTGTAGTGTAGTAAATGGTAAGCCGAGGTCGTCCCAAGAGCTATGTGTGTTGGATTATTACTAAGTCCGTGTCACGAGAATAATAGTTGTTTCGATAGACATTTAATTAATTAAAATACTAATGCGTAATAAAAGCAAGTAAATGGGAAAAAGAGATCAATATAGAATAGTGGTGCTAACCTAGTTAATCCTCCTAGCTAGTTATATCTACGCTCACCTACTTCCAATTACTTCTGTGAGGTCAAATTCGAGAGGACATCATTTGGTCAATTCGCCCTAACTTATCAAAGAAAGATGCCACCACAGAGAAATCAAAGACCATCATAAGTCCTCGTTGTTCCTTGTCCCATAAGCCAAGTCATTAAGCACCGCTACATGCTAGATTCTAAATAGTGAGTGCCCACCGTTAGAACTTAGACACTACACCTCAATTCTTAAGTTCATCCAAACGATAGGTGATCATTGGTCAAATCAAGACAAGTAGAAAGGGTCGTCATTGGTCATATCTTACCCTTCCCATCTCAATCCGCTCACCTAGGGTTAGTTGGTCATATCTCTTAGGCAATTGGCCTCACCGCCATTCAAAACTACCAAATCAAGGGTGACTACCAAAGAACTATGCATGCATACACTTAGAAATAATTGTACGGAAGTAAAGGTAAACGAAAAAAAAACAATTAGGAATTATAATTAGGCTAGCACCAAAGGGTGCTTAGCCATATTAATCACGCAAATCAATTCAATATTCAAAGGTACTAAATACATGAATTGAAAGTAAAGAAATATAAAACGCTAAAGCTTATCGTAATGGAGTGACTTCTCCTTGAAACAACTCCGTATGCTCCCTAGACCGCCTTGAGCTTCTTTCCACGCTCTCGAGAGTTGTGTGGAATGGGATGATTAGAAATGCCGGAATGTGGGTATTTATAGGCCTGTTTGGGTTACGGCATAACTAATATAGGAGTTACGCCGTAACCTTCTATTCTCGTCAGAATGCACTAGATTCGCTAGTTACTGGCAGTAACCTAATAAGTGGTTACACCGTAATCTTCAATAAACATGGTTACGCCATAAGTGATGCAAGAGTTAAGTGCGTAAGGATCCACGCGCGGATCCTCATTTGACCTAATGTAGTTACGCCGTAACCTTTGGGAAGAGTTACGTGTAACCTCTTGATAAGTTGGTATTCGAGTCTTGCAATAGTTAATGTAATGAGAGAGGAGTTACTCCGAACTTCTTCAAAATAAGCATACCGTGATAAATCTTTAGTAATGTTTCCATTTCGCGCCTCTTTAGTTCCAATGCTCGTAATTTACCCGAAGTGGAAAACAATGGAAACAAGTGTAAATCCATATAAATGATATAAATAACGAGCATTATCGGGGAAATTGACACTTAATATTCAGACTATTTGATGTTATCGTGATCCGCCTAGGCAAATTTCGTGGATTTCTGTCGATGACAAGAATCAAGAATGGTGATAAAAAAGTATTGTTAACATCAAAGTGAGATATGTATTATAAAATATAATCATATACTCGAAATATAGCAAGTATCATGTAATTTTATTTAATAAAACTAGAGATATGATATACATGACTCTTAAAAACTAAGAAAATGAATGATACATTACTTGGAATTACTAGACTTATCTAAGTAACGCTTGATACTAGGACACCACTAAAATCCTCTAGCTCAAGTTTGTTTAGGTTTAATCTTGTCGAAAAGTTCGAGGAGGTGATAGAACATGAAACGTTGATCTTCCCGCATTTCATGTATCAAACTTTCAACATGTTGACAATGATAGCAATCTTTGTCATGGCTAGGTAGTGGTGGTGGAAGAAAGGAAATTGCTTGATGAATGATCAAGTGAAGCGGGTTCGGGACCCTCAAACCACGGAGGATTGGCAGAGGCGCATTTGAAGATGGCTCGACCAAGAATGATGGTGGTGGTAGAGAAGTGTCAACTTTCATGTGGTCGGGTGGTTGACTTTGATAATTTCTCATAATCCAAATGGGATTATTTGATGGTGACTGCAAAAGGAAGTCAAGCTAGTGTTGACTCAACACCTTGATTTTGTACCATTATTCCTCCTAATGAGGAGAATGTTGCCGTGGAGGAGGATGAGATGGCTTAGAGGCAAACCTCTAGATTATAGAGGTGTGGTGATGAGAGTGGAGTTGTGAATGAGATAGCTCTAGGCACCAATGGTGATGGTTTAGTGGAAATGGGATTGTTTGGTTTAGGAAGTATGGTGGTGCTTGCATAGGTAGTTTTGTGGGAACTATCCTTTTAGGGATTGGTTTGATTGGTGGAGGAGAAATCCTTGCATTTGTGGACTCGAATCAAGATGATTCGTTAAAGAGATTTCTTGTACAACACGAGCAATTTTGTGGGTGGTCCTTTGGTGGATGAGTTACCACTTGGAGCTTTCCTCATGATGAGATGATTTCAAGAGGTTTGTAAAGATTTCTAAGTGCTAAAAATGAGGATGAAGATGATGACTTTAGGATTCCTAACAATGTGGTTTATAAAGCAAAAGATTTGGCAAGTACATTCAAGACTTAAGCCACTAAGATTATTTGGAATCTGATGATTAGCATGCACAAGAGTCAAATTCAGAGTTATACTGATCTATGAACTTAATTAAGATGATATGGAGTGTTCGAGTTACCAAGACGTGCTTGAAATGATTGTTTTAGCTAGAGTTGACATGAATCTGTCATACGGATCCCACGGTTCCCTCCAATGAGGGATCCGTCTAGGCTAATCCTAGGGATCCGTCTCTCAGCAGATAGAGAAGACTAACAATGATGTTTGTAAGGTCTAAAGCCTATAAATTCTTGAGTGATTCAGTCTATCTAAGTGTCTTAAATGAAAGAGTACTTAAAAGCTTGAGGGCAATGAGTGATGTAGCTAATGATTGCCTTTTATGGAAGAAATTGTGTTAGGAATTAGAAATGCCATAGTGAAGAGTCGGTCACCCCATATATAATCTAGCATAAGTTAGCTCAGAGACATATCGTTATTTACTAGTTATTAGTTAGTTATTTAGTTATTAGTTTAGCTTAGTGCAACACCGGGAGAAGGACGGATCTTTACCCGCTGTATGCCCCGATCCACAATCAAGGAGGACGCTTAGTATGTAATTATAAATACCTCTACCTCCCAAGGTGAGGTTGGACCTTCATTCTAATCTAACCTTTTCTTTGTTTACTTTCTCTAGAAAGGCTCCCATCTTCTACTTTCTCTCTAAACCTTGAATTATATGCCCCACTTGATCATGATATGATGTGTTTGTGAAACCAATATGTTACAAATGGTATCAAGAGCCATGGTTTGATCATCTCTTCATATCCTTGGATTTCTAGTGGTTTTAGATGGTTTTGAGTTTGAAAAGTATAGTGGTTTTTGCATCATTCGATCATTTCTTGTATTAAAGTTTGAATTTTGAGTGTACTTTTGTGTTTAGAATCATTGTAAGTGCTTGGGTTTTGATTTGGAAAGCTTGAATCACTGTGGTTGGGCTTGTTTTGGATTGAAAGTTTTGTTTTGAAGTTTTTCAAGGTAGCGACTCATGTCTCGCAGTGAATTTCTTCAGAGCGACTACTGCTTTCAAGAATTTCTAGCGAGTTGTAGTGTTAGTCGTGGCGACTTGAGCTTAGCGACTTGTCTATTGAGACAAGTTTCGACAAACAGACAAGTTAGTGGATTCTTAACTACGGCTAGCGACTTGGTGGGGTTAGCGACTTGCTTTCATTATTTCTAGCTTAATTGTACCTATTGTTCTCAAATGACTGGATAATTAGCTAGTTGCTCTTTAGTGACTTGACCGCTAGCGATTTGTCGCTTTAGCGACTTGTGTTTTAGCGACTTGGTTCATAGCGACTTGTATCTAGCGACTTGATCCACAACGACTTGTGCCTTTAGCGAGTTGTTACTAGCGACTTGTGACTCTAGCGACTTGTCTTACTAGCGACTTGTTGACTTTTCCCTACAAAACTTCAAACGCCATAACTTTTGAACCAAGACTCCGCTTTCAGCGTTTCACCCATCAAAACGACCGTGAGAACGAGGAGAATGGCATGCCAAACAACTAAAGTTGATTCGGTCAACCTTCGAGGCTAAATCCGCCTCCAACAGAAGTTATTGAGGTTTTGTGTTTTAGACCTAAATTCTCCATAAAATCGCAACAACCAACCCTCGATCACAACCAAACAACATCTCTGCTAATCCTACAAAAATCATAAGACCTAACACACAATTGTCATCATTGTGTCGATCCATCACCATCTTAACACGCTCTATTGGTCATTGCTTAACGGTTTCTTTTTGATTTGTAAAATCCGTGTACACAAAGAACATCATGTCTTACACTCTGATTCAAAGGATTTCGAAGTACTTAAATTGTATGATGTCAGACAACCATGAGAATATTAGCTATACCGAACGTTATGTATGATGGATTCAATCAATGATGATTTGAGTTCTTCATGCTCGAGTCCAATGTGAAAGACTTGCACCGCTCATGCTACTGTAATGCCATGCAAAAGAAATGTTGATTGTGCCCTTTCAACAACTTCACTCACACATTATGTTACTCACATCGATAGAATGGAACGAACATGCAATGCCCTTTTCCTTCAAGATTTATCCACATTAACGGAACATTACTATTGAACTTAGAACAATTGGAACAACAACTTGATAAACAAAAGGTTCAAAAGGATACTTCAAAGGTCGCACTTCAAGTGATCCACAACCAATTTCATCATTCTTTAGTAGGGAATTTACATCAGATTATGATCAAGACATGACCGAAATGTCTTTCAAGAGACACACTGGAGTGGAAATTAGCGTGTTCATAGAGACACTTATCCATCTTATGAATAATGTGGAGAAGTATATTGAGGAAGTTACTCGTAATGATGAAATAGTGGATGAGAGTCCTGCGCTTGAGAGAAAGTTGTGACGAGTGGGTAATGTATTAGTGAAGAATCGGTGTTCCGAATGTAGAATATCGAGACAACAAAGAATGATGTAACCAATGTCAAGAACTCCCCGGCACACAAGAAGTGGATGATGTGATCGTAAAGGTGAATGAATGTCTGCACAATCAATAAATCGTTGTGTTGAGACCAGAAGGCATCGGATGATGGATCGCTTGAAACCGAATACGAGGATCGAAATAGATAATCTTGACACACCAATGTTCGTTGACTTTGTTACACATGATGGATGCAGATATCGGACTGTAAATTGAACAGTGTCATGTAATGAGGTACCCTTTATCGCTCAATATAGTGCATC
The DNA here is from genome assembly GCA_022545495.1 of Chrysanthemum lavandulifolium. NCBI lineage: Eukaryota > Viridiplantae > Streptophyta > Magnoliopsida > Asterales > Asteraceae > Chrysanthemum > Chrysanthemum lavandulifolium. The sequence continues at coordinate 108,310,116 of CM040246.1, forward strand.
CGCTAAAGTACTTAAACAACCGATCATGATGCCGAATATGACTCGATAAATGTCCCAGAATCGAGGTGAGTCCGAGATTAAGTGTTTCAAACAAACAATATGGTTGATAAAAGGCTTTTAATGAACTTTCAAACAAATTCTCAAATCTTGAAAACATTGCATTTCTCTTGAAATTATGATACAAAGTAAAGAAGAAAGTTTCCAAATTAACAAACCATGTAATAATCCTAACTTCCCGAATTCGTGAACTTTTGAAATGAACACTTTGAAAGCTCAACTTCAAGACAAAGACTCAACCATCAACTTGAAGAAACATATTTGTATGCATGTGAAAATTAATTTGGTTACAAGTAATTCGATATTAATGCTATTGATGATATTCAAATAAGAAATGATGAATTAGCGGTTTGTGTGGCCAAATTACTAGAGGAAATGAGTCTTCGAGAAAGCATCACATAGAACTAAGTGACTCACAAAGAAGCTAGAACTACAACAATGGAACATACAAACTCTTTGATAGCAAAATTGATGAACTCAAAGCTCAACTTCGTGAAAAGAGTAGGAAAAGTGTGAACACTAAGTTTACAAAACCATCAACCTTGGGGAAACCAGCTTCTCATCCCATTAGAAACAAAGTTCGTTGTTAGGCACTCATGCGCTTATATCCGAAAGGCCAAAATTTTCAAAACACGGTTTGCCTCCAAGTTGATGAGAAACAAGTTTTGTCAAAACCAACTACTTCACCTAAGTTGCCCAAGAATTATGCTTCTAGTTCCTCTAAACCTCAACAAGTAGCTACTTCTACTCCCAAAGACTCTAGGATTGGTTTGAAAATATGTCTAAGCCAAGCATTAAAATTCGAATTCATATGATATGAATGACTCAGAAGAGCTATTATCTAGAAGAAGCTAGGAAAAGGCATGATTCAAAAGATGGAATTTTAGGTACAAGACCTAGGTGATGAATTCTACGAGGTTTTAAGGCACTACTAGTAGTTTTAAACCATTACCTAGGAATACTCAACTAAAGACTAGGGATTGATTGTATCTAAGAGTAGTTGTGTTTCAATAAAGCTATTCCCATAGCGTATCACTCTAAGAACTCTAGATCATTTTCTCGAATCCAAACAAGTCGCTTGCTCTAATTGTTCGAAATGCATCTTTAAGGCAAATCATGATAATTGTTTTTGAAATCCCTAAAGAAAGTAAATGCTCATACAAAGGTTTAACCTCATAAGTCTAGGATTTTCACTAAGTCATCTCGTGCATAATGAAGCAAAACAAACCAAAATCTTCACCTAGATGGATACCAATCATAAATCTATGGAAACTAGGAATAAGGATAAGTCTTCCACTATGCATAAGAAGCTCAACAATCCTAGATCTTGCCATGTGGATACCGCTTGGTAGAATATTTAAGGATTTGGACTTAGGTGGATACCTACCGTAAAGTCACACCGATGACAAAATCAAGGTTGATGTGAAACCCAAAGGGTTTGGATACTAATGTCATTAACCAAAATATATGAAATCAAATTTGTAATATTAGTGCGTGTAGTCCTTACTCGATTGCAGATACTTGATCCTTCACTACATGGACGGCTTAAAGTATGGATTACAAATGGATTGATATCTTATAACTCAAGGGTTCAAGTAACTCAATCTTGATATTCATTCGTTATGACGCTTGTTCACATCGCCTGTGCCTTGTACTTCATCATTATGGCGTCTGCAGACAACACTTCGTGCCCGTTCCTCATAGAAAAGAAAGGTGTACACTTCAAGGCGCTTTATCTTCGTAAGAAGAGAAATCTTCATGTTTATGACCATTCTCATCGACATTCTTCATCAACAAGCTTCATGTTTCTCTCATGCTCATTCACCATCGTGGATCTACGCTCATTGATGTATATTCTTATTCACTTGGTTAAATCAAAATGGCAACTTCAATGCAATTTTTAGGGGAAAAGAGTGAATTTACTACTTGTTGATGGATGGTTGAATAATGGTCATACGACTCTCCTCCAACGCCTAATGTTTCACTTACTAAGGATAAATGGGAGTTATTGTTTGGGATTCATTGTTCCAAGATATGTTTGATGAGTATTTCCAACCGCTAGCTAATGTTGATCATCTAAGAAGTACAACTCGGACTACTCAAGAAGCCCAATCTCTAGTTATTCTTCAAGGCGTTGATAATGACTATCATAATATTGCAGCTTGCACTCATGAATAATGATCCGCTTTGGTATTCCTTTGCCAAATCTTCATGGATTATTGTTCCTCTCAACGTGCACGCTATAAATCAACCACACGAACATTAAGGAAAATGGCTACCTCATCCGCTCGAAGACATTATTAGGAAGAATGCATTGATGTTGAGGAATCATTTTTGCGGTTCATTCAGTGGGTCAATGTACATCCGATTGTATGTTGTTTTCACGTGTTGGGCATTTGATACAAGTTGATGACTTTAGAGTTAATCATTTATCACTTATTTGAGATTGAAGTTGACTTTCAACAAAGGCGTGTTCTTATTTAATAACTTGCTCTGGGCGTAAGATTTTGAGTTGAAGACTTGGTTTATCTAGTTACCGCAATGGGGTGGTTGGTTGAAGACCCGTTAACTATCACTATTAGGAGTTACGTTGTTTTACTCATTGTCACATGCAGATGACGATGTGGATAATCTCAAGAGGTGGTAATGTCTCATACTTTGTTTGAGTAGTAGTACTTAGAGATTTGCTTGAAGCATAGATTCTCGACATCGCTCTTCCATCATCAGTGCAAGCTAAAGATACAAATGCGGGAATTCGACTTCGTTTCAAGTTTGGTATATCGGGTTTTCTTCAACAAAGGGTCACTTCAAATTGTCTACATATGGGTTGATAAAGATAGGCGTAGAGAGTTTCTATAGCGCTGATTCTCACAGATTCATTTGGGCTATTTGAGTTCTTCTCACAAGATCTTAAGTTTATGGGTATATTATGTTTTGTCGATTCTCGAGGTATAAAACCAAAGGGGAAGGAGACATATATCTAAAAGCACAACGAGTACACATGATGAACTTAACACTTCTACCCCGATTGAAGTTATCCGGTAAGACAATGGTCATAACCGTAGAGAAACTCGATGTTTATCTCAGTAGCCTTTGGTGTATCATTCCAACTATTTGGGGAAGGATATATTATTCCAACTATTGGGGAAGGATGTATTATTCCAACTATTTGGGGAAATGGTCTCGAGACTTTTGGTATGTGTTACTTGAGCGTTCATTGGAAGAAATGAGAAGAATATGTGGCACGCGAGATGATATTGCTTATCGACATCTTCTATATGGTTTATGATAAAGTGCTTCCAATGTAATGATGATTCCAATGAGATCGCAACCATCGGGGAGAGATATGTGTACATCAAGGTCGCACAACATATTCACATGATCGAGCTTAAGCAATTATTCCGAGTTGACATCCGCAGAGGAGATCGTTGATTCAACGATTCATCGTGATGTCGTTGTCTCTACTCCGTTTGGAACGTGTACATTATGGGTCGATTGGTTATATGGGAGATAACCGGAATGCACTTGGTAAAATGAAGATGTTGATGTATTGTCTCTGAATAGACAACCGTCAATCTCAAGAGTAATGTGTACATCGGGACGCATAACAGTTCATGTGATCGGACTTCATCGCTTATTCCTGATTTGATAACCACCGAGACGATTAATGTTTCAACTTGTTTCTTTGGTGTTCTCGTGTTCTTGGGTGTCGAGCTTCATTCAATGAGACCATTTTATTCACTTCTACTTCTTCTGGAAATGGTCTTTATTCTTAGTTTGTCATTGGGGAAGCTACCAAAGTCTCACTTCGTAAGGCTCAAGTTTTGTCGACGATTCAAGAGCCTCGAAGCTTTGTGGTGAAAGTTTAAGAGATGATGACTTTATCTTCTTCAAAGTGTCGAACGATTTCCATATCTCGGTACTCGATCATCATCTTCTTAAACTATTTTCTATCTTTTATATAATTTTCAAAAAGAAAATAGAAAATATAAAACCAACAAAACCCATAAAATTAGAAAATTTGAAAATACTAAAATATTATTTTCAAAGACATGTCTTCCGTATCGATAACATCTGCGGGTCTTAGAAATGTCATTCAATAATGGCACGGACCATAGATGAAGTTCGATGGAGGTGTAAATATTCTTTCCAAAACATGTCTAAAAATATGGCTTGCGCTATTTCGATCAGAACCGGATTTAAATGATGGCTTGCGATTATTTCGATCAGAACCCGTGCTTAAACTATGGCTTGTTATTATTTCGTATAGCAACCCGCTTTTCAAGGAAGGAAAGTGTCGCTAAACAAATTTTCAAAATATCGTGCACTTATCCTAAATCAAATGAGGAAAGTATGTCAAGGATGCTGATCCCACACAAATGTTTTTCCGTCTAAAATTCTTCGTAAAAATATTTGTTGTATTCTAAAATTGGTGATAAATGAGTTGCTTGAAAATCAATCGGGCCGTAGTTTTCGAAAAATTGAAAACTCAATCAATGACTTCAAGGCTTTTAAACTTTTCATAAAATGAGTCATTGATCGAGGTGGAGAATGTTTTCAAATTTACATCATCTAACGTGCTTTCTTATTTATCCCACGTGCTTAATTAAAATGATATTTGCCTATGTCAAGGACTAGGAATTTAGGATATGATTGTTAGGATTAGATGATTGAGTTTGATAAACACATAAATCCCATACCTTATATGAACCGATTGTTATGATGGATTGACTTTTATTAGTCGATTGTTGTTTGGGTGATGTCGACCACCATATATCTCAGATGTGTGTTCACTAACGATGCGGTGTTCCCCATCCGGATCTCACAAATGAAGATGATTGGATGCCGAAAGAAAAGGGTAACTATATCTTGGGTTGAAAATGAAGAAACGGAGCTTAATTGACTTCTATGTAGAGTTGGCATGGAAAATGCAACGAAGAGGTCTCACCGCATCGGCAGATGGTTTTCTTCATCAAGAAATGAAGAAACGGAGCTTAATTTGACCTCGCTGGCATTAAATGCAACGAAGAAGTCTCACCGCATCGCCAGACGGTTTTTTCCAAATTCACAAGCAACAATGTAAGCTTCTCAACCACCTATCGATCTTTGTGCAGACATGTAGTGAATAATACCATTTTTGAAAATAGTTAAAATTGTTTTGAAAATGGAAAATATTGTTTTGAAAATAAATTGACTAAATTTTGAAAATCACCGACTTCATTTTTATCAAACCTAAGTCACTCAATCAACTATCATCGCCATCGATCGAGGGGAGAGTGATTTAAAATAAATTATTTTCAAACGATATTTCTTCATAAAAGTCCGGTTTGTACAAAATAAAGTGGTGATCTAAAGATTTAATGTTATGTCATGGTATGATTTTCTTTAAAACTCAAAGATCTTTCAAAATGAAATTTTTTCGTTTTGTTTGATTGTGAAATTGTTTTATTTTACTTAAAGATCTCTTAAAATAATCATACCGACACTAACAATCTTTAATGTCTAAATCGCTCCTTATTTGTCAATTTCAAAATTAAATCTTGCCATGCCTTTCCCCAAACTTTTCTAAATGATTTAAATTAGTTGAGATCACAAACTCAAATAGTTTGAAATTTTGATCGTGGAGAGATCGTGATTTAAATCTCAAACTGCTTTTAGTCCTTTAAAGGCACTCCGCCTCCATGTGCCAAACGATTTCAATATATGATGCACATGATTGAGGAGGAGTATTTATCCAAAAACAAGACGAGTATTTAAACTAGGCCACATATTCTCCCATGTTTTCTAAACCTTATTAAATCACTTGGGATCCAAAATCTCAAAGGGTTTGATATTTTTAATCGGGGAGAATTTGTGATTTAATAACTAAACTTGATTAAAGATGATCATTTTGATTCAAATGTGCATACCTTCTCCCATATGTGCTAAACGCTCGAATCTCAAGCACATATTGAGGGGGAGCATTTCAAAAGAAAACAAACTTTCAAGGTACAAAAGATTTCTATGTTTCAACATAAAGTACCTTTATTGATTTTCTAATAGTTTCTTAATGGCTTTTGTAATCGTGGATGTGCTTCAAAAGAACTCTTTCCTCTATGTGATAAAATGATTTCAAATATCCTATGCACATATTGAGGGGGAGAATTTACCAAAGAAAATCAAATGGCTTTTTCTAGGGAAATTATGATCAAGAATTTATTTCAAAAGAACTCTTGCCTCCATGTGCTAAACAATTTATAAAATCATATGTACATGTTGAGGGGAGCATTTCTAAAAGATAAAAATAATTAAGGTACAAATGCTCGATTTTATATCACAAGTACCTTGATTGATTTTCCAAATGATTTTTCAATTGGCTTCAAGGAAGAATGAACTGTACCAAAAGACCGACCATTTTACTTTATGCATGGAGTTATAAGGATGGTGAGGTTAGGTATTCGCTCCACGATCTCGCCAGAGCCGGAGGGATCTACCCAGGACAATCTACTAGATAGTGTAGAATCCTTAGGTATGATGAAAAAGGAGAAAAGTGAGATATGGGAAGAAAGCGGATCGAGATAGAGCTAGAACCGAATAAACCCAATAAGGTTCTAGTTATGAAGTCTCGTAAGCATCAAGGGGTTGAAGAATGAAAAAGAAATGAATATGAAAAGGGTGAAAAGAAATAGCCTCCAATAATTCAACCTTAGGCGTAAACCGGTTCAATACATATGCTATCGGTGTTTACTAAGGTAACACCGGTATTGAAGACAAGACTTCATGGACCCAAATGACGACCGCACTAAACTTCCCAAGCTACTCAAGTTCCTCTTAAAAGGGCTTGTTTCATTCTTACGGAAACCGACATTATCTATCGACTTTCTCCCAGAGATTGTTGATATTGAAGAAGGAGACACTCTCCTAGTCTCCGATATAGGAAACCAAATGTGCACTATTGAGTCTAGAGCCAAGAGATCATCCACAATATCTCATTAGGACACAAAATTAATGAAGACTTGTCGTTTCACACAATGTGGAAAGTAAGAATATATTAAGAGTCCCACGATTATCCTTGTGGTATTGCCGTAACATCCGAGTGATATATTAAATATATTCACGATGAAGATGGAAAGCCTTCTAGAGCCAACATCTAACAAGCTCTTGGTGGGTGATATGTGATATCTTTCCAAAAGATCAAACCGGATAGAACGATGGGGCTTATTCACTCGTGAATCAACCTTGGTCCGTAATGAATTGACGAATACGCTTGGAAAAACCGCAAATCTTCTTTTCTCTAGCACATGGAATGTGTGTTCATATTTCAAACGCAAAAGTATCTCCGATTGCAAAAATACTTTTGGAAAAACCGCTCGATGTGCGAATCTTCTTTTCACTAGCACATCGAATGTGTACTCTTTTCAAATACAAAAGTATTTATGATTGAAAATTTATCTTTCTCATAAAACCTTCGTCAGATTGCAAAACTCTTTCTTCAAGCAGTACGCGCACTACAAGAAAAGGGGGTTTTTAGGACGAAACTTTTTGGAACGGTCAAAAAATCATGCCAAATACACGTATTTGGCACTCCTAGGGTATCCGTGACAAAAAAGTAGGTATTTAGGATGGCTATTAAGAAATTGTTCCAAAAACGAGGCATTTGGAACGTTTTTAATAATGGTGCCAAATACATGTGTATTTGGAACGGTGTGAGTTGTCGCCAAATACTTATGTATTTGGGACGGTTGGGATCATCGGTGCCAAATTTGTATATGTATTTGGAACGCTATCCGTTGTTGGTGCCAAATACTCATGTTTTCGAACGGTATCTTCTATTGGTGCCAAATACTCATGTATCCGAACAATTGATATAAACGGTGCCAAATACCAATATATATTTGGAACATTATCTATGGTGCCAAATACTTATGTATTTGGAACGCTTTTTATAGGTTTTATAAAATACAAATGTATTTGAAGCGATTTTTGTAGTTTTTAATTCTTATTTATTTGGAACATCTTTGAAAAATTGACCAAATTTACAGTTATTTCTCGCACGTGTTGACTATTTTTGTTTTTATTACCTTGGTCATTAAATTAAATTTATAATCGATTTTAAGAATTTACTAGGTAGCCCTCTGACATTAACTTTTAATGTCTATAATTAATCTATATATTGAATTAATATTTCCCGGCCAACCCCCAAACGTTAGCTAGTGAGTTTGAATCATAAACCTATTGTCTGAAAGTTAAAAACTTACCACTAAGCCTTTGATTATATTTATTCATATTATATATATCTATAGTTAAATAGTAACTGATAGCGTATGAGAGCTTTAGTCTAATTCGCTAAAGCGCATATACTCGAAATAGGCCCACTAAAGTTGCACCCGTTATAACTCACTTGGGAATTGACCTCTAGCGAGGCTCAAAGCTTGGCAAACACAAGCATGCAACAATAGGACTGAAATAGGACCATTGCAATATACAAACACATGTCATTACGACACAAGGCTAGATGATGCATCACACGTGTTATAACATACATAACAAAGTTTCAAGAGCAACTAATAAAAAAACTCTATATTAAATTAAATAAAATTTACTTAACCAAATTTAAACGCATGAATGATAAAAATTTCAAATATATTTTAACTATAACTTGAACTCGATAAAAGCTCGAACCAACAAGCTCGATAATTAGACATAATATTCATCACTATAGGTGTCAAAAAGCCGACCACCTCCGAACCCGACCCGACCCGATTAAGCCAATTCGTTCGTTGCTCGGGTCAATAGTTTTATTCGGTTATTTGGGTCAACCCGAGTTACCCGAATACTAAATAAGGTCGGATATCGGATTGAAATTCTTTATTAACTCGGTTCGGTCTCATCCGATTGCCCCTAATATTTTTTTTTATATATTTTATAAATAATATATTTAATTCTAGTACAAGTTGGCAATTATATTATCATTTAATCATATTCGTTGACCGAACCGAATAAACTCGATCCGAATGGACCCGACCCGAATTGACATGAACTTGACTACCCTTAATTCAAATAGTGTCGGATTCGAGTATTTTACTTTTAGCCTTGACCCGACTTTAGCCCAACCCAAATTGACTCGAACTCGACCATCCCGATGTGATTAACACACATGATTCACCAGGCCAATTGTATATTGTAGAACCTTAAATATATCAACCTTATCACTTTACCAAACTAACCAAACACGTAAAATAAAAACTGTTCCAAATACACATTCGGCACGGGAGATGAATTGGTATCAAATATGCATTTGGCACGAGATATAAAAGTGTGACAAATGCCCATTTTGGAACGAAAGGCTGTCATCTGTGCCAAATACCTTACTCATGGTACTCAAAGTTAAACTGTCTGATGGACCGTGCCAAATACTATTTAGCACGGTTTCAACCCGACTCAAATGTATTTGGCACCCTCATATTTAGGACAAAGCTAAAATCATGCAAAGTCGTGCTAAATAGCATTTTAGCATCTGTTGAGTATTTGCACGGTTTTCCACCCTCCCAAATACCCGCTTTTCTTGTAGTGGCGATTGTTTTCAAATCAATTTTCATCAATCGCTGAATCTCAATTACCGGTTCACTCACTCCGTGTTGTATTCTTTGAGACGTTTGGTTTGAGAACAGCTAGAACAAGTGCGAAACCATATCAAGGAGATTCTTCGAATTATACCGATCACAGCAAGATTTGTAATCGATCAACGGGAACCGTGGGTAGGTGTAGACTAATTCAACGAAGTGATCAAAGACACTTTCATGTGTTTTATTGCTAATGTTGTTTGCATGTACATTTGGACGGTTGCGGTGATCGTAATTGAGGAGTCAATCCATAGCCGCATGCTCACAAAGATCCACACTTAATTGAAGAAATCATGACTTGTGCAAATCTACGTAACCCGGCTCGATATTTTTATACTATGTTTCCGCCACGCCGCAAATATCATGAGCCAAGAAAGCTTCAACTACTCTGATGAAAAGATGTCATGATCCAAAAGTGTGAGCATGTCGGTCCGAAAGTCACAACATCACATGAAGGCAACACAACAAAGGGTGATCCAGAGATTTGCTTTGGATGATGATCTCAAGAAAGCTCAAAGATCATCAAGATGTGGATCAGTTCAAAGACCTCCACTTAAAGTACAAAGCATTCGGACTTTGAAGTTGCACTACTTAAGCACAAAGATTGCGGAAGTGAAGAATTGAAGTCTACGAGCTCAAGATCAAGATAAAATATAATGCTAGGATTCAAATGTAAAACATGGGGTGACCTCCTTGGGAGATTGTTAGGAATTAGAAATTCCATAGTGAAGAGTCGGTCACCCCATATATAATCTAGCATAAGATAGCTCAGACATATCGTTATTTACTAGTTATTAGTTAGTTATTTAGTTATTAGTTTAGCTTAGTGCAACACCGTGGAGGAAGGATGTGTCTTACCCACCGTATGCCCCGATCCACATCCAAGGAGGACGTTTAGTATGTAATTATAAATACCCTCTACCTCCCAAGGTAGAGGGTTGGACCTTTCATTCTAATCTAACCTTTTCTCTTTTGTTTACTTTCTCTCTCTAGAAAGGCTCCCATCTTCTACTTTCTCTCTCTAAAACCTTGAATTATACGCCCCACTTGATCATGATATGATGTGTTTGTGAATCCAATATGTTACAAATTGGAACTTTTATGAGTACCAATAAGTGAACAAGGATGACACTAAAGACTTTGAGAGTGTCAAATGGAGCTAAATGATCCTAGAGATTAGATAGTAAATTGAGGTAACTTTTAGGAGGATATCCTCAAAGCTTAAGAAGGAAAGACTAGAATTTGATCCATTTTGACCTTTTGAGGTAAGAATGACTACAATCAATTTGTTAAAATTGAAAGATTTCTAGAGCTAGATGTATAATCATTTGAGGAATGATGAGTGAGCTTAAGAACGGAAGAGTAATGAGTTTAGGTGAAACGATTGATCGACAAGCATCTTAAGTGTAATCTAATTTAGTTATCCGTGAGTATGAAACTTTTACTCAGCTTGGTAAGGACTAAGACACCATGTTTAGCTTAGTATGATGTGATCTAAAGACACGCTTTGAAATACAATGATTGCAATTGCATTTCTATTTGTCGGATCCTCGGTTCCCTAAAAGTAGGATTCCTCTAGCGCAAACTTTGGGATTCGCTCTCTCGCAAGCGTAACCTTTACAAAGGTATGCAAGGATTGCAAAATGCATCCTATTCTAAGAGGTTCTAACACTAATGTAGTAGAGAAATCAAATGTAAGATATTTTATTTCATGAAAGAAATTGCATTACATTGATAAAGTATGGATACTAAGGATTGACCCTATTTTGAAAGAAGGCTAAGTTCCTTGAGCATTTTCGCTAGATAGATCATCAAATGGTTGATGAGTGTTCGCCAATTCGGGAATGAAGAAAGTCTTCATGAGAGATATATTTAGAAGTTCCATCATCTTGTTCACAAGCACGTACAATGGACTTTGAAATTGAGGATGGAAGTACATGATGTGATGATAAAGGCGTGTCAAGAACATTCCATAAGGAATTAGTTTGTTCTTAGAGCCTTGAAGATTTACAATTCGCCTTGAGAAGAAGTAGGCGAGATTGTATGGTTGTTGTGTTAGCAAACAATACATTATGTGAGCACAACAAGCGGGAAGGATTTCTCGATTTCCCCTAAGACTCCAAACATTTTCACGTAGGATGAGTGCAAGAGCCTTATACTCTTCTCGGATATCCCGTGTATAGATAATGTTTGGGTCGGAGTAATAGGGTTTGCATATTATGCGGTTCAAGTCTTCCGGGGAATGTATGTGTGAACAATATGGGCTATTTTCTTCGTGAAAGTTGAAGAGAATCAAGAGACCAATCTTGGTGAAGGAAGCATTGTCCATGATTTGGAATTCGGAGGATGTGAGCAAATTGCCCAAGGGTTAGAACAAACTTTTGGTTTTGATCCAAAACCAAAGAGATAGAGAACGATCCTCGTTACTTAACGAGTTCAATTTGATGGAAGGATTGCAAATGCATCCTATTTCAATGTTAGTGTTTTTCAAGAGGTTCTAACACTAATGTAGTAGAGAAATCAAATGTAAGATGTTTTATTTCATGAAAGAAATTGCATTACATTGATAAAGCATGGATACTAAGGATTGACCCTATTTTGAAAGAAGGCTAAGTTCCTTGAGCATTTTGCTATATGGATCATCAAATGGTTGATGAGTGTTCGCCAATTCGGGAATGAAGAAAGTCTTCATGAGAGATATGTTTAGAAGTTCCATCATCTTGTTCACAAGCACGCATAATGGACTTTGAAATTGAGGATGGAAGTACATGATGTGATGATAAAGGCGTGTCAAGAACATTCCATAAGGAATTAGTTTGTTCTAGAGCCTTGAAAATTTACAATTCTCCTTGAGAAGAAGTAGGCGAGATTGTATGGTTGTTGTGTTAGCAAACAATACATTATGTGAGCACAACAAGCGGGAAGGATTTCTCGATTTCTAAGACTCAAACATTTTCACGAGGATGAGTGCAAGAGCCTTATACTTTTCTCGGATATCCCGTGTATAGATAATGTTTGGGTCGGAGTAATGGGGTTTGCATATTATGCTGTTCAAGTCTTTCGGGGAAGGTATGTGTGAACAATATGGGCTATTTTCTTCATGAAAGTTGAAGAGAGAATCAAGAGACCAATCTTCAAAGGAAGCATTGTCCATGATTTGGAATTCGTAAGATGTGAGAAAATTACCCAAGGGTTAGAATAAACTTTGGTTTTTGATCCAAAACCAAAGAGATAGAGAACAATCCTTGTTACGAACGAGTTCAATTTGATGGAAGAATTCCAATACAAACCTTGGACATATTTTCTGATTAATTTCGAGAAGACATTCCAGTCCTATGGTTCGGAAGGAGGTATTAATACCTTCTTCGTATTGTAGAGGAGTGTCCACAATACGTCCTTCATGGAAGTGACGAGTTTCGAGATTATTGAACCCACGGACATGATTGCCAGGTGTGTTGGGCTCAAGAGAGATGCGGGGAGTGTAGACGCTAGTGAGTGAAAAATCGAACTCATAATCATGCGACAAAGCGAAACCTATAGAAAAGATGAGTTAATAGGATGTGACGAGCAAAACAATGATTTCTAACGCTTTTACTAGATTTTTATTAACAATGATAATTAACTCACTTAATGTTTGACACTCTAGTGGAACATTTTTAGAAGAAAGCGATTTTATTTTGCATGAAAAATCGTTATCCGTGAGGACGGTTCCCTTTATAAAGGATCCGCTAGTATACCTACCGGATCCGTGGAACCGTAGTAATGTAAATGATTTTTTATAAACACATAGGTTTTAGATCTTATAGTTTTATACCAAGATATGTGTATTAGCCTACATTTTATTTTAGCATGCATTAATGGTTTCTAATGTATCACGAAAGAACACGAAAGATACAAATCAAAAGAAATGACAAACACATTATAATAACCTAGATAAACTAGAATATTAGTAATATTTCATTTCAATACTAAGAACAATACAAAGGATTGGGTATATAACCCCAATGTAGATTAACAACACAAAGTATATGTCTCCGTATGAGAACTTCATCATAGGGAACACAATAGCGATGAGCGTTAAGGCGATGAGCACGAGGGCGATGTAAACCATGTTGATGACGAACCTTCTTGGTTTTGGTTTGAGGTGAGATGAGATGAAGAGGAAGATGAAGTTTTGAATGAGAGGTAATTTTTTGAAAGTGGAAGATTTGAAAAAGTGGGGATTTGATGGAGTGGACGACATAGGAGTTTTTATGGGGAAGGAGGAATTTTTGAGATTTGTGTTTTGTTTTATTATTAGAAGGATATGATTTTTGGATTAAATGAAATAAAACACAAGTTTTATAAACCTCGACTTTAGACGAAAAAGTAACACGTATGTGAGAAAAGCTTCCTAATGAAGCTACATGTAATACATGAATATGCACAAAAGATAATCATATAAATACCTATGTAAGCATACTTATTTATCAAGCTAATGTTATTTAGAGATAAGTGGAAAGTCATACCTCTAATGCACTTAGGAATGTCTTTACAAATGACACAACAAATGTCAGAAGACAATTCCGGCTCCTTTGTGTTTAAGATACCTTCTTAGGGAAGGTATTCTTGTTACCAAGCAATTCCTATGGCTTGGTAGGTATGAGCTTCAACTAAGCAACATGACAAAGAAGATTAGTGCAATTAAATGAATAGTAAATAATAATAAAAAAATATTGTCATCTAATCAACATCCAAACAAAGAGTTTTAAAAGACATGGTGTTTGTTTTTATGAAAAACCTTCTTTGTAGTTTTCCATTAACCACGGATCGTATCAAGTTTTTAAAGTACAATATACTTTAGAAAACCCGTAACTAAGCTCGATGCCAATTGTGAAAACCTATAAGGGGGTTGAATAGTTTACCAATTAAAACTCGCTTTAATCTATTTAGATCGACTTATATCAATCTATTTGAATGTGTGTTGGATGTTGATAAACAAACATATAGAAATATAAATATGTAATGAAAAGATAAAGAGTAAGAAGCACAAACCACAACGCGAGTATTTATAGTGGTTCGCCACAAGGACACATTCCTTGCCTACTCCACCCCCGAGTCACTTACTCGAGAGTTTGTAATCACTACACAACACCGACTCCTTATGGTGGAGAAACCTTCACAACGTTGTTTACACTTTATCCGACAAGGCTAGATACCGGTCCTTTTCACCAAGGAGAACCAATCCTATCACAACGCCGCCACCCTTTATCCTGCATTAGGCTAGATACCGAGTTCCATTACAATGGAGGAACTACTACCCAACACTACACCAATCACCTACCCCAAAGGAGATATACTCCTTATAATAATATCAACAAGGATAACAATATCCTTTGACCCAATACTAATATATCTTGTACATCGAATCACACCATATCGAATGTAAACCTTAGGCACCTTTCACTAATGCCTTAGACTCGATCTTCAAGACTGTGACAACTGGCAAATTTAGGGAGTCTATTTTAGGTAACCGCATTACGTTAAACTAAACCGAGTTTTGCCTTTATCACTTTTTTTAGAAGCCATGACTTGATTTTATATCGTCTATTGGTTTTTATGATTTATTTCATTATTAAATGAGTTAACGTATGAGTTTTAACTCTATTTGGTAGGCACTATTCGATTTGGCACTAGAAAAGCCTAAAACGAGAATTATTGTAACTTGTAGACCGTAACTCGAAAATTAACAAATAAATAGTCAAAACTCGTGGAAAAACGTAAATAATAATGTTAGAAAGTTGAATAAACGTCGTGAGACACTCGGGGGACAATTTATGAGCTCGGGAATGGGTAAACGGGATAGTTACGAAAAATGACAACTCCGACCCCTCCCCTTTCTCTTGAAGCCGGCGCCCCCTCCTACAAAATAATTATTTTGAGGTCCCTAGTGACCTATTATAAATACCCCATCCAATCCTCATTTCACATATTTTATTCTCTCACTAAAAACACACACATACCCATTTCTCTATCTAAAACTAAACCACCACCCACCACCGCCGACCACTATTCTGGCCACCACGGCCCGTCACCCCTCACCTCCAGCACCATATTGAAGCTTTCTTTCTCCTCTTTCCAACCATATATTACACGCTCCATTTGGACTTCAATAACACCTTCAAATCGTTGAATCAAGATTCGTACTTTTAGGGTTTCAGTGGTTTTGCAATTGGTGAGTGAATAAGGTAAATGGAACAAGTTTTGAGCTTGTTTGGGCAATAAAAAGCCATGAATTGAAAATTAGGGTTTCAACCCTATGAACAAATTTGGGGCTTTGGGTGGAACATGAAATTAAGTCTAATTAGTGACTCAATAAACAAGTAATTAGCGTTTGGTAAGTGTGTGGTGTGTCAATTTAATGGGTTTATGCATTTTAGGTTTAGGTTCATATTTTGGTTAAGTCAGATGATGGGTTTTGTGTTTGGAGCTTGAATGATTGGATTTGGGTGTTGTGGAATTGATTTGGTTGTGTTTGGGTGTGAAACATGGGACGTACGAACCACCTAGGGCTCGTGACGTGACTCATGAGAGGCGACGACGCACTTGGGCCACGGTCCGGGTCGGGTCGATTTGGTAGCTTGTTGGTTGATGTAGTTGAGGTTTGGATGAGACGCGTGGAGCCGAAAAGCTTCTAGAGCTTGTTTGGTTCACGTGATCTTAATCATGACCGTGTCATGACCATTAGGGTCATAACATTGGTTTCGGTATATTTGGTTGATTGATTGGTTGGCAGATTTTTTGAGTTGGTTTGGGATTGAATTGCGCTATTATGACATTTAATTTGGACTTGATATATATATTGTTGACTTAGAGCTACGTCATGCGTTATTTTGACTTTTAGTCAATAGTTGACTCCGACAAAGCCGTAATATGGACTTTAGTATAATTTAGACTATTGATTGATTAAAAGCGAGAACTTATGACTCGTGCTTGTGGACTCGAAACGAATAACGATATGAGATTAATATTGAATTTGACGAAATATATTTATACATGAACATGCTAATAGAACTATGAGATATAAATAATAAATGGGCTTTTGTACCACAAATGTCGATAACAAGTTTTATCTTGTTATTTACTATTTTAAACGGAAACTAACGACTAAATTGGGAATGTTTTGTAATAAATAAGTAATTAAAGTTTCGAGTACACGTTTATCAATAAATGTCAATTGTGGACATTTAATACTAGTTAAGTATTTATTTACTTATGTTGTGTGCATGGGTTACGGATAACCTAGCATTAATAGTGTTGATCCACGTGGGTAGCGGACTTATTAGGTTGACGAATCTAATAAGAGCCTCGCTAGGTACGTTGGGTAACCTTATTAATGGGTGAATTATCCTTATGACTATTTAAGGACACGATTGATTTGTAAGATATTGGATTTCACATACACATCAAACCATTAACACAAGTAGGCGACAAGAGTGTTTTTTAGAGAGAAAGTTAGAGGTTTAGGGAACTTAGTGAGAGAAAGTGAAAGATATTATTATGAGCTCCAACTCTACCTTGGAAGGTAGAGAGTATTTATAGTCTTACAATAAAACGCCACACAACGGGTCATGGATCGTGCATACAGCTGGGTAAAGACCCGTCTGTCCTCCACGGTGTTACTTAACTAAATACTACTTAGCTTAAAATAACTACGACTACGAGCTTTTAACGATTACATATACTTGAGGTGACCGACTTTAATACCGGAATTTCTAATTCCTAACAATCTCCCTAAGGAGGTCACCTCAAACATATACTAAAATTACATTGAATACAAACGATATTACATTAACAATTGTTCTTGCATTCTTGATGTAGTACTTTGTTCAAGCTCGTAGTCATTGATTCCACTCATTGCATGTTTGGTTAATCCAAGTGGAGGTCTTTATCGATCCACGTGATAATAATTTTGAGCCACTTTTGAGATCATCACCAACAAAAATCTCTCGAGACATCCATTGTGGTGTTGGTATTATGTGATGTTGTGACTTTCGGACCGACATGCTCACATTCGGATCATGATATCTTCTCATCGAGTAACGGAAGCTTTCGCTGATTCATGATATTGGCGCAGCAGAAGCGTAAGCATGGAGTGAAAATATCGAGTCATTGATGCACTTATCATGATTTCTTTTGAGATGAATGTGTAAGTGAGCATGCGGCTATGGATTGACCGCTTCATTCGATCACCGCAAACGCCGGGTGTACCGCATAAAACAGCTTAGCAATAAAGCGCACGAAAGTGTCTTTGATCACTTTCGTTGAATTGAGGTACACGCCCACGGTTCCCCTCGCTGATCAAGACAAGTACCGCTCGTGATCGTATAATTCAAGAATTTCCTTGATGTGGTTTCGCAATGCTCTAGTCGTTCTCAAACCGAACATCTCAAAGAAGACAACACGGAGTGAGTGAACCAAATAATAGAAATTCACCGATTGATGAAAAGAGATTTGAAAGACAATCGTATTGCTCAATAGAAATTGTTTTTGCAATACAACGAAGGTTTTAATGAAAATCAATTATCAATCATAAAACACCTTTGATTTGAAATATTCGAACACGGTCAATGTGCTAAAGAAAAGAGTTTTAAGCACAATGACCGGTTTTTCAAAGGTATCCGTCAATCCATAACTCGAACTGTGATTGATTCAAAAGATTGAATCGCCCATTGTTTCTCGCTCATTGTCACATGGTTGATCTATTGAATAGATCTCACATGCCACCCACCGTGAGCTTGTTTGATGTTGGCTCCGAGGGCTTTCCATCTTCATTGTGAATATGTTTGCATATCACTCGATGTTCCGCAATACCACAAGGATAATGCGAGGACTCAAGATATAATCTCTCTTCCACATTGTGTGAAAAGAGAGTCTTCATTGAAAGTGTCCTAATGAGATTTATTGATGATCTCGTGGCTCTAGACTCAATATGTGCATATTTGGATCCCGTGTCGAGACTAGGGAGAGGGTCTCCTTCTTCAATATCAACAATCTCTAAGAGAAAGTCGATAGATAATGTAGGTTCCCGTGAGAATGAAACAAGTCCTTTAAGAGGAACTTGAGTGGTTTGGAAAGTTGAAGTGCAAGGCCACCGGGTCCATGACGCCTTGTCTTCAATACCGATGTTACCATGGTAAGTATATGAAATGAACCCGTTTCGCCCTAAGGTTGAATATATGGAGGGCTATTTGTTTTCACCCTTTCTCATTCAATTCTTTTTAATTCTTCAACCCTTCAAGCTTACCGAGACTTCATAGCTAGAACCTTGTTGGGTTTATTCCAAGACTAGCTCGCCTCATCCGCACTCTTCCCATATCTCATTTTTCTCCTTTATCATCATACCTAAGAACTCTACACTAACTAGTGGATAGTCCTCGGTAGATCCCTCCGTTCGGCGGATCATGGGAACAAATACCTAACCTTATCATCCTTATATCACCGCATATAAAGTAAAGTTGGTCGGTCTATTTGGTATTGTTCATCCGCCATTTGAACCAATTGAAAACCATTTGAAAATCAATCCAGATACTTGTGATATATTATCAAAACATTTTGTACCGAATTGTTTTTGATATTTTTAGAACAAGTGCTCCCCTCAACATGTGCATCAAATGTTTGAAATCGTTTTGCACACGGAGGCAAGAGGAAGAATTAACTTTGATTACCATTTTCTAAAAGATATCAACATCACTTCCCTAATCAAATCAAGTAGATAAAGCATTTTGGGAAGGATGAGGTTTTCATGATTTTGCTCCCCTCAATATGTGCTTCGAGATTTGAAAAGAGTTTTGCACATACTAGAGGAACCCGCACATTGAGATAAGTGATCACGCTTCAAATCATAGGTTTAAGATAGATGCTCCCCTCAACATGTGCATGGAAAATTTGAAATCGTTTGTCACATGTGGGAAGGAGAGCATGTACATCCTTATAAAACCATTTACCGAATTATCGCTTTAAACCAATTTAAATCACACATTCTCCCCGATCACAATTATCAAATCATTTGAGATTTGTGATCTCTTATAGATTTAAATTGATTTTGAAAGCTTTTAAGGAGAATTGTGACTTGATTATGAAAGCGCTTTAATCGATAAGGATCGGATTTTAAAACTTTAAACCCATTGATAAAACATGCATGAATATCTTTTGAAAACAATTGAATGCCAAATAACTTTTTAATTTAATTGAAATCATTCTCCCTCAATCAATGACATAGGTTGTTGATTGAGAGATTGATATTTTGACAAATAAGTCCGATGATTATCAAAAATAGAGACCGAGTTATTTTTCAAAGCGCTTAGTTTTCAGCAGATAAATGTTTATAGAATCGAGCATGGAATTTTGAAAACATGATAAAGTATGGCTCGTTTTTCTTTGAAAAGCGGTTATCGCTCGAAATGACAATAAACCATTTTTTCTCTTTCTCCCAAAAATAATTTTTTTTTTTTTTTTTTTTTTTTAAGAATTCGAACAACATCTAAAGTCCCGTGTCATTCTTTGAATGACAATACAAAGACCGTAGAAATTGTCGAACCGAGAAAAAAACATAACAAATTGACAATATTTTTGAAGATTTTTCAATTTTTCAAATTTTTATGGATTTTGAAGGTTTTATATTTTTCTATTTGATTTTTGAAGGTTTTATAATTTTGTATTTTGTTTTTCGAATAGATATATACAAGAGATAGATGAGCATAGACCTTTACTCCTCGCCTTCCTCCTCAAGACGCTTGAGTGTTTCGTTGAAGGCTTTTCAAGCCTAGTCGTGGAAGTATGAACTCAAAACGCTCTCTTGGAAGAGCTTTGGTGAAGATGTCGCTAACCGATATTCGCACCTCACAAAATAGAGTTCCACCACACCTTTTTCCACTTGTTCCTCGATGAAATGATGTCGAATGTCGATATGCTTAGCTCTTGAGTGTTGAACGTTATTGCATGAAAGAGCAATAGCACTTTTATTATCACAAGATGTAGGATTTTGTTGAATACAAAGCCATAGTCGCTAATCGAGATCTCATCCAAAGGATTTGAGCACAACAAGATGACATGGCTATGTATTCTCGCCTCTCAGAGGAAATAGAAGTACTCATTTGCTTTTTGAAGACCACCACAAGCTTATCACCCAAAACCGAGCACCTCCGCACGTATTTCGACGAGTATCTTGACATCCCGCATGATCAAGATCTCGATAGGTCGTTAGTGACATACCGGTGTCCTTCGGTACCAAAGTCCCATATTGATGGTTCCTTGAGATACCGAAGACCCGCTTAACCGCTTCAAGGTGCTTTTTAGTAGGCTTAGCTCGGTATCTAGCACACATGCAAACAATGAACAAGATGTCTCGGTCTACTAGTCGTGAGGTACATCGTGATCCAATCATACTACGATATTTCGTTTGGTCAATCATGATCCCCGAGTGGTCCTCATCTAGTTTGGTTCGATCAATCATGGAGTGTCAACAGGTCACTTGAATCAAATCCAAATTTCTTTAAGATCTCATTTGCATATTTAGATTGATTTATGAAAATGCCTCCGGACTTTGTGAAATTTGTAATCCCAAGAAAATGACATTTGTCCCATCATTGACATTTGAAATTTTGAACTCATTTCATTTGAAAACGGTCACACTCATTAGGGTCACGAGGCAAAGATGATATCATCAACATAAATTTGAACATGGATTAAATGTTTGCTCGACTTCCTTGTGAACAATGTTGGATCAACTACTCCTTTGCTAAATCCGTAGATAGAAGAAACTTTGATAGTATCATACCATGCCCTGGAGCTTGCTTTAAACCGTAAAGAGCCTTTTTCAAACGATAAACGTGAGTAGGATGCTCTTGATTCACAAAGCCTTCAGTTGGCCGACATAGACGACTTCTTTAAGATCTCCGCTCAGAATGCCGCCTTCACATCCATCCGATAGACTACCATGTTCTTACTAGCAAGATTAGCCAAAAGATTCTCGATTGCCTCGATTCGAGCAACAGAGCAAAAGATTCTTCAAAGTCTATACCTCCTCTTGACGGTATCCTTTAGCAACTAATCGAGCCTTGTTCTTCAACACATCACCATGCTCATCAAGTTTCACTTTGAAGATCCATTTTAGAGCAATAATCATAGCACAACTGGAGCGTGTACTAACTCCCATACATCAAGTCGATCAAACTCATGAATTTCATCTTGCATGGCATTGAACCAACTATCTTCATTCATGGCGGTTTTAACATCTTTTGGTTCGATCTTAGAGAGTACGGAGTTGAAGAAGCACCACAAAGCATCGGTTGCAAGTTGTTTCCGTGTTGATACCGGACGAGAAGGATTTCCAATGATGTTATCTAATGGATGATCATGAGTCCATTTTCCGAGGTGTTCATGTGTAGTTGGTTGGGGACCAAGTAGCAGAGTTGATGTCTCTCAAGAAGATGGTTCGATGAAGATTCAGAGCAAATATGTTCTCAAATGGAGCATCTTCGTGAGTAGCAAAGGGATTAACTTCATCATTGATGCCGTAAACAGCCCATGATGTACATTTGAAGAATGATGATTTGTTGATGAGATCAAGGATCAAGCAGCAGCGCTTGACTTAATGATATTGAGATCAAGGATTGACTTCATTCACGTGAATATGAGCAGCCTCACGAGAGGAGTCGCCGCTCATTAGCACTTGGCTCATAATGTTCATCAAACATAGGATCAAACAATTTCTTTAAATCATCTTCGATGGAGGTACATATGGAGTTTCTTGAGAAGAGTTTGGAACAAGGGATGAACCAATGGGACTGCTTTTGAAGTGCGGGTCCCGAATCGATTGTCCAGAGCCATTTGACCGGTCACCATCAAATGTAACGTGAATTGTTTCCATGATATTTCGGGTTCTTTTGTTGTAGATTCGTATCCCTTTTGTTTGGTGCATACCCTACAAAACTCCAATGTCCGCTTTAGCTCTCGCTTGCCTAAGTCTTGACCTCATTAGTTGGATAACACAAGGCACCAAACACACGAAGGAAAGAGAGATTAGGTTTTCGTTGTGGACCAGTTCATATGGAGTTTTTCCATGAACAAGGTGAATCGTGGAACGATTTTGTGTGTAGCATGCAAGGGCAATAGCTTCACCCAGAGAAACATTGGAACCTTTGAGTAAATCAAGATTGTTCTAGCGGCTTCCACAAGAGTTCGATTGCCTTTCAACTACACCGCTCGCTGAGGAGTTCGTGGAACACTTCTTTGATGGTCGATTCCAATGCTTTCATAAAATTCACTAAGTTGTTTGTTAACAAACCCGCACCATTGTCTGCTCGGATAATTCGACGGTTTTGTTAAGTCGAACTCGCAACTGCTTGATGAGTTTGATGATGATATCGAGTTTCATCCTTTGTCCTCAAGAACTTGACCCTGTGAATCTAGAGTAATCATCAACCACAACTAACACATATTTCTTCCCAAAGATATTCTCGCACTCTCATTGGTCCACATAAATCCATATGAAGGGTATGAAGAACTTCAGAATTGAGTTTGTAGGTTTGGGTTTATGGGTATACTTTTGCTTTTTCCCAATTGGCATGTCGAACAAAGATGATCCTTTTCATACTTTAGTCTAGGTAAACCTACAACTAAGTCCTTTCTCGAGAGATCATTGATGGTGCCAAGTTCAAGTGATTGAGACGACGATGCCATAACCATGACTTTGTTTTCAAGCCTTTGACAACAAGCAAATTGGAGAAGACTTCATCATATCATCGATAGAGATGGTGTATAGATTTGAACCACGAGTTCCTCTTAACAGCTTCCTTACCATCAAGTTCTCTTACAAAACAAGTATGTTTTTCAAGGCTACTTCTAGATCGTAATCACGTAATTGACCAACAGAGAATGATTATGACCAAGACCTTCCACATAGTATACTCTAGAGATAACACTATCACCAACAACATAATCACCATAACCCATAATTGCACCGAAATGATCATTTCCGAATCTAATCGTCTCCGATGAATTTGCTCACGGTTCATGAGCCGCGACCGTCGCCAATATATGCTTGGAACAACTGAGTCCGTGTACCACGTAACGATTTGAACGATCCGCAGCTGAACATGCATAAGAGTGGATAATCGATAATTGGGATCCCCATGCAAGAATGGGTTCCATTTGGTTAGTAACAATGGTTGGAACACCCACATCGTAAATAGAAGCATTCATATCGTAAATTAAGGCAATGGAATCATTATGAATAGATGCAAGATTAGTGTTCAGATAGCCCTATTCAAAGTGTGCCCACTTCTTAAGGGAATAGTTCTACCAAGAGGCATCCATTTTCTAGTGGGCATTGTCTCGATTAGTCTTATGACCAACATGTATCCAATGATAGCCTAACTTACTAAATGTTCTTCCGTGGGTTTCCATTGCTTTCTAACTTTCTTTCTCCTTTGCCTTTTGCCTTCTTAGCATGATAATTAGCATTAACAATATTAATCGGACAATTAACATCATTAGGCAAAACATTAACACCACATTCATGATTAGAAATGTAATTCAAGCAGACATCAATACAAGGTTTGCAAATAGTATCGTAATTCAATTAATTACAAGACGCCTATGGCTAATACTAGAATCAACACGATTCGCTTTATTCGCTCAAACTTAAAGTTCCTAGGTTGGTCTTCTACTCTCTTCCAATGCACATTCTTAGCTCATGAGGTCCTATCATTCCTTGTATTGTCTTGAGACTTTGACCGCTTGCTTTAATGTCACCGACACTCTCGTAGAGGAATGGGAACATTAGTTGGTTTTGCTACTATTTGCTTCTCCTGCTTAGATGTGCCGATCCGAACTACATGTAGGCACACTAAGATTAACTTTTTAACACTTGAATTGCTGGGATTTGAACACCTAGAGGGCACACTCGAGTTCACATTCTTAGCACTAATGATTTGGAATCGAACTACTTGAAGGCACATTAAGGTTCACATTCATAACATTTGTCATTGAATGACTTGCATGCTTGGCACTAGGCATAGAAACACGGTATCAAGGGATTGACTTGCTCACCTAAGGATTTAGGGCATATTGTAATTAGGCATTCTAGAAGTTCTTGAGATCGTTTGGCATATAAGCATGCATGGCCAATTGCATTATCATCCGGTTTTTCTAACTTATCCTCTTCTACAATCTCACGGAGACATTCTAGGTCGTCCTTAAGATGAGAAATATGTTTGAATAGCAAGTTTGTTATTCCTAAGATGAGGAGGAACATATTTCATGCATAAAGCATATTTATTACGTACATGTACCTTTGATACACCATTCTCCCATTGGTCATTGGCATCTTCCCTTTACCCGACTCTTTAGATTCTCAATTTCTTTTGTAACGAGGCTACCGCTTCGTTATTTTTGTTACGAGTGACCTTTATAGATTCAAATAACTCATTGAAATGACGCTTAACCTTTTCATTTTCTTCTAGAAAACTTTCGCTTTCCTTTTGTAATGCATTTACTAAGTTTTGAAGATGAAAGTTTTGAGAATTCGAGAATCTAAAGGAGGAGGCATTTGGGAGCCCGTCATATTGTTCTTTTGACCCTTTAATTGAGAGATTTGGGCTTTCAACTTTCTCGATCGTGTTGCAATGAGCTTGAATCTGCTCATCACGCTTGTTAATTTGAAAACCGCATCAAACTCGAGCATCCGAGGATGTCTTGATATTTGAAGTTTTGACATTTTCTTTAAGATGTTGATATTTTAGTTGTAAATTAAAATGCTCAACTTCTAGTTTAGAAAAATGTTTAACCAAATTGTCGTGATCATCCAGCTCAATTTTCTCATTTAGTTCGTAATTAGTTTTTCAAGCTCAATGACACGATCATGGGAGACTTTCGTGGCAATGATAGTTCATGAAATTGGGAAGCATTAATAGAACAATTTGTAGCAGTTGAAAACATATCTTGAGCAACACATTCAAGAATAAGAGTCTCATTTAATGTATGCAAGTTCTTCCTCTCAATCTCATTATATTTTAGTGCTCGCTCATAGTCACTAACCTCAACTATCATTGCATCAAACTCCTTTTCCATTTCTTTAATGTCTAAGTTCATTCCCTTTTAAGACTTTCAAAATGATCTTTAGAAGTTTAAAGAAAGGCATGACTTCGCTTAAATAACATTCTTTGTTTGCTCAAACCCTTTCTCCTTCGCTATACCAATGGTGTGATCCTTTTCTTGCAAGTTTTCTCAAAATCAACAAATAGTTGAAAGATAACATATTGACTAATTAAGGTCTTGCTTTTAGTGGCAATTGTTCTAGGAACAAGATGCATTGGTGTATTGGGAGGATACACAATGCTTTAGGCATTTTCCAAAGGGAGGGTTTGTTTCAACAATATTTTCATTTTTCGCTTATCTAAGTCCATTTTCCGTAACACTTGTTCGGGAGTCAACAATGTCTCGAGGCTTAAACATGTTCAAGGAAATCCAATTTTCCTTCTTGTAATCATGGGGTGTGATCTTTATTTTCTTCTCTTTACATTTAGGATCATCTAATTTCTTGTTCATCTTTTCCCTAGTGACTTCATCTCGATTTCTTATCTTCCTCTCTGCACTCAACGCAACTAGGTTTTTGTCTAGGTTTAAGGATTTCATTGCCATCATAAAGAACCTTATGAGCATTTCTAGCCTTTTTAATGACCTGGATTTGGTTCCTCAACAAGGGAATGCTATGCTTATCGCTAAGACTCTATGCTTAGTGATTAAGTGAGCAATCAATGGTATTTCCTTGTACGCATAACTTATTTTCAAGCTTGTTTTTCAAGGTTTTAGATTAGAAAATCATTCAAAAGTTTTGATTCCTTAGCACCGAATTCTTGCTTAAGCATTTTAACATTTTCTTGAAGTTCTTGTTTTTGCTTAGCGCTTTAGAAAGCTTTTTCTTGTAAGGAGTTTAACTCTTGTTTTAATACTTCTTCTCTAAACCTACTTTTTCTAATAGTTGTACGATTTGGTCATCCATTTCCGCTCACGGTGGTCAACTCAAATTTTGCACGTTGTTCATAAATAGCAACACGCTCTTTATAGGCATTTAGTTCGAGGCAATAGAATCATCGTGAGCACATGCAAGTGAATTCATCAAAAACATAGTCATTATTGATCGCAGAAGATGCATCACTTGGTACAACTTCACTTTCACTTTGTTTCACATATTGATCATATGGGACAACATTGATATTACCCATATTTTCAATATTTGATTCAATAGTTTCATTGATTGTACTTTGTCATGCATCTTTGCACATCAAGATCATCGATAGTTTTAATACCTCCGAGATGAGTTTGTCTTTGGATGGGCCACTTGTGGTGAAGATGAGACCTTGGGAGAAACCATTGGAGAAATGCTAGCCATAAAATTGTGTGTGCAGAGGTCCATCATCCACATCGAGTCGATGCATCACAATCGCCGACTTGAAAGGCATTCGATGATTGTGACCTATCTCCGAATTGGTCGCTCATCCACATCTCGCATCATAGGTCTTGGCATTGCCCTCAAGAAGAAACAACAACTCCTCTTCATCCAAAGCAAGACCATTATCCCGAGCTTGTACAAGCAAGATCTTATCTCTCAAGTAATCAAGATTCGTGGACGCTTTGAGATGTGCGCCTTGCAATGTGTCCTCACCACCACGCTTATAGCATTTGATCGGCTTAGCTTGACCTTGATTTCCATTCCTTCCTCGATTTCGATTACCAACATAACCTCTACCACCCACCTCTTGCTTGATCATATCGTCTTTCTTGAATCGGTTGCACCATAACCTTCCCATCTCTCGACAAGAGCTTGATTATGTGGATTGGAGGTCGCTCGAGGTTGTTGTTGTTGTGTGGAAGAGAGTTCATGTTTTGACTAATCATAAGAGCTAGTTGATTGATGAAGTTTTCCATGTGTGCATCAAGATCGCCTTGTTTGAACATGGGATCGGGAATGAGTTTGTGATTACCATTACCCATGGGTATGACTTGAGAGGCTTTGGTTGTGATTCCCATGTTTGAGTAGAAGGCGCTTGAATCATTTGTTGAACTTGCTTCTCCCCGAGCTTTGAACCGATCTAGAATCCTCTTTTCAAACATGGCATGCCTCTCATTTTGAAGAAGGAAGGCATAGAGTTGCTCATAATTCGTATTCTTCAATCCTTTAGTGAGCTTCATGTATAACAAATTTGTGCCATTCGGGATTCATGTTGTTTACAAATTTTGAGTTCAAATGAATGTTAGGCATAGTCATTCGATGTTCCTCATGTCATTCACCACTTATGAAATCTCACATAGTACTCATAGACACTTTCATCCGGTTTCATCTTGAAGTGCTCAAATTCATCATACAGTTGTGATTCTCGATCTTCAACAGTTAGCTCGTAACCGTAAAGAAGCATCTTGACATTATCCCATATGCCTTTTGCCTCGTGTTGTGATTGATAAGCTTGTAGATGTCCTTTGGTAGACCTTGCAAGATAATGTTGGAAGCTCGGATATCCGTGATCGAATCTCTTTTTCTCCTTATCGTCAAGCTCATCATACATCTTTGGTCCGTCCATTCCAGAAATCAAAGTTCCATCTTCAAGAAGATCAAGTACATCTCTAGTAGTTTCAACTCGGTAAGGTCCTTCATCAATGGATTTGAGAATGTTAACCCCATTTTCTTTTCCAAGACAAGACAACTGATTCGCTGAGCCCAAGAGTCATAGTCGGCCTCGTCAAGCATCGGTGGACGAGTATCCGAGCCACCGCTTGAACATCCCCTGCAACAAATGGAAATGATTGTAGGAACGTTGGAAGACATGTTAACAGATTAAACGGATTTTAAAACTCTATGATTAAACCGAAATAGATTCTTTCACGGATTTTACCGAATCAAGAGAAAACCCGATTTAAAGGAAATCACCCAAGTCGCTAGGAAAATTGTGAACCAAGTCGCTAAGTGCTAAGTCGCTAGAGTTCCAAGTCGCTATATAACAACTCGCTACAAACCAAGTCGCTAACAAAATTTTGGCAAGAATTGCTAAGCACCAAGTCGCTAAATATTCAAGTCGCTAAATAGCAACTCGCTAGGTACCAACTCGCTAACACCAAGTCGCTAACAATATAAAGTACAAGTCGCTAACTTAAACCAAGTCGCTACTGTAGTGGAGAATCCACTAATCAGATATTTTTGTCGGCTTGTCTCACTAGACAAGTCGCTAACCCTAACTCGCTACGGATTTAAACTACAACTCGCTACCAAATTGTAAAGCAAGTCGCTACCAAGAATACTTTTCCGTGGCTCAAGTCGCTAGCATGAAAACACATAAACACCACTTTTCAATCCAAAACAACCCAACCACTATGATTCAAACCTTCTAAATCAAAACCTAAACACTTGAGATGATTCTAAACACAAAAGTACTATCAAAATCCAAACTTTAACACTAGAAATCAACCAAATGATGCACAAACCACTAAACTTTTTCAAACTCAAAACCACCTAAAACCACTAGAAATCCAAAGATATGTAAGATATGATCTAACCATGGCTCTTGATACCAATTGTAAGATATTGGATTTCACATACACATCAAACCATTAACACAAGTAGGCGACAAGAG
This sequence comes from Chrysanthemum lavandulifolium, assembly GCA_022545495.1. Lineage (NCBI taxonomy): Eukaryota > Viridiplantae > Streptophyta > Magnoliopsida > Asterales > Asteraceae > Chrysanthemum > Chrysanthemum lavandulifolium. The sequence continues at coordinate 108,339,442 of CM040246.1, forward strand.
TGTTTTAGAGAGAAAGTTAGAGGTTTAGGAACTTAGTGAGAGAAAGTGAAAGATATTATTATGAGTTCCAACTCTACCTTGGAAGGTAGAGAGTATTTATAGTCTTACAATAAAACGCCACACAACGGGTCGTGGATCGTGCATAAGCTGGGTAAAGACCCGTCTGTCCTCCACGGTGTTACTTAACTAAATACTACTTAGCTTAAAATAACTACGACTACGAGCTTTTAACGATTACATATACTTGAGGTGACCGACTCTTTAATACCGGAATTTCTAATTCCTAACAAGGTATTTTATAAACCCTAAACTATAAACACTTTTAAGAAAAATTGATCCTCGACCGACGACGCCCGCTTGCTGTCAAGCTTCTTATTTGATTATGGTATGAACTGCGATTTGAATTATGAGATGAACTGTTAAGGGATATTGTGAACTGATTATGGAGATATGATTATTGGTTTTGGGAAAAGGAGATGTGATTATCGAGATATTACGGAATTTGATTTGAGTAAACGATATATTATGATTTTGGAAATTTTGAACTCGATTGATTTGATATGGGATTATGTGATGGAACGGAACTTATATGTTTTACTTAAAGGCATGTTTTTAGTAATGCGGTACCTCTATTTTAAAGCTTTCTTTATGTGATATGTGTTTTGGTTAAGTTGATGCGCTTATTAAAACTAGTTGTTTTGAACACTTATACCTACCCTATGCCATTGTCACAGACTATGCCTTCACTAGCTTTTGATGTGTCCGAGGAGGTTATTCTTTGTTGCTAGTTCACGGCATTGACTCTCATGATGGTTCGCAGGTGATCCTTATGAGATTGCCCGTCACACTAGTTTATCATCATCGGATCGCCCTAGCTCGCCTAGGAAGCTCACTTACATCGTGTTTTAGCACGAGCACGCACTCCTAGGCTTGCTTATAGCACCGCCCGCATGTCCGTAAGACCACCATCATCACCTATCCATTTAGCAAGATCACCATGTCTTAGGAGGCCTAGATCTCCTAGTGTACCACCTCGTGATTTACCTACATTAGAGACTCCGACTCATGGACTCTCCTCCCATGGATGAGGCGGGAGGAGCATGAGGTCGAGGAGGAACATGAGATTGAGGAGCAAGATGTAGATGAGGATGAGGATCCTCGGGAGGAGGATGATGAGGATATCCCGGAAGGGGTACTCCTCCATTGCAGTAGTCCTGCACATCCTCCGGGACCGAGTTCTCCTTTGCATGAGCACGAGTCTCCGGATGCCTTTAGACATCGACTCACCACCTTACTTACCTTATATAGGTAGCCCGTTAGGATCGGAGATACCATCGAGATTGTTTCGAGCCCGAGGAGTATGGTAAGACAGGTGCGATGTGGGAGAGGATTACATCATAGGTACTAGGCTTAGTCAGTTGATGGATCGGTTGGTTGGAGTATCTAGGGCTAGTATAGAGGATTTGAGAGTTGGTATGGGTACTGTAGTCAGGAGGACTAGGGTTTTGCATGATGGTATGTCGGAGCTCCAGGAGCAGGTTGGGGACCTGCTGAGAGGGTTCGCGACAGCTCGTGATACTGATAGGGCAATTTGGCGTAGGATTGGTGAGTTGGAGAGAGAGGTTGCAGAGCTTAAGAGTGATCGTGACGCTCAAAGTGTTGAGATAGCATCATTGTGGAGAGAGGTTGACGATGTTAGGAGGTCAGTGAGTGGTATTCGTAGACGTGGCTAGATAGTATTAGATTTATGGTTTTGTACCATCTTGAAACTAAGTAGTACTTGGTTCGAGATGTAGGATTATCCTAGTTGTCTTACTAGTATCGTTATTAGGATCGTTTTTGATTTTTCTGTATCCTTCCATGTATTCCCACTTTTGAAACCTATGAGTTATGGTTATTGGAACGTGCATCCTTAGTTATGATTCGGTATTTGATTGTTTCGCTTTGGTATAGCGTTATCCCTGTTGGCCTTGATTATGTATTCAGGCGTTATTGGGTGACCCTTGGAACCCAACTCTATTTTAGAACGAACTTATGAAACTGTTCTTCTTGCCTTCGTAATGATGGCAACAAGACGAAACCAGCGTAGGAACAATCGAGCGACTCTGCTGTCAGTTGTTGCCCATGGTCGTCAAGGTCGTCGTCCGACCCGACCACACCACCATTGAGAACCCTAACACCGATAACCCAACAGAGAACCCAAATGTGAACGACCGTCGAGAATGGTCCTGCTCCACAAAACCCTCCACCGTGAACCCAACCCACATTGACCCGGCTAGTGTCGCAGATGTGTCGCCGAATCGCTAGCCGAGGCTAATCTCTCTAACACCTCTAGTGGAACCCCAATGCTGAATCAAACTCGAGGTTGTACCTACAAAGAGTTCCGATTCTGTGGTCCCATTGAGTTCGGAGGAACTGAGGGAGTAGTTTACCTAACTAGGTGGTTGGAGAAAAATGAATATGTGTTTTCTGTTAGTAATTGTGAGGAGGTTTGTAAGGTTAAGTATGCAACCTTCACCTTGAAGGACGAGGCATTGACCTGGTGGAACAACTACCACAGATCCGTAGGAATTGATGTAGCTTATAGTATGACTTGGACTCAGTTTAAGACTCTCCTGATTAAGACTTAATGTCCTAGGAATGAAGTTAAGAAGTTAGAGAGTGAGTTCTGGAACCATAAGGTTAATGGTACTGACATGGCGACTTATACTGTCTGTTTCAAGAGTTATCGTTGCTTTGCCCTCGAAATGGTTCGCACCAAGAACTTAAGATTGAGAGGTATACCGATGGATTGTTGGGATATGAAAGTGTCAAGATATGAGAGCATCAAGATATGAAAGAACCGTAAGTCAAAATCTTGGAAAGAGTCAAAGAGTCAAAGCATCTTGGTAAAGACAAAGTCAAAATCTTGCACTATGAAGTCAAAGTACCGCAAGAACAAAGAAGCGTTATATTTGTTTATGGAAAGTATTGTATTCTATGTTTAGATTACTTGTCGTACAAGAATACAAATTGTAAACCGACTAGGATATCCTTGAGCCTATAAAGGACTCCTAGATTGGTATTAGAGATACGATTTAGAATACGAGTCTATGAGTTTTAGAGTTTCTTAATTCACAAGTTATTTAGTGTTTTAGAGAGAAGTTCGATAATTTTAGAGTTGTTTAGAGTATCCGCATAATAAGCGATTTAGAGTTTATAATAAAAGTTATTCTTCTTAGCTTTGTTAAGTAAATTCGCGTGCTTGATAAAGATTACTCGGTGTTTCTTTGTTAATAACTTAGGATTTATCCGAGGTTGTTAAACCTTAACAAGCTAGTTAAGTTAGTTTGATTAAAGTATATCGATCTAACAAGTGGTATCGAGCTTGTGTGGAAACTCCGACTAGGAAGAAACCTACTTCAACAAATATTCAAGATGTCGATCAAGTCGCATCAACTCCTATCACAGAGGTATGTTCTAAGTGTCATGATTTTTATCAAAAGTACTTAATGCTTATGTTTACGAAAGAGATAATTGTGTTAAGGCTAGATCCGAGTGGTGGTTATCAAATTACTTTAGAGTCCATGGAAGCTAAAATAATAACACATGAAAATAATGAAATGGCTTGGGCTAAAAAGTATGAACAACAGATTACCAGTTAAAACTTAGTGAATGGAAACTAAACCGTAAAATTGCCGAAATTGAGAAATTAACTAAGAGAGAGATGATCCGTTAGAAAAGTTTGTTGCTGGAATGAATCGGTTTGTCTCATGTTACTTATGTTGAAAACAAAGAAGAGCATACATTAGAACCGGATTAGGTTTTGGTATGAACTTTGATAATATAGAAGAAAACCAACCTAGTGATCGGGATGTGGTGATTTTGAGGACATAACCACTAGTGATGATGAACTCATTAACTACGTAGATACATCTAGTAATGAGGGCTCAATAAGTGAACCACCTCCGAGTATAAGAAAGACAAGGGATATCATGTCGTCCCACATCCCATTAGTCATCAACCAATAAGGCCTGATGTTTCTCGATTTGGAGTAGGCAGGCCTAGAGTTTAGGAAGAAACTTGTTGCTCAATCTATGTCCGAAAACCCAAAGAAGTTGTTGCAAACAATGTTCAAAATCAAGCAGCCCTTCGGATCAAAGTATCGCTTCACAAGCAAGACCTTCGCAAAACCTTTTCAAAACAAGATCTTGTTAAACCTTTTGGGATAAATTTGGTCAAAACAGTTTTATCATTCACCAAGAAGGCAAAATAATTTTGGGCATAGACATAGAAGAAATCACTTTGGACATATGGGTCAAAAGCTGTGTTTTGTGTGTTATAGTCCTAATCACTTAATCAAAGATTATGATCGACACTCATAATACCTTAGCAAATTTCCAAAGAACAGATCACAACCACAAACCTAGAGAGCACAAACTAGTTTGGAATAATTCAAATAGGGTTAATCACGTAAACTTCACACCGCATCATAGATACCACATCGAGAAGACCTTTTCAAAATCTTCAAGATCTCACAAGACTTTCCAAAGCATCGCTCGAAACAAGGTAACCGATCACACTACTTGAATAGGAATCCTAGGAGATCTCACTATCAACCTAGAAAGTATTACAATTCACATAGGGATCTAGATCACGGGAACCACGTGTTAAACCGAATGGGTTAAGAGGAAGGTATGCACCGAGGGACACAAGTACTTTCAACAAAAAGTGAATATGATGTTTTGTGACACAAGAAAAGCTAATAATCTTGCAAAAGAGATTTATGTTGAAAACTAGAAACTTTTAAAATCCACATGTTTTGAATAACAAGAAAATCTTGGATCATGCTTTAGAACACAAGTGGAAATTATATACTCAAAGAATGTGAGTATGTCACCCCACAAGGGAACACAAGTCAAGAATGGCTTGGGTTCCTCAAAGCAACTAACTTTTTCATCTTATTAGACAGGCAACCCGTAAGAGGAGCTTAAAGATTATTTTATTAGTGGTTGTTTCATGAGCATGACAGAGACAAGAAGTTTCGTCGGTGTTTTGGAGTATATTAGTTACTAAGCTACATTTGAGGGAGGACTATAAGGTGTTAGTATAGTCTTGTGTATTGCTTGAGGGAGGATCATTATGTATACTTAGGTTCTACGGAGAAATTTGGCAAAATCTTGTTTTCTTGAAAGTCGCCTTGAAATCTACCTTTGGGAAAGTATCGCATACGTGGAAAGTACTGTTTGTCGTATTAAAAGTACTGTTCCAACGGTTATATTGAGGGGTAATTAATGCTAACGGTTGTTTTATTTTGGGCAGTGATTTTTTCAAATCTCACCTATAAATAACTACTTTCCGATTTTCCCTCTCATATTACTTCATTAGCATCGTTTCCATATTTCTCTCATTTTTTTTTCGATTTAAATTCTTATTGTGCTTACATAATCACAAATGGCGAATCGACCTACTGTTTCAAAGCACAATATGGTAGCAAATTTAGACAAGACTGAAGATAATGAGGCGTTTCATGATATTATTGATTATCTAACTGGGTCACCCATTAGTTATGCTCTTTTAGTAGAGCCGGATATTATTGAGCCTTGGATTCAAGAATTTTGGGCTACTGCAAGAGAAAATATAGAAAATGAAGAATTTTATATTAGGGCTACAGTTGTTGGAAGAACTGTGAAGATTACTGAAGCATCTATTAGAGAAGATTTGTTGTTTAATGATAATGATGGTGCTATTCGTTTTGCCAAGGAATTGATTTGGGAAACTTTTGGGCATCTTGGTTATGAAGGTTCTTTAACAGAACAAACATTCAGGAAACAACTCTTTTGTCCTCAATGGAAGTTTTTAATACATGTTTTGTTACATTGTATTAGTGCTAAAAGTACTTCTTGGGAGCAGTTTGGGTCAAATATAGCATCTGCTATGGTGGGATTGGCTACTGATCGTGTTTTTAATTTTTCAAGGCTAATTCTTGATGGCATGCTTTCTCACATTAATCATGGTTCAAAATGGTTAATGTATCCCAGGTTTGTACAAGTTTTTCTCAACAAACAACTTGCTGATGTTCCTAAGCCTACAGACTTATTGCCTGTTATTGTTCAACAATCCAAGATTTTTACTTTTTTGGCTAGAAGAAGTGATCTATTTAGAGGTCCAGATACTCCATTAACTACTTCTATGATGGAAGTTGTTCAGGCTGTTAGAGCAAATGATGAAGATGATGCAACAAGTGAACCTATCGCACTGAAGTATCGTGATCTGCAGTCGTGCATCGCAAGTCTCGCCGCATGAAGTTACTGCGTCTCCACAGGGTACTGTTTCTCCAAGCCCTGAGGTTCAAGAAGAAGTTGTAAGTTCACCTTCTATATCTCCATCACCATCTGTTCCTGTTTCTCAACCAGAGGACTATTCGCCAATTCAAGGAGATGATCCACATTCTATACCTCGTGAAGGTTTATCTTTGGATAATTATGCTTTGACAAGGGAGATTGTTAAGTTGCAAAAGACTACTACGGTTCAAGCCAAGCAGATAAAGAAATTGAAGTTAAAATTTAGAAGGCTAAAAACTTTTGTCTGGCCTTTGATTAAAGAATTTCAGATCGGGTCAAATCAAAGAAGAAAGCACAAAGGCGTCTAAGACAAGAACACCCAAAGGTTCATAAACCATCTTACATCAACTTGGGGAGGAATTTAGAAGAACATAACTTGAAAGAAGATATGGTTAAAGAAAATGAACACGAAATTTCTAAAAGTCTCAAGAAAATATCATTCAAGATCTTGATGAGCAAGTTCAAGTTCAAAGTCTTGTTGATGATACTTTCGACAAGAGGTAATAACTCCAAGAGTATTAGACTTTGATGAGGAAGTCGGTCCTTCAACAAGCGTACATGAAGAAGTTGTTGGTCCCTTAACTGCTTTTTCAAGAGGAGGAAGCTATTCTAAACCTATTCATTTCGCAAGTGATGATGAGTTCATTGCTACAATTCTTGGAGATTTATCACAACCAAGAGGAGGAGTTACTATTCAAGAAGTACAAGAAGAAGAACAACAAAGAACTTCTCAACCTCGCAATTGATCCTAAGGATAAAGGAAAGGGTGTTCGTTGAAACTAAGAAGAAAAAGCTATCTTTGGCGTAAATTAGAGCAATTGAAGTTGCTAGGAATGAAGTCGCAGACTAGAAAGCTTCAAGAAGAGTTAAATGCTAAAGATAGAGAAGCTCGGGAAGCTCGTGAAGCTCGAATAGAGACGCAACTAGAAAGGTACAAGATGAACTAGATGTCAAGTCTTTGAACCATTATAGTCACTGTTCTGTTAGATTTATGCCAAGAAGACTTAATAAAACTAAAGATGTAAATGCTATGATGGCTTATCCGAAAAGTCAAGGGTATAAAGGATTGCGAAGTTCAATTATTTTGAGATGGAAAGATTATATGATCTTGCTAGGGAGGATTATAAGAAGGATGTTGCAAGCATTAAAGACTTTAGAGAAGAAGCTACCGGATCAAGTCGAAAGAAAGAAGAGCTTGAAAAGAAAAAGAAAACCGAAGTTACGATGTTCGGTTCTCAAAGAAAGAAAAGGTTGAATTAAGATCCGAGACTAGTGATGAATTAAGGAATTATCTCGTAGTAGTAGATTTTGATTATTCAAAAGAAGATCTTGACATGAAGATGAGCGGATCACAAATTAGTGTTTTGAAGTTGTGAAATCCAAAGATGGAGATTATATGATTTTTCATAAAGAAGATGAAAGCTTCAAAGTTTTCAAAAGGCTATGGGATTTATCGATATTATAGATAGAATAGACCTATTCTATTTATATCATGTGGTGAAAGCTTACTTTGAACATAATCCATTAGAAGGGATTGGTTTGGTTTTACATGGTGATTTAATAACCGCATGGGAAACCAAGAAGAGAGAATCGATGATGTTTGGAAGAATCAAGAAAGCTGGGAAATTGTTTGTTGGAGATTCTTTGAAGAGTCCGAGTTCATGTTTTAGAGTGGAAAATGGAACAATGATACATGTTTCTTCGAAAGAAGATATCCTCTCACAGTTGAGCTCATAAGAAGAATGCTAGAGCATGGATTGGAAGTAGAAGAGGATAATGAAACCGCTTGCATGGTTATTAACTTGTTTATCAACTGGACTACTATTGTCGAGAATGATCAATAAGCGGTATGAATTTTATTTGAATAAATACTTTTGATATATCAAGTTACTTTTATTCAAAGTAATGTTGATCGACAAGACTTTCATCAAAGTATCTTGTTGTAAATAAACCGATTAAAAGAATTTTAAAAGAAACCTTTTCTAAGTAATAAATATTTTGAAATAAAGGTTGAATAAATGGTTTTGTGATGATAACATCAATAGGTTATCAATCAACCATGGTTACAAAAGGATTGACTAATCCATGATCAAACGGCTCGTAAAGATATATCAAATCCGCTTTTAGTTGACAACTTGCTAATAAGTTGGATGGTAATCAACTCACCATATCAAGAATGTGAAGAGTTGGCTAGCCCACAAGAAAATGGCTTGTGGTAAAGGCGTGGAAAACCATTATTGGTAATTAGTTCACCATTAGATAGAAGAACTAACTAGTCCGGAGGGTATAGCTTTTGGTAAAGACAAATCAAATCATTGATAATGATGATTTACTAAAATCATATGGTTATCAATGTACCATGGTCTTACACACCAAAACATTCGGCTACTCCGAGTTAATGGCTTTGGTAAAGAGACTAAAATCCATTAATTTTCAATGATTCACCTCTCACGTGAGTTAACACACCGGAAGTGATGAGAATAGAATGCAACTTTAATCGAATTAATGTACAAAATTGTCATATGTTCTTTGTGTTCTTTGAAAAGATGGAGCTTCTTTGGATGTCATTGTAAAAGAATAATTCTAAGAGATACTTTGACAAGTACGGACATTACGTAGATACAATCCAAAAACTAAGAAACAATTTGTCCTTAAAGATGAAGTTGTTAATGATATATTCATTAAAGGGAACTTGAAGTCAAGCAAGTAGAATTCAAGTTAGGGAGGATTGTTAGGATATGAAAGAGTCAAGATATGAGAGTATCAAGATATGAAAGTATCGTAGTCGCAGCATCCGGAAAGAGTCAAAGAGTCAAAGTATCGGTAAAGACAAAGTCAAAGTAATCGCACTATGAAGTCAAAGTCGCAAGAACAAAGAACTGTTATATTTGTTTATGGAAAGTATTGTATTCTATGTTTAGATTACTTGTCGTACAAGAATACAAATTGTAAACCGACTAGGATATCCTTGAGCCTATAAAAGGACTCCTAGATTGGTATTAGAGATACGATTTAGAATACGAGTCTATGAGTTTTAGAGTTTACGATTTCACAAGTTATTTAGTGTTTTAGAGAGAAGTTCGATAATTTTAGAGTTGTTTAGAGTATCTGCATAATAAGCAGATTTAGAGTTTATAATAAAAGTTATTCTTCTTAGCTTTGTTAAGTAAATTCCGCGTACTTGATAAAGATTACTCAGTGTTTCTTTGTTAATAACTTAGGATTTATCCGAGGTTGTTAAACCTTAACAAGCTAGTTAAGTTAGTTTGATTAAAGTATATCGATCCAACATGGATTGCCTTTGGCTACTCGAAATGATGTCATTGTTGCCAAGCCAGTTAATTTGCATGAGGCAATTGCTGTGGCTCAGCGTTTGATGGACTCTTATGTACTAGAAGTAGGAGACAAGGGTAAGAGTGATAGGAGTGATAAGAGCAAGAGGAATGAAGTTGTTAAAGCGAATGGAAACAAACGGCAAGAGACAGCCAGGGTGTTCGCCATCCGAAATGGAGATAAGAAGGGTTATGAAGGTAGTAAGTCTGTGTGTGGTCGTTGTAACCGACACCACCATGGACCGTGCCGATTGTGTGCGGAAGTGCTCTAAGGTAGGACACATAGCCAAAGACTATAGGTCTCGCCCACTTGCCGCATTTTTAAACCGCACAAGGAACAATTTGGAAGGCCACCACACCTATTTTGGATGTGGAAAGAAGGACACTTTAAGAATGAGTGCCAAGAGCCGTGGATGAGAGGAAATCCCGTGATGTAGGAGGATTTGCTAACCGAGGTGTAGGAGGTAATGGCTTAAACCCCGCCAAGTGCGAGGTTGTGGAAAACCAGGAAACCATGGTGCTAGGAATCGCAGAGAGACATGGGAACAAACAAGTGTTTACGCTTATTGGGAAGGAAGTGGTGAGGACCCTAACATAGTTACGGCACGCTCCTTCTCAATAATCGCTATGCTTCCATACTATTTGATATGGTGCGGATATGAGTTTCAGATCCACCAATTTTATGCCATTACTAGGAATCTCCCAAACACCTCTAGGGTTTAGTTACGATGTAGAATTAGCGAATGGGAATAGAGAGAGGATAGACAACCGTAGTTCGAGGTTGTACCTTAAGTTTCCTAGACCACTTTGCTTAGTATAGACCTATTGTCGGTTACCTTAGGAAGTTTTGACGTCATTATCGGAATGGATTGGTTGTCGAAGAACGGCACACATCATCCGTGATGAGAAGATTGTGCGTTATCAGTATGGTGAAAAGTTCGAGCATACAAGGAGATCGGAGCGATCGTGGAAGTCCTTCCCGTTGAGCATCATCTCTTGTATTAAGGCCCGTATACATCGATAAAGGAGGTTGTCTCTTCTTTGCTCGAATTTCCAAAAGAAAAGCGAGGAGAAGAATGAAAGAAACCTTAACGATGTACCATCGTTAGAGAATTTTCGGATGTGTTTCCCGACGATCGCCAGGATTCCACCCGTCCGACAAGTGGAATTCCAAATAGAGTTGATACCGGTGCGGCACCGTAGCTCCGGCACCTTATCGACTTGCTCCAAGAGAATTGGAGGAACCGTCTAAACAGTTGGCGAGTTGTCGAGAGAAGGATTCATTCGACCAAGTTAAATCCACGTGGGAGCACCGGTGTTGTTTGTGAAGAAGAAGGATGGATCGCTTCGGATGTGTATCGATTATAGGAATTGAATAAGTTAACAGTGAAGAACCGATATCTCATTACCTAGAATAGATGATCTATTCGACCAACTCCAAGGAGCTAGTGTCTTTTCTAAGATCGATTTGCGATCTGGTTATCACCAGCTTAGAGTTCGAGAGGACGATATCCATAAGACTGCGTTTAGGACTCGTTATGGACACTATGAATTCCAAGTGATGTCGTTTGGTTTGACCAACGCGCCAGCGATTTTCATGGATCTCATGAACCGAGTGTGTAAGCCATACCTAGATAAGTTTGTGATAGTATTCATAGACGACATCTTGATATACTCTAAGAGTAGTGAGGAGCATTTGAGGCTCATTTTAGGATTGTTGAGAGAGGAGAAGCTGTATGCCAAATTCTCAAAGTGTGAATTTTGGATTCCGTCCGTGCAATTCTTAGGTCATGTGATAGATAGTTGAGGTGTTCATGTTGACCCAACTAAGATTAAGGCCATTAAGGAATGGGCGCCCTAAGAACCCATCAGAATCCGGCGGTTTCTAGGGTTAGCAGTGCTATTATAGGAGATTCATTGAGGATTTTCTAAGATAGCTAAGTCAACGACCAAACTAACGCAAAAGGATGTTAAGTATGAATGGGGAGAAAAGGAAGAAGAAGCATTCCAACTTCGAAGGAGAAGTTTTGTAGTGCGCCCATCCTAGCTTTTCTTGAAGGAAGCGAAGACTTTGTCGGTATTGCGACGCTCGCATAAAGGCCGAGGTGCTATTTTGATGCAACGTGAGAAGGTGATTGCTTATGCATCCCGACAACTTAAGAAGATGAGAAAACTACACCACCCATGACCTTGAGTTAGGTGATGTAGTGTTTGCTCTTAGGATTTGGAGACATTACCGTATGGAACCAAGTGTGTAGTATTTACCGACCATAAGAGTTTGAAGCATATCTTAGATCGAAGGAACTGAACATGAGACGACGTCGTTGGTTGGAATTGCTTAGTGATTATGACCGTGAGATTCGTTATCATCCCGGTAAGGCTAATGTTGTGGCCGATGCACTTAGTCGTAAGGAGGACATTCCACCCCTACTGCTCGATCTTTAGAATGACCATTGTTTCGCCTTACCGCCTCAAATTTTAGCCGCCAAGCAGAGGCATTGACGGAAGAGAACCGTCCTTATGAGAATCTTCATGGAATGGTAGAAAGTGAAACGGCTTTAAATCGTTCGACGGACATTATGCTCGTAGACAAGTCGGATACCATTTCATGGTGGAATCCGTGAGTTGATTATGCATGAGTCGCATAAATCAAAATACTCTATTCATCCCGCCGATAAGATGTATCGGGACCTTAAGAAACTTTATTGGTGGCCTAATATGAAAGCCGAAATAGCTCAAGATGTCGGTTGGTGCACGACTTGTTCTAAAGTTAAGGCCGAACATCAGAAACCATCAGGACCTTTAGTTCAACCCGAACTCCCGGAATGGAAATGGGAGCGTGTAACCATGGACTTTATCACTAAATTAGCGAGAACAGTTAGCGGCAATGACGCTATCTGGGTAATAGTTGATCGTTTAACTAAGTCTGCTCACTTCTTAGCTATTAGTGAAACTGATAGCCTTGATAAGCTTGCTCAATTGTATCTTAAGGAGGTAGTATCGCGTCATGGAGTACCGATATCTATCATTTCCGATAGGGATAGTCGTTTTACATCCCACTTTTGGAGATCGTTACAGACGGCTTTAGGAACGAATTTGGATATGATTACTGCTTACCATCCACATACCGATGGTCAAAGCGAGAGAACCATTCAGACTTTAGAAGACATGCTTAGAGCATGTGTTATAGATTTCGCAAAGGTGGAGAGACACCTCCCTTTGGCGAATTCTCTTACAACAATAGTTATCACTCTAGCATTAAGGCCGCCTTTTGAGGCAATCGATGGCGAAAATGTCTTTCTCTGTTTGTTGGGTGAAGTTGGCGAGTCAACTTACGTGTCCCGAACTTGTCCCGAAACCACCGGAAGATAGTACAGATTCGTAATCGGTTGCAAACCGCCGTGATAGACAAAACAGCTATGCCGATAAGAGACGTAAACCTTTAGAATTTCAGGTTGGAGATCGTGTTATGTTGAAAGTTCTCCTTGAAAGGAGTGATTCGCTTTGAAGCGTGGAAAACTCAATCCCCGATATATTGGTCCCTTTCCAATCTTGGAAAGAATCGGACCGGTAGCATACCGCCTGGAGCTACCATCGGAACTGAGTAGTGTACACAATGTCTTTCATGTTAGTAATCTTAAGAAATGTCTTTCGGAGGAAAACATAGTTGTGCCTTTAAGAGATATTCGTATTGATGAGAAATTGAATTTTGTTGAGGAACCGATTGAGATTATGGATCGTGAGATTAAGAGGCTGAAGAATAGCCGTATTCCAATTATTAAGGTTCGTTGGAACTCCCGACATGGACCGGAGTTCACTTGGGAACGTGAGGACGTTTTCCGTAGGAAGTATCCTAAACTTTTCATGACATCAAGTAACTCTGAGTGAAACCCGGGACGGGTTTCTTCTGAGGCTGGGAGGTTGTGACAACTGGCAAATTTAGGGAGTCTATTTTAGGTAACCGCATTACGTTAAACTAAACAGAGTTTTACCTTTATCACTATTTTTAGAAGCCATGACTTGCTTTTATATCGTCTATTGGTTTTTATGATTTATTTCATTATTAAATGAGTTATCGTATGAGTTTTAACTCTATTTGGTAGGCACTATTCGATTCGGCACTAGAAAAGCCTAAAACAAGAATTATTGTAACTTGTAGACCGTAACTCGAAAATTGACAAATAAATAGTCAAAACTCGTGGAAAAACGTAAATAATAATGTTATAAAGTTGAATAAATGTCGTGAGACACTCAGGGGACAATTTATGAGCTCGGAAATGGGTAAACGGGATAGTTACGAAAAATGACAACTCCGACCAACCCCTTTCTCTTGAAGCCGGCGCCCCCTCCTCCAAAATAATTATTTTGAGGTCCCTGGTGGCCTAGTATAAATACCTCGTCCAATCCTCATTTCATCTATTTCATTCTCTCACTAAAAACACACACACACCCATTTCTCTCTCTACCTTTCTTTCTCTATAAACCCTAAACCACCACCCACCACCACCGACCACTATTCCGGCTACCACGGCCCGCCGGCAGCACGTCACCCTTCACCTCTAACACCATATTGAAGCTCTCTTTCTCCTCTTTCCAACCATATATTACACGCTCCATTCGGACTTCAATAACACCTTCAAATCGTTGAATCAAGATTCGTACTTTTAGGGTTTCAAGTGGGTTATGTAATTGGTGATTGAATAAGGTAAATGGAACAAGTTTTGAGCTTGTTTGGGCAATAAAAAGCCACGAATTGAAAATTAGGGTTTCGACCCTATGAACAAATTTGGGGCTTTTGGGTGGAAAATGAAATTAAGTCTAATTAGTGACTAAATAAACAAGTAATTAGTGTTTGGTAAGTGTGTGGTGTGTCAATTTGATGGTTTTATGCATTTTAGGTTTAAGTTCATATTTTTGGTTAAGTTAGATGATGGGTTTTGTGTTTGGTTAGTTTTTGGAGCTTGAATGATTGGATTTGGGTGTTGTGGAATTGATTTGGTTGTGTTTGGGTGTGAAACATGGGACGTACGAACCACCTAGGGCTCGTACGTGACTCATGAGAGGCGTACGAGACCCACTTGGGCCACGGGTCCGGGTCGGGTCAATTTGGTAGCTTGTTGGTTGATGTAGTTGAGGTTTGGATGAGACGCGTGGAGTCGAAAAGCTTCTAGAGCTTGTTTGGTTCACGTGGTCTTAACCGCGACCGTGTCATGACCATTAGGGTCATAACACTGGTTTCAGTATATTTTGTTGATTGATTGGTTGGCGAGATTGTTTTGAGTTGGTTTGGGATTGAATTGCGCTATTATGACATTTAATTTGGACTTGATATATATATTGTTGACTTTGAGCTACGTCATGCTACTTTGACTTTTAGTCAATAGTTGACTCCGACAAAGCCGTAATATGGACTTTAGTATAATTTAGACTATTGATTGATTAAAAGCCGAGAAGTTATGACTCGTGCTTGTGGACTCGAAACGAATAACAATATGAGATTAATATTGGAATTTGACGAAATATATTTATACATGAACATGCTAATAGAACTATGAGATATAAATAATAAATGGGCTTTTGTACCTCAAATGTCGATAACAAGTTTTATCTTGTTATTTACTATTTTAAACGGAAACTAACGACTAAATTGGGAATGTTTTGTAATAAATAAGTAATTAAAGTTTCGAGTACACGTTTATCAGTAAATGTCAATTGTGGACATTTAATACTAGTTAAGTATTTATTTACTTACGTTGTGTGAATGGGTTACGGATAACCTAGCATTAATAGTGCTGATCCACGTGGGTAGCGGACTTATTAGGTTGACGAATCTAATAAGAGCCCGCTAGGTACGTTGGGTAACCTTATTAATGGGTGAATTATCCTTATGACTCTTTAAGGATACGATTGATTTATGGGATAATAAGCGACACGAATAAATAAATGAGTTTATCGAGTTGACGAATTCGATAAGGTCTACTATTTATTCTGAAACTTATTGAACTATGGAGCTTATCGTTTAGAGGTCTCATTGTGTCGCATTGAGTTATATATTGGTTGTTTGAGTGCATTCATGGCATCATATTGAGTCGATATACCCACACGAGGAATACCAAACACTAGGATTAAATGGTGAAACGAGACGTTTCTGGAAATAAAGAAATGGACTATATTGGGGGTAGATAACGTTGATTTTGAGGAATATGTATATTAAAGATGGTCTACATTAATAGGTTGTGCCGAGTCGATAGTTGTTGTGCCGTGATTACTGTTATCTTCTGCTAGTGATTATTTGTTCGTTGATTGCTTGAGGTAAGTTTCATAGCCCCACTTTTATCTATGTTTTAACTACGTTTTGAACTATTTTGGGGTGAGAATCATGCTACTGTTTTTGGACTGCGAAAACTATTTGGATTTGCTTATGTGCTTGACTGTATAGATAGTTGTGCGGTAGTTGTTACCTTAGACTAGGTTAGACCGTTGCCTAGCCAAGAAGAGACTTCTACCTCGACCTAGCCCGGGGTTGGAAATTGTTCTAGAGGTTGCCACGACAGTGCTGGACTAGAGTCGCAGGGGCCCGAGTAATCCCTGAATTTGGGATATGATTGGAGATCCGGGTAGGATCAGTGTGTGAAACGGTATTTATCTATCTTAGGTCTTGCATAGCAAATCAACTCTTACAGGTCCACTATGATTTTGTTGAACTTAAACCTATGAACTCACCGTGAAGTGACCTTTTAGCATGATTTCGCTGTGTATTTAAGAGATGATTGGAATACGTGATCGGTGGAAGCTTGGCAAGAAGGCGGGGTTCAAGGATCATTTCTGACTCTGATAAACTATAGGGACCTATTTTACTAAATCGTGTTTTGGGCCTAATATTTATACCTTTGGATTAAATGTTTTGAATAACTAAATTTAGGATTGGTTTTGAATGTTAAATGACTATCTTTTTGCTATACTTGTGTGCGATACCAATCCAAATAGTAACGCCCCCAAAACTTGATTAAGTCTTCCGCTGTACCGAGACTTGGGGGTGTTACAAAGACACTCTTCACTAATGTCTTGTGTCTTGACTTCTAGGCACCCTTCACTAATGCCTCTAGTCTTGACTTCTAAGCACCCTTCACAAGTGCTTATAATACGTACGATCGACACCCTTCACTAATGTCTTCGTCTTGACACTTGAGACATCTTTCACAAATGTCTCCAACACTACACTTCTTAGGATAAAGAAAAGAACCATCAACAAGAGAACTTCAGTAGTCTTGATGATGAGGAAGCATGGCAACTCATGGACTTGAGTTGGCTTGACTTCAAAGGTGGTGATCTCGCCTTTTAGAGGAACCTAGAGGATCACATAAAAACAAAACTACATACATAGATCACTTGGATATGGGGTTAGAGAGTTTTTAATTCAAGGAGAAAGTATGTGAGAAAGGGGTAAGAAACAATGAAGAAAAGACTCACTATTTATAGAGAGAAAGTGTCTACTATTCCACGGATCCCACCCTTAAGGGATCCGTCTAGTGTAATGTTAGGGATCCGTGGGACGCTCCTCTTTGCCCATGGGTATTTTGGTTATGGGTCATGGGTCATGGGTTGATCCATGGGTATTTCATTAGATACAATGTACCTAATAGATGCAATGCATCTAGTCAAATGGGTATGGGTCAATACCATAGATTGTAGTTTTTACCCATTTATAATACATACTAGTTATGTATATGTTTCCCAATATGTAAACACTAGTTGTTGTACATATGTATTACTAAATCATAAAATAACTTATACTTGTTTTAGTGTTTTATGTGAAAATGTAAGTATGTTAGAAAACTATTGGTTCAAACCATTTACGTATTTTATTTGTATCGTTAAAATGATTTTACGTTTGTTATCGACAAAACATTAGAAGATCGTAAAATATAAATAAACGTTTTTACGGCTTATTTGTATTAACAGAATTTCTAATTGGGGTATTTATTGTTTGCCAATTAAGTTTTTAGAATGCCCTAAACATATATTTACATGTTTTCAGGTGGTAGATCTAATATGTTTAGCATGAGGGTTTATCATAATGGTGTATTTAAATACTGGCCTGGTAGAATATACGTTGGAGGTATGGAAACTTTAGTTGATTTGGTTGATGTTGATAGTGTGTCAGTTGAAGAGTTGAATGTTCTTATGTATGAATTGGGTTATGAGCTTGGTTCAAAAAATTACTATTACTTTGTTAAGTCTGGTAGTAATTTAGATGATGGTTTGTATAGCTTAAGTGAGAGTGCTAATTTAGAAATATTGAAAGATCTTGTTGATGACCATAAGATGATAGAGGTTTATGTTGAAAATGGTAAGACAACATTGGATGTTGATCAAATGTCACCAAGTCAATTAGGACAGTTATTGCTGATGTGGATGCAACAAAGAAAAAGGAAGCTCTTGTTATTGTTCCATATTGCTCAAACAAATTGTTCTTAGAAAACATTGTTAATAAATTTGTGGTAGAGGATATATGTCCACATCAACTTTGGAAGTCAATACTTTGGTACAATCTAGTCGATGCCGTAAACAAAACCCTTGTTTTCATCTTTAGAGGTCCATCGATCAAGATGTTGCAGGTGATGTCAACCAACATATAGATAAACATGTTGAGCATATCCAAATAGATAGTCCCAAGAGGTATGTCAAAATGATCAAGAGTTAGTTCATCATGAGGAGGAAATATGTAATCATGGAGCATATCCAAAAGGTAACCGCATGTAAGTGAAATCGATGAAGCTTTAAGTGATGAAAATGTGAGTGAGACAGACGGTTATATGAGTGATGATGATGATATTGAGAACAATCGTGATGGAAACACGGTTGTCGATGAGGCTAATACTTTTGAGGAGCATGATTTTGATGTTAACTGCTTAAAGTGACCGAGACTACAGAGTTACCATCTATAGGTACCACCACCAAATACCGATGATTTTTTAAGAAAAGTGAGTTGGATCCGTTAGATGATAATGATTTTGCAAGTGGTTCCGAGAATGAGGATTAGTATGTTATTAGAAAGAAAAAAATGAGGGCATACAAGAAACAAAAGTTAAGTGAGGCAGCACAAACAGAGGACGAAATATATTTTTTCTGTGGTCAAACTTTTGTAACTACAAAAGAAGTGAAAGATAGGATCTACTTGCTATTAATAAAGACTAGGAGGAAATTGCAACTCATTAAGAATGATGATGCATGTTTTACTGACCAGGTCTTAATATTTATAGTGTCTCGATATACCTATGGTCTACCCTAATGCACTAACGGGTAGTGTACCCGAACGTGTGTAGTGTAGTAAATGGTAAAGTCGAGGTCGTCCCAAGAGCTATGTGTGTTGGATTATTACTAAGTCTAGTGTCACAGAATAATAATTGTTTTGATAGGGAATTAATAATTAAACTACTAATGCAGAATAGAATAAAAGCAAGTAAATGGGAAAAGAGAGATCAATATAGGAACAGTGGAGCTAACCTACTCAATCCTCCTAGCTAGTTATTTCTACGTCTACCTACTTCCAATTACTTCAGGTGGGGTAAAATTCGATAGGATAGCATTTAATCAATTCGCCCTAACCTATCAAAGAAAGATGCCACCACATGAGAAATCAGCGCCATCATAAGTCTTGTTGTTCCCGGTCCCTAAGCCAAGTCATTAACACCGCTACATGCTAGATTCTAAATAGTGAGTGCCCGGCCGTTAGGAACTTAAACACTACACCCCCAATTCTAAGTTCATCCAAACGATAGGTGATCGGTTGGTCAAATCGCACAAGTAGAAAGGGTCGTCGGTTGGTCATATCTTACCCTTCCTGCCTCATCCGCTCACCTAGGGTCGGTTGGTCATATCTCCTAGGCAATTGGTCTCACCGCCATTCAAAACCATGAATCAAGGGTGACTACCAAAGAACTATGCATGCATACACTTAGAAATAATTGTACGAAGTAAAGGTAAACGCAAACAAAACAATTAAGGAATTATAACTAGGCAAGCACCAAAGGGTGCTTAGTCACTCATATTAATCATGCAAATCAATTCAATATTCAAAGGTACGAAATACATGAATTGAAAGTAAAAGAAATATAAAACGCTAAAGCTTATCGTAATTGAGTGATTTCTCCTCGGAAAGCTCAGATGCTCCCCTAGACCGCCTTGAGCTTTTTCCCACGCTCGAGAGTTGTGTGTGGAATGGGATGATTAGAAATGTTGGAATCAGAGGGTATTTATAGGCTGTGTCCGGCTACGTGTAACCAATATAGAGTTATGCCGTAACCTTCTATTCCGTCGTAAATGCACTAGATCGCTAGTTACGGCAGAACCTAATAAGTGGTTACGCCGTAGTTTTCAATAAACCCGGTTACGCCGTAAGTGATGCAAGAGTTACGCATAAGTAACAACATGTGCGGATCCTCATTTGACCTAATCTAGTTACGTCAGAAACCTTTGGGAAGAGTTACGCCGTAACCTCTTGATAAGTTGATATTCGAGTCACGCAATAGTTACGCGTAATGTGAGAGGAGTTACGCCGTAACTTCTTCAAAATAAGCATCTTGTGATAAATCTTTAGTAATGTTTCCATTTCGCGTGTCTTTAGCTCCAATGCTCGTAATTCACCGAAGTGGAATACAATGGAAAACAAGCGTAAATCCATATAAATGATAAAAATAATGAGCATTATTTGGGAAATTGACACTTAATATTCGTGACTATTTGATGTTATCAAATATCCCCACTTGAACCCTACTTGCCCTCAAGTAGACCTTATTAGATAGATTCCTAAAAGATATCTCCCAAAACCGGAAAATATGAGTTTACAAATCCCTTATGCTAGAATAAAACAAAGCCGAACACCTCACGAAAGGGAACAAACACTCAAATCTCTCAACTATTCTAAGTGTCAATTTCGGGTGATTACTCAATCGCACGGTCATAGCATGTATTCTATCATAAGCTTGGCGGTTACACAAATCTCCACCATCGAGTTAAGGGCTAAACAATTCTCAAGGCAATATGGGTAGACACAACAAAGGTTATGGGTGACTCGTCATTACTAACATGTCACGTGAAGTGGACAAAATCAATGATACATGACCAAATCCATGGCCAAGACACCAAAGATTGCTCGCTGCATCACCTAGACATGCTTCATGACTAAAGGGTAGGATAAGACATGGGATAAATAATTGGTGTAAAATAAAAAACAAACAGGTAGTCTAAATCTATAACCAGGTCATCACCACTTACCGTCCGTCCAAAGTTCAAGCTTAGAAGTCTAGAAACCGGATCATGAAATGCAAGGTAGATGTGTCATTAGAGGACGTCGTGATGGGCACACCACCTTTTCTTCTTCTGTTGGTAAAACTACCAACTCCAATCTTCAAATGTGACCAAGGTGGCCTCCTCGATACTAATCAATAAAGATCATACTATAGTGCTTATAACATCGCACTTTATAATATCATAACTCAATTTTTATTTTATTTTTCAATCACTTTTTTTTTTTTTTTTTTTTTTTTTTGAATCATATCATAATAACATAACATCCCCACTTGAGATGAAAAATGGGAATTGGGGTCTTCAATGATCTTCGTAAATGTTGTCGATGAAAGCGTGATTTCCAAACCTTTCCACTCGAACCTTGAACTTAGGCAAATGATGACTTCCCAATCACAGATAGAGACTACAAGGTAGGCTAAGGTGTATAGGTGTAACGAAACAATATATTGGGTTGACAGAAGGGTGTATCTAGGGGTATCTTACTCTAAAGGTGAGTGCAACAAAATGGTTTCACATGGGGGTCGAAAAGTCGATGTGACTAATCGATAGACTCACAATTGTAGGCTGTTTGGGTGATAATCCTATAATATTGCCTTCTTAAACAGAAAAGTCCAAATACATCGAGCTAACTCAACATACCTCGTCTATGGTCTCGAAATGATGCAAAGGCCAAGTTCTAAAGTTTACAAGCTACCCAAGATACTCATAATTGGGTAGATTTGGGGTAAAATATTGGAAACGGATAAGGCTAATCTCACCATGTAATGTCAAGGGTTGTATGTGCTCGCTAAGGTCTAATCTAGTTAGGTTCGGAAAACATGTCAAAATTTTAAAAATGGCATAATTTTTCAAAATAAACTAGAAAAATGAGGACTAAATAAAGTTCAAGAGATAATTCTACTCCCCGCCCCCACTTGAATTGTACAAAGTCCCTTTTGTACTAGGCATTAAAATAAAGGTGAAGAGAAAGGTAGAATTAGAGCGAGAACTTCCACAAATTTGCTCCAAAAGAAGAAGGACCACGAAAAGAACCGTGCCTTCGTTTAATCGTCATGAACAAACTTCAATCCTCGAAATCACAATACCGACAAGCATAATTCTAAAATGAAAAATAAAATGAAAACAACCTAACTCATCAGAGGAATCACAGTTGCATTTAGCGATGCAACAAGCCTTTTAAACCACTTGGTGTCCCAAGTGGACGAGTGAAGTCTCGTGAGGGTTTACAGGAACACACCCACAAAGTTCATTTAAAATGTTAGGAATTAGAAATTCCAAGTATTAAAGAGTCGGTCATCTCAAGTATATGTAATCGTTAGAAAGCTCGAGTCGTAGTTCTTTTAAGTCAAGTAGTATTTAGTTAAGTAACACCGTGGAGGACTTGACGGGTCTTTACCCACCAGTATGCTCGATCCATGCCCGTTGTGTGGCGTTTTATTGTAAGACTATAAATACCCTCTACCTCCCAAGGTAGAGGGTTGGAGCTCATAATAATATTTTTCCTTTCTCTCACTATAGTTCCCAACTCTTCCACTCTCTCACTAGAACTTTATCTCTAACATACTTAAACGCATACTTTGATCATGGTTTAGAGTGTTTGTGAAACCAATATCCTACAATTGGTATCAAGAGCCATGGTTTGATCACTCATCTTTCATGCTCTTTGTTTTGGTGGATTTCATAAGGTTTTGGTGTATTAAGGGTTTAGGAGAGGTTGATTCATTTGAACAAATTCTAGTGTTAAAGTTTGAATTTTCTTGTACTCTTGTGTTTAGGATCATCATATGTGTTTATGTTTTGAATTGGAAGGCTTAAATCATTGTGGTTTGGTTGTTTTGGATTGATAAAGTGGTTATTTTTGTAAGAAGGACTGAGCGAGTTGAGTCTCGGACTTGCTTTTCTTCAAAGCGAGTTGCTTAGTTATTTTATGCGAGTTGGTACATGCGACTTAGTTGCTTAGCGAGTTGACCTTTATGCGACTTGGGTTCTAAGCGAGTTGTTTCTTTAGCGACTTGAGATCTAAAGCGACTTGCTACTTAGCGAGTTGTAACGTTAGCGAGTTAACTTAAGCGACTTAGTGTTCAAGCGAGTTGATTGTATTGCGAGTTGAGACTAAAGCGAGTTGGCTATTTAGCGACTTGATTACTTAAGCGAGTTGAGTGTGTTGCGAGTTGATGCTAATGCGACTTGGCTATTGAGCGAGTTGACTGCTTATGCGAGTTGTGTGTTTAGCGACTTGTTCATCTAGACTTTTTCTTCTTCAGATTACATTTTACGGTTGTTCTTTTGATTTAGTAAAATCCCGTGAAAGAATCAATTTCCGGTTTAATCAAAGAATAGTAAAATCCGAGAGCTTGAAACATGTCTACAAACGCTCCGACTATCATCTCCACCGCTGTCGAGGATGTTCAAGCGGTGGTTCGGATACTCGCCCACCCATGCTTGATGTAATCGACTACGACTCTTGGGCTCAACGAATTAGATTGTACCGCCTTGGAAAGGAAAAGGAGTCAACATTCTCAAATCCATTGATGAAGGACCGATCGGGTTGAGACGACTAGAGATGTACTTGATAATCGTTAAAGATGGAGGATCGTCGTGCAACCGCCTTCGGGAAAGACAAGATGATCGGGAAGAGGTGGAGCCGGTAGAGGTTATGTTGGTAATCGTAATCGTGGAAGGAATGGTAATCAAGTTCAAGCCAAGCCGATCAAATGCTACAACCGTGGTGGTGAGGGACACATTGCAAGGAACCGCACATCTCCAAAATGTCCACGCATGCCGATTACTTCAGAGATAAGATGTCGCTTGTACAAGCTCGGGATAATGGTGCCGCTTGGATGAAGAAGAGTTGTTGTTTCTTGCCGAGGGCAATGCCAAGACCTATGATGTCGACGTGGATGAGCAACTGTCAGAAATAGGTCACAATCATCCGAATGCCTTTCAAGTCGCTGATTGTGATGCATACGACTGATGTGGATGATGGACCCATCAGCACACACAATTTTTATGGCTAGCATTTCTCCAATGGTTTCTCCAAGGTCTCATCTTCACCACAAGTGGCCCATCCAAAGACAAGCTCATCTCGGAGGTATTAAAACTTTACGATGATGCTGATGTGCAAAAGATGCATGACAAAGTACAATCAACTGAAATTATTGAATCAAATATTGAAAATATGGGTAATATCAATGTTGTCCCATATGATCAATATGTGAAACAAATTGAAAGTGAAGTTGTACCAAGTGATACATCTTCTGCAGTCAAAAATGACTATTTTTTTTTATGAATACACTGCATGTGCCCTTGATGATTCTGTAATTTCTGAACTAAATGCCTATAAAGAACGTGTTGCTATTTATGAACAACGTACGAAATTTGAGTTGACCACTCGTGAGCGTGAAATGGATGACCAAGTGCGCATAATCATTAGAAAAGTAATTTTAGAAGAAGTATTAAAACAAGAGTTAAATTCCTTGCAAGAAAAGCTTTCTAAAGCGCTAAACAAAACAAGAGCTTCAAGAAAATGTGAAAATGCTTAAGCAAGAATTTAATGCAAAAGAATCAAAACTCTTGAAAGATTTTTCTAATCAAAACTTTGAAAACAAACTTGAAAACAAGTTGTACATACAAGGGAACACCATTTGATCGCTCACATGATCACTAAGCATGAGTCTTAAGCGATAAGCATAGCATTCCCTTATTGAGGAACCAAATCCAGAGGTTATTAAAAGGCTAGAAATGCTCATAAGGTTCTTTATGATGGCAATGAAATCCTTAAACCTAGCAGAAACCTAGTTGCGCTGAGTGCACCGAGGAAGATAAGAAATCGATGAAGTCACTAGGAAAAGATGAACAAGAAATTAGATGATCCTAAATGTAAAGAGATGAAAATAAAGATCACACCCCATGACTACAAGAAGGAAAACTGGATTTTGAATAAGTTTAAGCCTCGACTTTGTTGACTCTCGAACAAGTTTTTGGAAAAAGATCTAGATAAGCGTAAAGTCGAAAATATTGTTGAAACAAACCTCCCTTTGGAAAATGCCTAGAGCGATCGTGTATCCTCCTAATACACCAATGCATCTTGTTCCTAGAACAATTGCCACTAAAAGCAAGACCTTAATTAGCCAATATGTTATCTTTCAACTATTTGTTGATTTTGAGAAAACTTGCAAGAAAAGGATCACACCCATGGTATAATCAAGGAGAAATGGGTTTTGAGCAAATGAAAGAATGCTATTTAATCGAGGTCATGCCTTTCTTTAAACTTCTAAAAGATCACTTTGAGAGTCTTAAAAGGGATAGATACCGATATTAAGGGAATGGAAAAGGAATTTGATGCAATGATAGTTGAGGTTAGTGACTATGAGCGAGCACTAAAATATAATGAGATTGAGAGGAAGAACTTGCATACACTAAATGAGAACTCGATTTCAATGTATTGCTCAAGATGTGTTCTACATCGCTACTAAGCGCTCTATTATCGCTTCTCGATTCCATGAACTGCCTGTTGCTTTGAAAGTCTCTCATGATCGTGTCATTGAGCTTGAAAAACTAATTCGAACTAAATGAGAAAATTGAACCGATGATCACGACAATTTGGTTAAACATTTTTCTAAACTAGAAGTTGAGCATTTTAATTTACAACTAAAATATCAACATCTTAAAGAAAATGTCAAAACTTCAAATATCAAGACATCCTCGGATGCTCCGGAGTTTGATGCGCTTTTTCAAATTAACAAACGTGATGAATGATTCAAGCTCATTGCAACACGATCGTAAAATTGAAAGCCCAAATATCTCAATTAAAGGGTCAAACGAACAATGTGACTGGTCCCCAAATGCCTCCTCCTTTAGATTCTCGTAATTTCAAAACTTTCATCTTCAAAACTTAGTAAATGATTTACAAAAGGAAAATGAGGCTTTTCTTGAAGAAAATGAAAAGGTTAAACGTCATTTCAATGAATTATTTGAATCTATAAAGGTCACTCGTAACAAAAATAACGAAATGGTAGCCTCACATAAAAAGAAATTGAGAATCTAAAGAGTCGTGTAAAAGGGAAGATGCTAATGACCAATGGGGAGAATGGTGTATCAAAGGTACATGTCTCGTAATAAATATGCTTTGTCTGTGAAATATGTTCCTCCTCATCTTAGGAATAACAAACTTGCTATTCAAACATATTTCTCACACCTTAAGGACAACCTAGAATGTCTCCGAGATTGTAGAAGAGGATAAGTTGGAGAAACCAGATGATAATGCAATTGGCCATGCATGCTTATATGCCAAACGATCTCAAGAACTTCTAGAATGCCTAATTACAATATGCCCTAAAACCTTAGGTGAGCAAGTCAATCCTTTGATACCGTGTTCTATGCCTAGTGCCAAGCATGCAAGTAACTCAATGCCAAATGTTATGAATGTGAACCCTAATGTGCCTTCAAGTAGTTCAGATTTCAAATCTGTTAGTGCTAAGAATGTGAACTCGAGTGTGCACTCTAGGTGTTCAAATCCCATCTATTCAAATGTTAAAAAGTTAATCTTAGTGTGGTGCATGTAGCTCGGATCCCAAAGACATCTAAACAGTGAAGCAAATAGTAGCCAAACCAACTAAAGTTCCCATTCCTCTACAGAGTAATCATGACATTAAAGCAAGGTGTCAAAGTCTCAAGACAATACAAGGAAGGACACGACCGCAAGCTAAGAATGTGCATTGAAGAAAGTAGAAGACCTACCTAGGAACTTTAAGTTTGAGCGAATAAAACGAATCGTGTTGATTCTAGTATTAGCCATAGGCGCATCAGAATTAATTCAATTCGATACTATTTGCAAACCTTGTATTAATGTCTCGCTTGAATTACATTTCTAATCATGAATGTGGTGTTAATGTTTTGCCTAATGATGTTAATTGTCCAATTAATATTGTTAATGCTAAATATCACGCTAAGAAGGCTAAAAGGCAAAACGAAGAAAGTTAGAAAACAAAGGAAA
Source organism: Chrysanthemum lavandulifolium (assembly GCA_022545495.1). Lineage (NCBI taxonomy): Eukaryota > Viridiplantae > Streptophyta > Magnoliopsida > Asterales > Asteraceae > Chrysanthemum > Chrysanthemum lavandulifolium. Next base: position 108,366,402 of record CM040246.1, read on the forward strand.
CCCACGGGAAGAACATTTAGTAATATAGGCTATTATTGGATACCGCTGGTCGAAGACTAATCGAGACAATGCCCACTAGAAAATGGATGCCACTTGGTAGATCTATTCCTTAAGAAGTGAGCACATCGTGAATGTGGCTAATCTGTACACTAGTACCGCATCTATTCACGTGATTCCATTACCCTATTTTCTCGATATGAATGCTTCTATTTTGATGTGGGTGTTCCAACCAAAGGTTACTAACCAAATGGAACCCATTCTTGCATGGGGATCCCAATTATCCAGATTATCCATTCTTGTCTCGTGTTCAACCGCAGATCGCTCAAATCGCTCTGTGGTACCGGACTCAGCCGCTCCAAGCATATGAGTGGCGACGGTCACGGCTCATGAACTTCGTGAGCAAATTCATCGACGCTTAGATTCGAAATGATCATTTCGGTGCAATTATGGGATATGGTGATTATGTTGTGGGTGATAGTGTCATCTCTAGAGTATACTATGTGGAAGGTCTTGGTCATAACTGCTCTCTGCTGGTCAATTCGTGATTCTCGATCTAGAAGTAGCCTTCGAAAACATACTTGTTTTGTTAGAGAACTTGATGGTAAGGAATTGTTATGAGGAACGCGTGGTTCAAATCTTTACACCATCTCTATCGAAGATATGATGAAGTCTTCCAATTTGCTTGTTGTCAAAGGCTTCTAAAACAAAGTCATGGTTATGGCATCGCCGCCTCAATCACGAACTTCGCACCATCAATGATCTCACCGAAAGGACTTAGTTGTAGGGTTACCTAGACTCAAGTACGAAAAGGATCATCTTTGTTCAAAGATGTCAATTGGGAAAAATCAAGAAGTATGCCCATAAACCCAAACCTACTAACTCATCACGTAAGTTCTTCATATGATTCATATGGATTTATGTGGACCAATGAGGGTGCGTAACATCTTTGGGAAGAAATATGTGTTAGTTGTGGTAGATGATTACCTAGATTCACCGGGTCAAGTTCTTAAGGACAAAGGATGAAACTCACGATATCATCATCAAACAATTGCAGTTCGACTTAACAAAACCGCCGTAATTATCGTAATGCATAATGGAACCGAGTTTGTCAACAAACAACTTAGTGAATTTTATGAAAGCGTTGGAATCGACCATCAAAGAAGTGTTCCACGAACTCCTCAATGTAACGGTGTAGTTGAAAGACTAAATCGAACTCTTGTAGAAGCCGCTAGAACAATGTTGATTTACTCAAAGGTTCCAATGTTTCTCGGGTCAAGCTATTGCCACCGCATGCTACACACAAAATCGCTCCTCGATTCACACCGCTCATGGAAAAACCCATATGAACTTGTCCACAACAGAAACCTAATCTCTTCCTTCAGTATGTTTGGTGCATTGTGTTATCCAACTAATGAGGGTCAAGACTTAGGCAAACTTAGAGCTAAAGCAGACATTGAGTTTTGTGGTATGCACCAAACAAAAAGGGATACCGAATCTACAATAAAAGAACCCGAAATATCATGGAAACAATTCACGTTACGCTTGATGAGTCGACCGTCAAATGGCTCCGGACAATTCGAGCTCAGACCGCACTTCATAACAGCCCCATTGGTTCATCCCTTGTTCCAAACTCTTCTCAAGAAACACCATATGTACCTCCATCCAAGATGATTTAAAGAAATTGTTTGATCCTATGTTTGATGAACTTTATGAGCCAAGTACTAATGAGGTGTCAATTTCACAATGTAGGTCGCTCATATTCCCGAGAATGAAGTCAATCCCTCGGCCTCAATATCTTTAAGTCAAGAAGCGCACCGATCCTTCGATCTCATCAACAAATTATCATTCTTCAAATGTACATCATGGAACTATTTCTCGCATCAATGATGAAGTTAATCCCTTGCTACTCCTCAAGATGCTCCATTTGAAAACATATTTGCTCTCGAATCATCATCGTAACCATCCTCTTCGTGAGACATCAACTCGCTACCTCGGCCCCTCAACAACCGCCACATGAACACCTTAGAAAATGGACTCACGATCATCCACTAGACAACATCATTGAAATCCTCTCATCAGATCAACACGGAAACAACTTGCAACAGATGCCTTATGGTGCTTCTTCAACTCCGTACTATCTAAGATCGAACCAAAAGATGTTAAACCGCCATGAATGAAGATAATGGTTCAATGCCATGCAAGATGAAATTCATGAGTTTGATCGACTTGATGTATGGAGTTAGTACCGCCCAGATCGTAGCTATGATTATTGCTCTTAAATGGATCTTCAAAGTGAAACTTGATGAGCATGGTGATGTGTTGAAGAACAAGGCTCGATTAGTTGCTAAAGGATACCGCCAAGAGGAGGGTATTGACTTTGAAGAATCTTTTGCTCCAGCTTGCTCAAGCGAGGCAATCGTAATCTTTTGGCTAATCTAGTAAGAACATGGTAGTTCATCGATGGATGTGAAGACGGCATTTCTAAACGGAGATCTTAAAGAAGTCGCTCACGCCACCAACCCAAGGATTTGTAAATCAAGAGCATCCTACTCACGCTTATCGTTTGAAGAAGGCCCTTTACGGTTTAAAGCAAGCTCCAAGGGCATGGTATGATACATCACAAAGTTTCTTCTATCAACCGGATTTAGCAAAGGAGCAGATTGATCCAACATTGTTCACCAGAAGTCGTGCAAACATTTAATTCATGTTCAAATTTATGTTGATGATATCATCTTTGCCTCGATGACCCCATAGAGTGTGACCGCTTTTCAAATGAAATGAGTTCAAAATTTCAAATGTCAATGATGGGACAAATGTCATTTTCTTGGGATTACAAATTTCACAAAGTCCGGAGGCATTTTCATAAATCAATCTAAATATGCAACCGAGATCTTAAAGAAATTTGGATTTGATTCAAGTGACCTCGCTGACACTCCCATGATTGATCGAACCAAACTAGATGAGGACCACTCGTGGATCATGATTGACCAAACTAAATATCATAGTATGATTGATCCCCGATGTACCTCACCGCTAGTAGACCAGACATCTTGTTCGCCGTTGCATGTGTGTTAGATACCGTGCTAAGCCTACTAAAAATCACCTTGAAGTGGTTAAACGGGTCTTTCGGTATCTCCAAGGAACCATCAACATGGGTCTTTGGTACCAAGGACACCGCATGTCACTAACAACCCTATGCAGATGTCGATCATGCAGGTGTCAAGATACTGTCAAGTACATCCGAGGTGCTCGATTTTGGGTGATAAGCTTGTGAGTGGTCTTCAAAGAAGCAAATGAGTACTTCTATTTCCTCTACAGAGGCTGAATACATAGCCATGTCATATTGTTGTGCTCAAATCTTATGGATGAGATCTCAATTATCCGACTATGGCTTTGAATTCAAAAATTCCTCCAGACAGACAATAAAGTGCAATTGCTCTCATGCAACAACGTTCAACACTCAAGAGCAAAGCATATCGACATTCGACATCATTTCATCAGGGAACAAGTGGAAAAAGGTGTGGTGGAACTCTATTTTGTGAGGTCTCAATATCGCTAGCGACATCTTCACCAAAGCTCTTCCAAGAGAACGTTTGAGTTTATTCTTCCACGCCTTGGCTTGAAAAGTCTTCAACCGTAACACTCAAACGCCTTCGTGGAGGAAGACGAGGAGTAAAGGTCTATCTTCATCTATCTCTTGTATATATCTATTCAAAAATAAAATACAAAATTATAAAACCCTCAAAATCAAACAGAAAAATATAAAACCTTCAAAATCCATAAAAATCAAAAATTCAAAAATCTTCAAAAAAATATATTGTCAATTTGTTATGTTTTTCTCGGTTCGATAATATCTACGGTCTTTGTAGTTGTCATTCAAAGAATGACACGGGACTTTAGATGTTGTTCGAATTCTTCAAAAAAAATGAGAGAAAGAAAAATGGTTTATTGTCATTTCGTGCAAGAACCCGCTTTTCAAAGAAAGAACAGAGCCATGCTTTTCATGTTTTTCAAGATTTGAGAATTTGTTTGAACATTCATCAAAAGCCTTTTATCAACCAAATTCCATGCTCGATTCTATTAACATGTCATCTCACGAAACAAATTGTTTTGAAAAATAACTCGGACTCTACTTTTGATAATCATCTGGACTTATTTGTCAAAATATCAATCTCTCAATCAACAACCTATGTCATTGATTGAGGGGGAGAATGATTTCAATTAAATTAAAAAGTTATTTGGCATTAAATTGTTTTCAAAAGATATTCATGCATGTTTTACCAATGGAGTTTAAAGTCTTAAAATCCGATCCTTATCAGTTAAAACACTTTCATAATCAAGTCACAATTCTCCTTAAAAGCTTTCAAAATCAATTTAAATCTATAAGAGATCACAAATCTCAAATGATTTGATAATTGTGATCAGGGGAGAATGTGTGATTTAAATTGGATTTAATCTGATAATTTGGTAAATGGTTTTATAAGGATGTACATGTTGTCCTTCCCACATGTGACAAACGATTTCAAATTTTCAATGCACATGTTGAGGGGGAGCATCTATCTTAAACTTATGATTTGAAACGTGATCATTTATCTCATATGCGGGTTCCTCTAGTATGTGCAAAACTCTTTTCAAACCTCGAGGCACATATTGAGGGGGAGCAAATTTATGGAAACCTCATCCTTCCCGGAAATGCTTTATCTACTTGATGTGATCAAGGAAGTGATGGTGATATCTTTTAGAAAATGGTAATCAAAGAAGTAATTTCTTCCTCTTGCCTCCGTGTGCAAAACGATTTCAAACACTTCATGCACATGTTGAGGGGGAGCAATTATTCTAAAAATATCAAAAACAATTCAGGTACGAAATGTTTTGATAATATATCACAAGTACCTGGATTGACTTTCAAATGGTTTTCAATTGATCCCAATGGCAGATGAACAATACCAAATAGACCGACCAACTTTACTTTATGTACGGTGATATAAGGATGATAAGGTTAGGTATTGGTTCCCATGATCCGCCGTAATCAGGAGGGATCTACCTGTGGACAATCCACTAGTTAGTGTAGAAGTCCTTAGGTATGATGATAAAGGAGAAAAGTGAGATATGGGAAGAGTGCGGCTGAGATAGAGCAAGCATCGAACAAACCCAACAAGGTTCTTGCTATGAAGTCTCGGTAAGCATCAAGGGTTGAAGAATTAAAAGAATTGAATGAGAAAAGGGTGAAAACATATAGCCCTCCATTTATTCAACCTTAGGGCGTAAACCGAGTTCAATTCATATGCTACCGATGGTAACATCGGTATTGAAGACAAGACGTCATGGACCCAAAGGACGACCGCACTTCAACTTTCCAAACCACTCAAGTTCCTCTTAAAAGGACTTGTTTCATTCTCACGGGAACCGACATTATCTATTGACTTTCTTAGAGATTGTTGATATTGAAGAAGGAGACCTCTCCTAGTCTCCAAAGACAGATCCAAAATGCACAAATTGAGTCTAGAGCCACGAGATCATCAATAAATCTCATTAGGACACTTTCAATGAAGACTCTTTGTTTCACTCAATGTGGAAAGAGAGATTATATCTTGAGTCCCACGCATTATCCTTGTGGTATTGCGTAACATCCGAAAGTGATATGCAACCATACTCACAATGAAGATGGAAAGCCTTGTGGAGCCAACATCAAACAAGCTCACGGTGGGTGGCATGTGAGATCTATCAAATAGATCAACCATGTGACAACCGAATGTAAACAATGGGGCTTATTCAATTTTTGAATTTGACGGATACCTTTGAAAACCGGTCATTGTGCTTTAAAAAACTCTTTATTTAGCACATTGACCGTGTTCAGATATTTCAAATCAAAGGTGTTTTATGATTGATAATTGATTTTCACTAAAACCTTCGTTGTATTGCTAAAACAATTTCTATTGAGCAATACACGATTGTTCTTTTCAAATCTCTTTTCATCAATCGCTGGACTTAAATTACCGTTCACTCACTCCGTGTTGTCTTTGAGACGTTCCGGTTTGAGAACAATTAGAGCAATGAAACCCCGTCAAGGAAATTCTTGAATTATACATGATCATAGGAAGTACATGTCTCGATCAACGGGGAACCGTGGGTCGTGTACCTCTATTCAACGAAGTGATCAAGACACTTTCGTGTTCATTATTGCTAATCTGCTTTATGCGGTACATCCCACGTTCGCGGTGATCGAATGAAGCGGTCAATCCATAGCCGCATGCTCACACTACACATTCATCTCAAAAGAAATCATGATAAGTGCATCAATGACTCGATATTTTCACCCATGCTTCGCACACGCCGCCAATATCATGAATCAACGAAAGCTTTCGCTACTACGATGAGAAGATATCATGATCCGAATGTGAGCATGTCGGTCCTAAAGTCACAACATCATATGATACCAACACCACAAAGGATGTCTCGGAGATTTTTGATTCTTTGGTGATCTCAAAAGTCGGCTCAAATTTATTATCACGTGGATCATTAAAAGACCTCCACTTGGATTAACCAAACATGCAATGAGAAGAATCAATGACTACGAGCTTGAGCAAAGTACTACATCAAGAATGCAAGAAAATTTTAATGTAATATCCGTCTGTATTCAATGTAATTTTAGTACAAGATTGAGGTGACCTCCTTAGGGAGATTGTTAGAATTAGAAATTCCGTGTATTAAAGAGTGGGTCATCTCAAGTATATGTAATCGTTAGAAAGCTCGTAGTCGTAGTTCTTTAAGTCAAGTAGTATTTAGTTAAGTAACACCGTGGAGGACGGACGGGTCTTTACCCACCTGTATGCCTCGATCCACGACCCGTTGTGTGGCGTTTATTGTAAGACTATAAATACCCTCTACCTCCCAAGGTAGAGGGTTGGAGCTCATAATAATATTTTCCTTTCTCTCACTATAGTTCCCAACTCTCTTCCACTCTCTCACTAGAACTTTATCTCTAACATACTTAAACGCATACTTTGATCATGGTTTAGAGTGTTTGTGAAATCCAATATCCTACAAAAAACTAATACAAGGTTACTCTATTTTAAAATGAAAGAATTTAAGCAGATGAAAGTTACGTCGTAACTCCTATTAGGGAGTTACGCCGTAACTGGCAAAACCTGGTATGAGCTGTAAAAGCGAGTAGTTACGGCGTAACCACTAAGATGGTATTGCGCCGTAATTGGTAATGCGTTAAGAGTTTTGCTAAAATGTTGGTTACGGCGTAATCACCAAGATGAGTTCTGCCGTAACTCTATTCAGATCAAAGAATCGCAGACAAATAGTTCCTCGTTTCCGCAAAATGGTTAGAAACACAAAACCCAATGTAAAGGAAATGAAAACTAAAGAAAGGATAATTTGGGTTGTCTCCCGAAGAGCACTTTTCTTTTTTAACGAGTCTTTAAGTTAGACTCAGAGCCGCGGGGCTAGAAATGCTTGTTCGTCATCTCATGTACTTGGCAATCTCCATGTTGAAGCCAGCTGATCAAATTTTCATCTCGTTTTTACCCTTCTCCAAGTTCTAAACACCCTAAGTAAAAATCCTTGATCTTTTGGTAGGGTTGATCAAAACCTTTGGCCTTATCTTCGTCACTAATACCAAACAAAGAAATGAGCATAACTTAACTGCTTTTTAGTCCAATTTTAAAATTCTTGGCGGTCCCTGGCATTTTGAAAGCAGCTTTATCGTCGCCAATCTTTAACCAAACCAGTCCTTCCTTCTCGTTTTTATCAAGCCCAGATATTTCTTTAAAGGGTTTTCCTAAAATCACCCAGTTAGCCCATCTGACACGAACTCGCTAACATCATCCAAAACCACAAAGTCGACTAGAAACGAGTGAGTTCCTACAAAAACACGTATGTTTGTTGCAATCAAGCTCCTTTTCCATAACCTGGTTGTAGCATTCCTTAGAGATAATGTTGACTCGGGAATCTGTGTCGATAAACGGGTGAAAATTAATGAACCCAATTTTGCATGAGATTTTCAGATAATAGGGATTCCTATGATGGATTCGTGCCCCCATCTCATAAAACTATGGTTGGTCCGATTGCAAGAATGTTTTTTCAGAGTTATCTTGCCAATGGGTCATCTCTACATCACTTGAGAGGTCTTCAGTACTTAACTTTAAGTTATCCTCTTCCTCAAAATTCACGAAAACATCAAAATCTTTCCCCGAGTCAACCTCTCCACGATCCGGGGGGTCTCTAAGAAATTTTTCTAAAGCTTCACCAAAATCTCCTACACGGTCAATTGCACATACCTTCTCCGAGGTAGACAAATGTTCATTAGGTCCGAAGCGGCAATTTCTCCATAAGCTTCAAGAGTCAATTTTCCCGCAAAGACATCTACCTTAGTGTGAAGCAGCAAGCATGGGTCTTCGAAGATGATGTATCCCGTTGTCTTAGGAATGTCAAGAATCACAAAATCTCTTCGAAAAGGAATCTCTTAATCTTCACCAACACATTTTCAACAATTCCTAACGGCGATTGCATTGATCGATCGACCATTTCAATTTTCATCTTTGCGGCTTTAAGTTACCAATTCCCATACGCAAAAACATTGAACGAGGCATTATGCTAATACTAGCTCCAAGATCTGCCAGGCATTACACATGTTTAGATTCACGATATAGCAAGGGAGAGTAAAGCATCCTGGATCTTTTTCCTTTGTGGTAGCTCGTTCCTCAAAACCCGAGCATCTTCGTTGAGGCGAACAGCCTCATCATAACTTAATTCACGCACAATATCATGACGATTAGTATTATCGTAATCATTAGAAAGAGGGTTTACCAAAGAAAGTTTGGTCCAAGTGACCGCTCTCCATGTCGATTCGTCTCTTAACCTTTTCCGAAAAAGTCAAAGGTTCTTCGAGGATAGTTTCTATAGTGTGGACAACTTCCTCCTCCTTGGCTGCTAAATAATCAGAGATAGCTTCTGAACATGAACTAACACTCTTTTCCAATCTTTTAATCCTATCATCGTGCATTTTGAGAGAAGAGATTGTTTTATCTACAAATGTCTTCATCAATTTTTCAATCATATCATCTCGTTCTCTAGATTCTCTGATGTGGTCGAGAATTTTTCTTTCAAGATCGCTCCCAGTTTTGGTTCCAAACACGCTCTTAACCTTTTCAACCTTGCATGCTTCACTTCTCTTTCCAACCTTCGTTTTCAAAACTTCCCGTAATTGTATTCTTGCTTCGTTATCATCTTCATTACCTTATGATCGAAATTATCTCTCGGTCCATACCCGTATCCATGTGACACTTGTAGCAATGTTGAAATCATTGAATACATTCCAAGGCCTGATCAGGAGTCATGCTAGGAATAGGTCTTGGGGAATCGAGAAGTGCTCGTGTTCGCGCATTAATCCCACGATAGAAGATGTATACGATCTTATGTTTGTTTAAATCATGAGTAGGGCATCGATAGAGAAGCTCATTAAATATTTTTCCCACGCTTGGTAAAGCGTCTCTTCTCCAACCTGAACGAATTGATAGATTTTCCCAAGAAGCTTGTCCATCTTAGAAGGGGGGCAAAATTGCATGACGAATTCTTTTCTAAGTTTACCCCACTCTCCTTTATAATCGTAAGGGAGTTTGTTATACCATCTTTTTGCCATCCCGGAAAGAGTCATAGGAAAAATCCTTGCGGTGGATCGAATAACCTTGAGTACCTCGATGTTGAAAAGAGAAGACAAGTGGAGAACCTCTTCTACGTGATTCGAAAGCGTCCTCATCTTCGCTTCGAAAACTCAAGTTCATGCAACTCTTGAATAATATGATCCGAATAGAGTATTTTTCGATGTGAGAGTCTTGGTGAAGCTTCGTTGGCGGTTCTCATTCGGTCGCTCTAAATATCGCTCCATGGTTAAGTCATCGATATTGTTTTCATTGATGACTTGGGTTCAAGGTCTCGATCGGTCCGATTTGTAGAATGAGAAGATGTTGTGAATAGGAACCGGAGAATAGATTTTCCTTCTACGAAATTGCTTCTCCGGTCATCAAATGGGGTGGCCGTAAAAGGCCTTGAGTCATGAGTCTTGTATCCGACATTATCGTAAAGAAAATTAAAATCGACTTAATAAAAATCCTAAATTAGCTCCTCGACAATGCGCAAAAACTTGATGCATGTTTTACTTGACTGTGTCTTAATATTTATAGTGTCTCGATATACCTATGGTTCTACCTAATGCACTAACGGGCAGTGTACCCGGTCGTGTGTAGTGTAGTAAATGGTAAAGCCGAGGTCGTCCCAAGAGCTATGTGTGTTGGATTATTACTAAATCTAGCGTCACAGAATAATAATTGTTTTGATAGGGAATTAATTAATTAAACTACTAATACATAATAGAATAAAAGCAAGTAAACGGGAAAAGAGAGATCAATATAGGAATAGTGGTGCTAACCTAGTCAATCCTCCTAGCTAGTTATGTCTACGCTCTACCTACTTCCAATTACTTGGTGGGGTCAAATTCGAGAGGACAAGATTTGGTCAATTCGCCTAACCTATCGGCAAAGATGCCACCAGGAGAAATCAAAGCACCGTCATAAGTCCCGTTGTTCCCGGTCCCCTAAGCCAAGTCATTAAGTATCGCTACATGCTAGATTCTAAATAGTGAGTGCCGGTCGTTAGGAACTTAGACACTACACCCCAATTCTTAAGTTCATCCAAACGATAGGTGATCGGCTGGTCAAATCGCAAGTAGAAAGGGTCGTCGCTTGGTCATATCTTACCATTCCTGCCTCATCCGCTCACCTAGGGTCATTGGTCATATCTCCTAGGCAATTGGTCTCTCACCGCCATTCAAAACTCTTGAATCAAGGGTGACTACCAAAGAACTATGCATGCATACACTTAGAAATAATTGTACGAGTAAAGGTAAACGCACACAAAACAATTAATGAATCATAACTAGGCAAGCACCAAAGGGTGCTTAGCCACTCATATTAATCATGCAAATCAATTCAATATTCAAAGGTACGAAATACATGAATTGAAAGTAAAGAAATATAAACGCTAAAGCTTATCGTAATTGAGTGATTCTCCTTGGAAACGACTCAGTATGCTCCCTAGACCCGCCTTGAGCTTTTCCCACGTTCTCGAGAGTTGTGTGTGGAATGGGATGATTAGAAATCTTGGAATTGTGAGGGTATTTATAGGCGGTCAGGCTACGGTGTAACCAATATAGGAGTTATGCCGTAACCTTCTATTCCGTCATAAATGCACTAGATCGCTAGTTACGGCGTAACCTAATAAGTGGTTACGCCGTAGTCTTCAATAAACATGGTTACATCGTAGTGATGCGATGATTACGGCGTAAGTAACAAGCGCGGATCCTCATTTGACCTAATGTAGTTACGTCAGAACCTTTGGGAAGAGTTACGCGTAACCTCTTGATAAGTTGGTATTCGAGTCACACAATAGTTACGGCGTAATGTGAGAGAGGAGTTACTGTAACTTCTTCAAAATAAGCATACTATGATAAATCTTTAGTAATGTTTTCATTTCCGCGTCTCTTTAGCTCCAATGCTCGTAATTCACCTGAAAGTGGAAAACAATGGAAAACAAGCGTAAATCTATATAAATGATAAAAATAACGAGCATTATCGGGGGAAATTGACACTTAATATTCAGGACTATTTGATGTTATCAAATGACAAACAGAGAATTAGGGTTAAGTGTGTTGGAAAAATACATGTTTGTGGAATAACCGAAGGTGTTGGGCTGGGAAAATCCCCAAAGAAGAAAACTGGGCCGATAACTAGAGGCCTTGGAGGGGATGTATATTTGCGATCACTCAAGGAGCAAGCAACAGATTGCCATAGCTGTTGTATGTAGCCAAAAATACAGCTAAAGATGTATGGATTGTTTGAACTTTCAGGGATGAACACAAATGTTTGCAATCAAGAGAGATTAAAGCTTGTGACTACAAGTTTCTTTCAAGCAAATAGTTGACCAAGTTCAAGTAAATCCAGATATTCCAATCAAGATTGTTCAAGATCACCAATAAATAGTTTGAAGTTCGGTGTCTATGCAAAATGTATTAAGGGCAAAAATAAGGCGAAAATGAGATTAGGGGTGATCATAAGCAAGAATACACCCTTTTAAGAGACTATGTTGAAGAGTTGGAGAAAACAAACCCAGATACAACAGATTAGGATAGGTGTACAAACCGCAATGATGCAACAAGTCCAACCGTAGTTTTCAAGAGAATGTATGTATGCTTAGGTGCTTTGAAGGAAGGATATAAAGCTTGTCAAAGAGAGTTGTTGGGGTTAGATGGTGCTTTTATGAGAGGTCCTTTTCTGGCCAAACTTCTTACAGTGATCGGTATAGACAAAGAAAATGGAATATACTCTTTAGCTCACGCTTCTGCGTGTTTAAAGCAAAGACTGTGGATTTGGTTTCTTGAATGTCTAAGAGATGATCTTGACTTGCAACCAAACTTAAACTACACTTTATCACGACATGCAAAAGGTGATGTTACCATTTAGTAGATTAGATTCACTTGTATTTCGATAAATGCAAGTTTTATTAGTAATGAATTGATGTTTATGTGTGTAGGGTATCATTCCAAAGATTAGCGCAGATTCCCTAGTCTTTGAACACGAGATATTGTTTGAAGCACATCCATGATAACATGAAATTGCAATGGAATGCTAAAGCATACAAGGAACATTTGTGGAGATGTGTGAAGAACAACCGTCCAACAATTTGAGGCAACCATGTCGGCATTCAAGAGGTTTAGCGAACCCCGCCCATGCTTGGTTAAGTAAGATACCACTAACCCATTGGTCAAGGTCGCATTTTTCGTGTACCTAATCAAATCTATGTCTATCTCGTACATCTTTTGTTCTACGACATTGTTCTACAATCGTTGTTTTATAAATCAAACATGTTGTATAAATGTGTAGGGATGGCTCATTCGATGTGTTACTTAATAACATGTGAGGTGTTCAATGGGAACCTATTGGGAGGTAGGCACCAACCCATCATTACTGCTTTGGAATACATTAGAGAATACTATATGAAAAGAATAGTGAACGCTGTGAATGTGATTCACAAGTGTGCTTGGACCACTAACACCAAAGGCAACACTCATGTTAGATGCAATCAAGAAAGAGGCTTATAAGTACACCGCTTTACGGGTTGAAGGAGAAAAGTATGAGGTCGGTGGAGGAGATAAGTGTTTTGTGAATGTTGAAGCTAGGGCTTGTACATGTAGAAGATGGAGCTTACTGGTATGCCATGTAAACATCTTTGTTGCTACCCACCGTGTATGAGGTTCAATGGAATGCAAGTAGGATCTGTTGAATCATGGGTTCATCCATGTTACTTGCTTAAGACTTGGGAAGAAACTTACAAACACCACATCCGACCAATAAATGGTTATCGACATTGGAATAAGTCACAAGTGCCTACAACCATTCTTCCACCTAAACATCATAAACCATTAGGTAGGTCATGAAAGAAAAGAACTGTGGCTTTAATCGAAATGATAATAGTGACCAAACCAAGAACTTGTCACAGTCTAGTAAGAGTGTGGTTTGTGGTATTTGTAGCAATTTGGACACAAAAGAAAACATGTCTTGGGCAAGGAGGTGTACAGAAGTCAAGGCAAGACACAATAGCCTCAAAAAAACAGTTCATCCCGGCCAAAAGTTACTGACAAAGAAGAAGGCAAAGGTTACAGTCACAACTTTGTGAAATGAAAACCTCGATGTCAAACCGATGCTCAATCGAAGGTGATTTTCCACCAAGTGTGGTCGGTCTCAATCTGGAAGTCAAGTTGATCTCGCTACGGTGGGTCTCAAAACAATTTTGGACTAAGACCAAGATTATAGCAAAGAAAGCTTTCACCACAAAAAATCTTTGGTTAAGCATATGAAACCAATGTTTTCCATTGAATATGTATTCCCCAAACATTATTTCTTTGTGTTTAAATAATGTATGTTTGAACTTTGTAAACTACAAAATTTTATGCATTTGGAAATATATCCATTTGCATTATGTATGAAATCATGTCATGTTAGTCTATGGGTTAAATTGTGTTTTATTGTATTGATTTGCCACTTTACCGTGTATTTTTACGTATTGTTACTAGTTCATACGCATAGTAACTGTTTACTTTTACAAAGTCAATTACTGTTCACACATCCTTGGATACTGTTATTCTATTATCACAAACATGAATGAAGGATCAAAAATGGATGAACAACACCATATCAAGTTTAAGTTGATACTCAGAAATGGTGTCGGTTCACCCATCCTTGAGACTTCATACGTCTATGATTCTTGAATCTGTTTTTCTTGGATACGTGTTTTGAGTTGGATATCGTTATTCTATTATCACAAAGCAGAATGAAGGATCAAAATGGATGAACAACACCATATCAAGTTTATGTTGATACTCAAAAGTGGTGTCTGTTCATCCATCTATGATCATTCATCCATCTTTGATACTTGTATCTGTGTTATGAGTTTGTTCATTTTACAAAGGTGTGGTTTGAATTGAATAATATTTGTGTGGCAACTGATGTAGGTTTGATCATTTATAAGGGGAAGGAGCAAGTATTAAAGGCATAACACTCATAAGGACTAAAGCATAAAAGTAAAACTACTTATACTGTACAAGGACCAAAGTACATCAAACCATGAATTGGAGCAAGTCAACCATCACCACAAGACTACTTACAGAGACCCTACCACCGACTCAAAAGGCAAAAAACCACCGACATTGTAAACCCACTAGATAAACCATATACAAACGACAATGATCAGTATCCAGGAGAAAACACAGAAGTTCCTCAAACGGCATATTTTCTCCTTCTCAAGAAGGAGTTCAGCTAGGGTATCTTGTTGAGTAGCCTCTAGCTCATTGGCCTTGGCGATTGCGTTTACAGCCTCCATGGTCTCACCGATGAGGGCTTCTTGGCATTCTTGCAATGCCGCCTCATTTCGGTGGATGTGCCTTTGCAAGTAGAGGATCACATCCCTTGCTCTCGCCATCAGTGGTGGATCCAACCATCCATTGATAGGACATCTAGATCCCTAAAAAATCAGAAATCAAATGTTTGAAAACACTTAAAAGCTGACACCAATATGAAACTATAAACATAACATGTTAAATTAAAAAAAAAATACAAGCATTATCATTTAAAGACTAGACAACCTGAACAGGACAAGCATAGTAACGCCTGCTGGCGTTTACATTGTTCCAGCAGGTCTTTACTACCGCCCGCCTACCACAAGCACACCGCACCATTGTTACAACTTGATCGGAAAAATTAAGGATAATAATTTTTTTTTGGATAAGAGACTTTAGGGATGAGTGGTGAATAAGAGTTGCTTTTATTAGGCACTAATTACTTTAGCACCCACAGAAAAGTGTATCGAACACGCTGTATTGAAATAAAAAAATGACAATTGTGCCCTTGGACTAAAGACAAATCAAACGGCAACTTTTAGAGACGAACGGTGTATTTTAGTCTTAAAATAAAATATATAAATAAAGATAAAAAACATAAATAAATAAAATTCTCTTTCCTTTCAATTTTGCCTTTTCTGAGCCTGTGTATCTCGACGAAGCATTTACGCAACAAATGATTTACGCAACTTTTGTCCTTTTAACTTTTGAAAACAAAATTCAGTCTTTTATTAAATAATACTGAAATAAGTATACAACCAAAGTCTTACTAATGTTTCAAAATTATTGAAGTGTTTACATATCCCTTATCTTTATATAATAGTACTTTTGACATGACACCATGCCTTTTTTTTTAAAGGGGGCAATTTCATATCTCTCATCTTTTAGTTGGAAATTTCATATATACCTAAACATACATTAAAAATACTAGCATAGTGCCCGTGAAAAGCAGCGGCGATACTCAATATGTCAGTTTTCTCATACCTTGATCTTTAAGCGGTATGAAATGAGAGTTGGTATTTGACGGTTTACCCGTTTGATAGTTCGAAAAGAGTAGATGTGTATTTGAATTTCCGTAAAGTATATCAATACAAATGTAAATATCCATACTTATACTCATTTAAACTTTTAATTTAAATGTTTATGATAAAAATTACAACTATAAATTTGTATCATTGTAAGTTTGTAACATCTATTTTAATGCTAAAATTTAATGTGTCATTAGTATACATTATAATGCAAATATTATAGTGTAGAATTTAATTATATGAATTACTAATTATAAAAAATTAAGACTTTCTTCTTTAGAAAGTCCTAAATACATTATAAGGTAGTATCTATCATATATAATAAAATAAGCTTTTGTACAAGCCTACTAAGCTCATTGCATTAAAAATTTGTTTAATGCACTACCTTATTTAGCTTCTAAGTACAATTCTTTTATGCATGACGTTTTTAAAAATGAAGATGCCAAACTGATAATTTTTTACAATACGTTTTTAAAGTCAATGTAATAATGTTTCGTTTTAAAAGGTATATCAAAAACTCTCTCTCTCTCTACACCTCCTTATCAAAGAACATAAAAAGCTCCGTATATCAAAAACTCTCTCTCTCTTGAGCGAAAATCGTTTCCATAAATCAAACAAAATCATTTGATGATGAAAATCCATAGAATCACTTGCTCCTTACGTTTTGGTCTCCTCTTTTTTCGATTACCGATTGTAACAGATATAATTTGGCAGCCCAATTTGATTTTCTTATTTTGTAAATCTGTAAGTTTGTTAATTTTTTCCCATTTACGTTTCAATTTAGTCTCAATTTCTGTTTCGTAATGTTTTTTTGCTGATTATTTATAATATGTTAATAACTTATTAAAACGTAATTAAATCGAATTATAATGATTTATGTGTGAAACCCTAATCATTTAATTAATTGTGGAAAATTGGGGGAAATTGGTGATTTCTTGAATTAGGAGAATACTTCCCTAATTTATGTTTCTGTGATGAGCAAAACGTAAGGGGCAAGTTCCTAATTTATATTTGTTAAGAGTTTCCTAAATGTATTTATATTTCTGCCTATATAATGTAATTAGCCATAAAATTGTTTACCACATTAACCTTTGATATTATCACTTTCAACAACCATAACAAGCATGGCTACTTATGTTGTAGGGTTTATCAATAACTTATCTGCAGTTAAAGACAATATCAAACTGCGTGTGCGAATAGTAAGAAGTTGGATGCAGGACGTGTATGGCAAACAAGGAGTGAAAAACATGGAATTAGTGATTATGGATGAACAGGTATCTTACATGTATAATTATATTGTTTAATCAATCTTTTAAGCAAGGAATATTTTGGGTCTATTTTTTATCAGTTTTGTGTGGTTACTAATCTGATGTTGATCCTAATTGGTAATGGTTAAGAATTTGTTTGGCAAATAAGTTAGTTGCATCTTTTATGGTTAAGTATTGAGTTGTACTATTTTTTCTATAATGTAAATGTAGTAAATGACACGACACGCATATGAAAAGCTTAAATGGTAAACACAATTGGTTATTTTGAAAGTTTTGTTTAGCTGTGCTGTTATTTTACCAAAGTGCATACGTATTTCATATGACTGCTGAATCCTACCATTTAGAAGTGACAAGAACAAGAAAGCTAGGAATGTGTCAACACAGAACTTTATGCACAACTCAACTCGCTTACTCGCGCTTTAAACAATTTTTTTTAATTTTACTGGAAATTGTGACTATAATCACGGTTCCATTTAAGGTGGTATAGCAACTACTGGTTAAGAATTTGTTTGGCAAATAAGTTAGTAGCAGCTCTTATGGTTAAGTTTTGAGTTGTACTATTTTTCTATAATGTAAATGGTATAAATGACACGACACACATATGAAAAATGGCTTATGAAAAATAAGTGTGATTGTTTAAGCTTATTTTTGGGCATATAAGCTTATGTGGCCAAACCCACCCAAAAAAATACGTTGCAGCCTACTACAACACCTACTTCAGCCATTTAATAAGCTAAATGTACACTATTATCAGTAGTTGCTCTTGGTTGCTCTATTATACTAAAAATATGAATAAACGAAGTATCATTATATTGTTTAAACAATCTTGGTTGCTCTATATCACACATTGTTCTTGGTTACTAATCTGATGTTCTTCCTAATTGGTAATGGTATAAGTTTTATGTTTTAATATTTGACTCTTGCATTATTTTTAAAGTTGTATGTTTAAGAGAATAAATGGTAAACACAATTGGTTATTTTCTCGGTTTATTGTGCTTACTAATTTGATGTTCTTCCTAATTGAGCAGGGCACTAAGATGCGAGCGACTATCGTATGGCATTGGTCAATGGCTTTAAGCATAAGGTTCAAGAGGAAGTCTTTGTTCTTTGTCTCGTCTGATCTTGGGGAGATTCGGCCAAGTATCGCATGGTCGACAAACCACTTCGTCTCGGTTTTTGTCCAACACAATCATTGAACCGTGTCCTGACTTTACCGGTTCGGTTTATGGGTTTGACTTTAGGCCATTTAGAACAATAGTCGATCTGCAGCAGGATGAAGACGGACAGTTTGGTACGTAATATTTGTTCCCTGTTCAATATATGATAGTAGATGTATAAATCAAATCATGCGCTAAAACGTTAGACATTGCTTTGTATTTAAAATTGTGTAGATGTAATTGGACATGTGGTTGCTTTTGAAGATTTAGACAACTACGAAAAGAATGGCAGATCAGGCAAGAAGAAGCCGTTGACCCTTGCTGATGCCGAGTGAGTACCGTTAACTTTGTTGTCTTTGTAAAAGTTTTTATAAACGAATAAATTTTTTACCTCGTCGTGTTTCTTACAATCGATAAATATATGCGGTGGTATCGAACTCGGATGCACTTGTCCATATCTTGCAATAGATTTCAAGATTTTGTCGATGGATGCCCCAACCGTGGTAAAATCATGCTAATTCTTCAATTAGGCATGATGAAGATATGGACGGTATATCTAATTGTGAATGCTTTTACATATTTACTTTCCTATATGTTATAATCCCTTATAATCTTAATCAATATTGTTTATAAATAGGCAAGATGGGAGTTCAAAATGCCTATAATGGGACAAGGCTTTTACATTTAGCAACAATGAAAGCATCCCAAAAGAAGAATTTATGGATGTGGAGTTGTATAGGCTAAGGTCATTATCGATTAACTAATTATACCTTTTCGTTAAATGCAATATTTTGTTTTGATGTTCAAATGGTAACTCTTTTGATTATTTATAAATTTTTCTCGACAAGGATGAATCAAGAGTGAAAACACGGCTTCCGTATTTCTACTCGGTCAAGCATTCAACTAGAGAGGAATTTCGAACAAGTATCGGTCAAAAACATTGTTGATCCGCTTGATGTTGATCGAGTTACACTTTCTACATGCAAAATTTATTCGATATATCAAATGTTTTAAAAACCTGAACAATATCCATCTCCATTTACAGGGTAAGGCAAGCGTAATTGTTGGAACAATTATTGCTATACACGAGGAGGAGGGCTGGTGGTACCTCGGGTGCCGGAAGTGCAACAAGAAAGTGATTAAAGAATCACAGTTTGTAGACCTCGAGGCCGAAACCAAACCCAAGTTTGGATATCAGCAAACACCTGATCAATGGACATGCACCAAATGTGCTAAGACCGTTACCGGGATAAAAACTGAGTAAGTGCTTTCTCATTGTCTCTTTATAAGTGAGATAATGTCTGACGATCTCTTGAAACCATCGCCACAATTTTTATGCATTTATTTTTCTTTTAGATTTCGTCTTGAGATGAGAGTCCGGGATGAGTCGAGCACGATATCCACATCGCTCTTTAACGATGAGGTGCGGCGATGGTTGGTAGGTGCTCGCTTACCGGTTTGTGCGACAAATATGGGTGCAAGGTAATCTAACTTGTATCGATTGTTAAATTGGAAGAACTTTTAAGTGAATCAATGGCGGTAAAACAATTGCGTTAGGTTTTAGTCTGTCAAATATAATTAAGGTAATTTTCATTTACATCCTCATTAAAGTTTATTATTAGGTTTGTTTGGTTATAGATTGCTATATACTTATGCCTATAACTGGATGTTGAAATGCTTAAAGTGGTCCAATATTTGATATATTAATATATGCTTTCGATGAATCTTTCAAAGAAATGTTACAACTTACCATTAGCAGATGGAAGCCTGAACCCAAAATGGTGTGGTAACTGTAATGAGTTATAGACAAAAGTCCTATATTTCTATGTGTGTTGTATTTTCTTTAAATGTGTGTTGTATAGCTATAAAAGATGGGTCCAATGGGTTGGATAATGGATATGCTCATTAAGTTGAAAAGTTGAAATTGGCTAAAAGCATACAAAGGGACTTATATATTTTGACTTTTTCAATGAGGTTAATAGCTTGAATCATGTTTGGATACATTTATTTTCACATGTAATTGTCTGCTGGTAGTTTGAATCACTACAGGTCAGTGAACCTCCTGTTGTGGCATGATATACGCGTAATAGAAGTCTTTGATAAAAAATAGTCCATAAATAATGTTAAAAATTGTTTTGTCTTTTATAGAAAGCTTTTAATATCATTGTGTGACCTGATGATTAGGTTGGAGTTAGGATTAGATTTTGATGCAACAAAGTAGTTAGGCATATACTGTTCATGTTTGGTCGCTTTGGTTAGGATTAAGAGGTTAAAATGTAGCTTTGGTTTAGGTTATTTAGCACCATACAGGGCTGCCAACATAAAGCATTGAACACGTCCTTGGCCACAATGTACCTGTATTTGATAGTTACCCATTTTTTAAGTTAGCCGATTAGGTAGTAATTGTAACCAAACATGATTCACTTACTGGGGCAAATGGTAGTTTTTGCATGTGATAAGTTTTTACATGAAGTTGGCATATCTTTATGAGTGAAAAGGTCCTGATGTGATATTTTGAGTTGCATATATTACAACTTTCATATTAATTGTAAAGGCTTTGGGTGAACAAGTTGATAAAGCTGTTGATGAGATTCAGGCGTTCTTGGATTGCAGGTGAAATTTTGAATTCGAAACTGATTTCAACTTTATTTATTTAAAATGAATATACAACTCTTTTAGGAATTCGTAAATTGTTTGTAACAAGTTATTTATATTAAATCGTTCTTGGATTGTAGGTACCTATCTCCCTGCGAGGCGGCTTGGAGAATATTTGGTTTTGAGGTTCATTATAGAACACCGAATGTTGAGAGGCTATCCTTTCATCTTGAAGGCGAGCGAGCGGTATATATATAAACGTAGACCTTGAAGCGGTTATTCAAAAGCCAACTGTTGTCGCTTCAATGTTTGATGGTTGGATGCAAATGAATGAAGTCTATCCATGCGGCAAGGAATTAACTTATCTTGAGTTTCCTACAATGTTTGTTTGGAATGCGCCAAAAGAATTTGGACGCTTAGAAAACAAGGTAGATCAATCGGAAGAATTCATAGTGTTCTATAGGAGCGGGAGATGCTTACTATTGTAGGATCTTCTTTGAACAGTGCAAAGGGTGTCGACGACGCGATATTAGAAAGGTTAACGGTGTCGTTTATCCTACCTACAAAGGCGCTTGCTACCTGGTGGCCTTTGGAGGACGATAAGGAATATGTTGAAAGCATCAAAGACGCAGCCCATTGGGCGTTCCTGAACAGTTTCGTGAACTATTTGTCACATTGCTTACTCAAAAGGAACTTACAACGCCTTTGCGGTTTGGCTAGAAACATGGCATTCTTTGGCACAAGATGTTCAATTCAAAGAAGCGATTTTAAGAATTCGGTGTGTGCAATATACATATCACAAGTTTTTACCATATTTTAATTATAATACATTATGACTCACATGGCGCTTATAAGCTTGGTCCGTATACTAAGAGCATCCGGTAATAATAGTCGGTTAAATGTCTAAGAGTACCTTTAGTGCGTTATGTTGTCTTAAGCGATCGACTTTAAAAGTCTAAAACACAATTTCCCATGTAAAAGAGTATCAATGGTAAAAATTCTTGAATTTCTGATGATTTGTAGTAGGGACTTTTATAAACACCATAGCTTTTTCTAAATTGAATTGTGGCGCCTACTTTGAAAAATGTATATATAAGTTTTGAAGTTACGTGTACGCATATTATTTTGAAAGCAAGTTAAGTTTAATGAATTATTGTGTTTATATATGTTATAATCACGTACATATCTGAGGTATTAATATAAAATTAATTTAGTTTCATAAAATATTATAAATATTGTTTATTTAAACAATTGAAGTTCATATTTCATGTATTCATGTATTTATTTGTATATCTTAATATATAGCATAACTTGCAATGAGTGGATATTATGTAATCCAAAATATTTACGCACTTCTGTTAAGTCGTAAGATAGTGTCATCATGCCCACTTATAAAAGTCTATAATGTTTGTATTAAATATTAACATGTCCTATTTTATATGCTGATTTGATACTTAGCGATGAGGAAACAAAATATCGCTTTGTACTACATTGAAGAACTTATGCGATCGAGAGGAAGTAGTTTGAGGCGTTGGCGAGATGCCTTACGATGGATGATACATCAATGAATTTGGAAACCGACTTATATATGATGAAACCGGTTATAACCCGGTCGAGATGGAATCGAATATCAACGTTTTGCGCCTTATTGACAACGGAGCGAAGGGTTTATATGACACGATCGTGAAATCCGTTGATAGTGGAGCAGGGTATCTATTTTGTTTACGGTTACGGAGTACCGGTAAAAGCGTTTTATGGAAAACACTTGCGGTAGGCATTCGAAGAAAGGTGATATAGTTTTGAGCGTTGCATCGAGTGGTATTGCATCTTTGTTAATGTCGGAGGCGAACCGCTCACTCGGGTTTCATATTCAATAAGCGTTGATGAGACCTCCACTTGCTCAATAAGTGCTCAAAGTGATCTAGGAGCAATGTTAAAAAGTGCAAGCTTATTATTTGGGACGAGCGCCTATGATGAATAAGCTTTGTTTTGAGGCTTTAGATCGGTCTTTGAGAGACATACTTCGTAGGAGCCGGTATGACGCGTGTGATCGACCTTTTGGAAACATGCGATGGTGTTTGGCGGTGATTTTAAGCGAGTTCTTCCGGTCATTCGAAAGGATCACCCAAGACATTGTTGGTGCTTCTTTGAAACAATCATACCTATGGGATTCTTGCAAAGTTCTTAAGCTAACCGCTAACATGAGGCTTCTTGTTGGTTCACGACGGAAGATGTTAAAGAGATAAGAGAGTTTGCGATTGGATATTGAATGTGGGAGCGGCAAGCTTGGAGGACCAAGCGAAGGAGAGGTTTCTATAGATGTGGGAAGATATTCTAATAGATCTGCGATGACCCCATAGCATCTATTATTGACTTTACTTATCCAAACATGTTGGATAACATACATGATCGACCTACTTCAAGAAAAGCGATTTTGGCACCCATAAATGAGTTAGTCGACACTATAAATGAACATTTCTTGGCCAAATTTCCGGAGAAGAAATGGTCTACTTAAGTTGTGACAACGTGGATAAAATTGAGCGCGGTGTTGTCATAGATCGATCTATTTTCTCTTTGAATTCATTAATGGATTGAAGTTCTCGGTGTTCCAAACCACGGGCTTGCTTTAAAAGTCGGTGCCGATTATGTTGTTAAGAAACATAGACCAATCCAATGGTTTATGTAATGGTACAAGACTTCAAGTACTTAAATTAACAAGAACCTCTATTGAGCGCAGATCATTGCGGAACCAACTTGGAAAAAGGTGATTATTCAAAGGTTGAGGATTACTCCTTGAGATAAGCGTTTGCCTCTTAAGATTGTCGAAACAATATCCGATATCGATATCTTTTGCCATGACAATCAACAAAAGCCAAGGGCAATCGCTTTTAAAGTTGGTTTGTACTTGCCGTCTGTGTTCACACATGGACAAGCGTGACGTGCCGTATCAAGAGTAAAAAGCAAGCGGGGTTTGAAGGTTGTTGTTTGTGATCGAGATGGTAATCTCTCCAAAACCACAACAAATGTCGTGTATAAAGAAGTACTTGAAGGTCTTTGAACAAGGTTCATGTTATATCATGTATGTATCATTGGTGTAATCACGTTATATTATACTATGGTTCATTATTTGTAATGTTACAAGGTTTGTTAGCAACTTAACTTTTCATTGAAATCACACCTCATTTTATGTTCGACTCAATCTATTCTTATTTTAGCAACACGATGGTTGTAAATAGATTGTGACTCACATATATTTTAAATTTAACAAATTTACGTTATTACTTTTATTATCATCTCATTTATCTATTTCTTTAAAAAATAACCCGGTGTCAACGGGTCTCTAAGCTAGTAAATTATATATTATGCATTCAATATTTGCACTTTAGGTATATATGAAATTAATCGTGAAAGTAAAGTGATATATGAAATTAATAAAGTTGCAATTTATTTAAATTAGACAATTAGCTATAACTTTAGAACTTATTCATTAAATTTAAAATGGTATTAATGTATCATTATCGACGATTTTCTAATTTCAATTTCTAGAATTCTATTATAAAATCATGTAATCATAATGAGTCAACCGGTTCCGAGGTTCATCTCATGGAAATCGACAACTCATACCAATGGTTTACACACTCGCGCTGCTGACAAGCATATCGATCCGAAGACTACACCACACAAGACTTGTAGACTACTTCATAATAGTTTAACTAGTTGTAATAGAATGTAGTTGTATTTTCAGCTTTATCAGTTAGTTAGTACTTACTTCTCTTGTATAAATACCTCACCATGTACTCTTTTCTCATTAAGTTGAATACAATAATTCTTTGGCTTTCATTCTCTCTCAACTAACTAAATGGTATCAGAGACATCACCACCACAAACTGTGGTGATGAGCTACTTCCGGCAATAAATAACAACCATAACAGAATTTCACCACCATAACAGATTTTCCCGCCAAAATTTTCCAAACACAACCACCACAGAACCACCATCAAAACAATCATAAACCATCATTCAATCATCATAATCAATAACATTCACACTATAACCATCATAATCATCAACCACACATCATTACCATTGTAATCACCATCATTCAACCACCACTTAATCAAACAGTAACAATCATATCAACTTCACAACTCAACATCATCATCCATCATCAACTCTGGTTTCAATCAAGAATCATTCATCAAATCTATATCTTCAAGATCAAGAATCAGTTAGAAAAGTCAAAGTTTGTTGCAAAAGTCAACGATGCCTTCAAACACTAGAGGAGCTAACTCAGAAGGTTCTGGTAATTCTGGTACTAACACAATGGACCAAGATGACATCAATTCTGCATTCCATCCATTACACTTCCACCAAAATGATCATCCAGGTTTGATACTCATCTCAAAGAAGTTAATTGGTTCTGAAAACTACAGTACATGGAAAAGATCTCTTTCAATTGCCTTGAATGCTAGAAACAAACTGAAAATTGTAACTGGTGAGTATGATGAACCTGCACTTGATTCACACCTGAGACCACACTGGGAAAGAGCAAATGACATGCTAATTTCTTGGATATTGAACACTGTATCTGATCAAATTAGCAACAATCTAAGTTTTGTACATTCTGCATCTGCATTATGGTCTGAATTGAGTGAACATTACTCACAACTGGATGGACACAGAATATACCAAGTCACTCTTGCAATTGTTCAGTTAAAGCAGAACAATAGTACTGTTGAGGTTTACTATCATAAGCTTAAAGGTTTATGGGATGAATTGGATGCTCTTGAAGCTCCATATGCTTGTAGTTGTAAATGTGTATGTGATAATGGTAAGACAAATGGTGAAAGGGATCACGAAAGAGACTCATCAGTTTCTCATGGGACTTGATGAAAGCTATACCAACATCGGGGGTCAAATACTTCTCTTACAACCATTACCCAGGTTGCAAAAAGCCTACAAACATGTTAAGACAAGAAGAAACTCAAAGAGATACTCCTAAGCGACCCACATCCACACCAATTGCTCTTAACACCATGACTAGAGGCTATGCACAACCAAAATTCACTCCCAACAGAACTCACCCCTCACACAACAGAACAACCACTCAGAACCAGACACCAACTCAGAATGAGAGAAGAAGCAACTTCAGGAAAGGAATTACTTGCACAAACTGTAACAGGGAAGGTCATTATAGCAATGAATGCTACAAATTGGTTGGTTATCTAGTTGGCCACCCTCTTCACAACAAATATGTACCACCACATCAGAGAACTACACAGAACACTAAGGGCAAAGCTACCATCAACATGGTTTTGGGAGAAACTCCATTGGAAGATACTGATCCACAAGGTTCTGGTCAATCAAGTAGTGGTGACATAGTGAATGCCAGAATGGACATGCTGCAAAACCAACTTAATCAAGTACTGCTAATGCTTCAAAATAAAGATGTGGATCCAAACCTTGTCCCATCATACATGGCAGGTATATTCTCCATCCTACATTCTTTCATTGCTTCATATGTCTCAAAGTCTAAGGATTCCTGGATAATAGATAGTGGTGCCACTGATAGTATCTGCATTCTACTTTCACTTATGTTTAATGTTAGAAAATGTCAACCACCCATACTTGTTTTACTCCCCAATGGTCATGTCACAGAGGTACACCTAATAGGCTCAGTTTGCATACACAATGATTTTATCCTTCACAATGTTCTATATGTACCATCATTCACTTACAATCTCATCTCCATCAGCACAGTCCTAAGAACTACTCACTCATCCATCACCTTTACTTACAACTCATGCTACTTCCAGGACCATAATGGGAAGAAAACCTCAGGAACTCTTTATGGAGGACTCTACACTCTCACTTCTGCAACTACACCTCAACAATCATCTCAACAATCCACAATTATGTCACACATCAGTATTAACCACTTATGGCGTGCAAGATTGGGACACCCTTCATTTCAAGTTCTCAGCAAAATCAAAAGTCTACCTACTTCTTCTTTTAAAATTTCAGATAACAAATGTACAATTTGTCCCTTGTCCAAACATTCAGTTTTACCATTTCCTGTTAGCATTTCACATGCTCAATCTATGTTTGATCTTGTTCACTTTGATGTTTGGGGTCCATACAGACACCCAACCATGAATAAATGTACATATTTCTTAACAATTGTTGATGATTTTTCGAGAGCTGTATGGACATATCTTTTGCCTAACAAATTTCATGTTGCATCAACAATCAAAACATTCCATCAATACATTCTGAATCATTTTCAAAAATCCATGAAAACCATAAGAAGTGATAATGGGACAGAATTCCTTAATACTACACTTGATGACTTCACAAAAACACATGGCATAATTCATCAGACATCTTGTCCTTACACACCCCAACAAAATGGCAGAGTTGAGAGAAAACACAAACAACTCCTTGAAATGGCAAGATCCCTTCAATTTCAAGCAAATTTTCCAAAACACCTTTGGGGTTACTGCATTCTCACTTCCACATATCTCATAAATAGACTACCCTCAAGAATCTTACATGACTAAAGACCATATGAACTACTTTACAACAAACCTCCTAACCTGGATCACCTCAGAATCATTGGGTGCAGAGCCTATGTTCACAATCACACAACTGACAAATTTGCACCAAGATCAACACCAACTGTTTTACTTGGCTATCCACCAAACCAAAAAGGCTACATTGTCTATGATCCACAAACTCAAAAAACCATCACAAGCAGAAATGTCACTTTTGATGAGACCATTTTTCCTTTTCACCAAAACCCCATCACAACCTCCTCTGTACCACCTCCACACATCAATACACTACCAACCTACAATGAACCACCTCCTATCATGCCTATGCAAACTGAGCCTCAACCATCTTCCCCATCAAACAATACAACATCTTCACACACAAGCCAATCACCACCTTCACATACCACCAATTCCTCTAATTCACACACCTTACCAATTTCCACTGACCATACATCACCCACTACAAATCACTCACCAATCACAGATCCAATCCCAACACCTATACCATCTTCTTCTTCTTCATCAACCACTGCATCACACTCACCTATTCCTCCACCACCTCCCATACTCAGAACATCCACTAGAACCAAACAATTACCAACAAAATTCACAGATTACCACCATTCACTTCCTCATAAATCCTCTGTGCATACCATCACCTCTAAATATCATTTAACCAAATACATTAATTATAACAACCTCACATACCCACACAAGCATTTCATCTGTTCATTAGATAGATTAGTGGAACCACATACCTATGTCCAGGCATCCAAAGACCCAAGATGGATTGAGGCAATGAGGAAAGAAATAGGTGCCCTTGAACAAAATAATACTTGGGAGGTCACTGAACTTCCTCCTGGCAAATTTCCTATTGGTTCAAAATGGGTCTTCAAGATAAAATACAAAGTTGATGGTACAGTGGAAAGGTTCAAGGCTAGACTTGTTGCCAAAGGTTACCATCAAAAGGAAGGAGTGGATTTTACTGAAACCTTTGCTCCAGTGGCCAAAATGGTGACTGTAAGGACCTTACTCACCCTTGGAGTACAAAAGGGTTGGCACATTGAACAAATGGATATCAACAATGCATTTCTACATGGTGACCTCCATGAAGAAGTTTACATGACCATCCCTCAAGGCTATCCTAAACCAACCTCACCAACTGTTGTTTGCAAGCTCAACAAATCTCTCTATGGCCTGAAGCAGGCCAACAGACAGTGGTTTGACAAACTCACTACTTACTTAAAGGAATTGGGGTTCAAACAAAGTTATGTAGACACTTCTCTTTTCACCCTTCACACCAAATCATCTACTACTTCTCTTCTTGTGTATGTAGATGATATCATCCTCACTGGTAATGATAAGTCTTTCATCAATCATGTCAAACACCAACTTGATCTCACTTTCAGCATCAAGGACCTAGGACCCATCCATTATTATCTTGGCATTGAATGTTTCAGAAACTCTACTGGTATGGCTATGTCTCAAAGGAAATATGCTCTTGAGCTCTTAAAAGAAGCCAATCTCCTTCATGCTAAACCTGCAGCTACACCATTAGATCCCAATATCAAACTAAATAAGACAGATGGAGTTCCTTTGACAGATCCTTCCACCTATAGAACCTTTGTTGGTAAACTTCTCTATCTCACCTTAACAAGACCTGACTTAGCTTATGCAGCACACTCTCTTAGTCAGTTTCTTCAAGAACCAAGAACTCCTCACCAAAAGGCCCTAATCAGAGTTCTCAGATACATCAAACTTTGCCCAGGCCAAGGACTATTTCTACCAACTCTTAACAGTTCTACTCTTACTGCATATTGTGACAGTGATTGGGCAAGTTGTCCCTATTCTAGAAGATATGTTTCTGGCAACAGCATCTATCTTGGTAGCAGTCTCATTTCTTGGCAATCAAAGAAACAAAATGTTGTTTCTAGATCATCCACAGAAGCTGAATACAGGGCTCTAGCAGACACTACTTGTGAACTATCATGGATAAAATGTCTCCTCAAGGATCTCCTTATTCATGTCTCTACTCCAATAAAACTTTTCTGGGACAATGCATCTTCTATTGCTCTAGCTTCTAACCCCATACAACATGCCATAACAAAACACATTGAAATTGATTGCCATTTTGTCAGAGATAAGGTTAAAGCAGGACTGATACTTCCTACATTTGTTCCTTCTAAGGATCAGACAGCTGATATTTTCACAAAGGCTCTACACAGACCTCTTCATTACAGATGTCTTTCCAAATTGAGCATTTGTGATCCATTCACAATGCCAATTTGTGGGGGGATAATGAGTCAACCAGTTCGAGGTTCATCTCATGGAAATGCGGCAACTCATACCAATGGTTTACACACTCACACTGCAGCAAGCATATCAGTCCAGAAGACTACACCACACAAGACTTGTAGACTACTTCATAATAGTTTAACTAGTTGTAATAGAATGTAGTTGTATTTTCAGCTTTATCAGTTAGTTAGTACTTACTTCTCTTGTATAAATACCTCACCATGTACTCTTTTCTCATTAAGTTGAATACAATAATTCTTTGGCTTTCATTCTCTCTCAACTAACTAAAAATCATTACTCGCATGTTTTGTTAGTTGTATTTAGGAGTGTCAAAAAGACCGATTCGAACCGGAACCTGATTATGCCTATTCTGGTCGGGTTACTCGAGTCAATATATTTATTTGGGTCGGTCAACCTAACTAACCTGAGTTTTAAATAAGGTCAGGGTCGGGTATGTTTTTTTAGCCTCAATCCGAATTGACCCGAATATGACTAACCTGACTCGACTAACACTTTTACAACGTAAAATATTGAAGTAAGCAATTTTTATAATCATTTTACTTATACTCGAGTTGCTCGAACCCGAATTGACCAGACCCGACCCAAATTGACCCAAACCCGACTAACCCGGGTTCTAAATAGAGTCAGATTTGGGTATGTTTATTTACCTTCAACCCAAATTGTCCCGAACTCTATCGGTTCAACTCGACTAACACCCGTAGTTGTATTATATGAATTACCCAGTCAACAATTCTTTTAACAACTGAAAGAAGTGTCACACAAATAAACTTATCAAAATGAAATAGCCATAATATATACGTGTTTATTCGAAGGAGAAATAGTAAACACAATTGTCTTATAAATACAAAGAACGAAAAAGAGGTGCATGAAGAGATTTGGCTAGAAAAAACAAAAAAAGAAAGAGAAAGGTTTATTTTTTATTATTTTAATATCACAAGCATACTTTGTGAATGATCTAAAAAACAAGCATACATTTGTTTCTTATTTTAAAAAGAAGCGTAGAAAGGGAATTTAATCGTTATTGGACCTTGTATATACAAGTACCACCAAATCATCACTATCAAATACTTACTCCGTACTAAAATTATCTAATTATTAGTTAAAGGTCCCTTTAAGTACCTTTCCTGGTCGATTCAGTCAGCCATCACTAATATAACAAAATGCTTTAGATACGTACTAATCTTATGACCCTATATTTATAAGGTTGGTAAACACCTGCCTCTTATCTTTTCGAATTAACCCATTTTTATATGAATCTTAACAAATGTCTCTTCTATCATATATGCTAGCTCTCCATATATGTTTATAAAGCAACGCACATACACAAACTTAATAATCTAACTTGTTGATATGGGTTCTAATGTTGGAACTTTGGCTCTCTTTCTTCTTACCCTTTTAACCCTCTTGGTTCTCATAAAGTTCTTCCACAAAATGTGGTGGGTTCCGACTCGTATTAAACATGTCTTGAGTTCACAAGGTATAAAAGGACCTCCATACCGATTTATCGATGGAAACATTAAAGAAATCGCCACCATGAAAGACCAAGCAACTAGGATTCCGCTCTCTAACATATCACATGATATATACCCTAGCATACAACCTCATTTTGTTACGTGGTTTCATTTATACGGTTCGTTTGATTCATCAGTTATTTTATACGTAGTATATAAATACTGTTAGTTCTTTAGATTAATTAGCTAACTAATTTGCTTGTAACTTTTGTGAATTATTAGGGAGGAATTTTCTTAATTGGTATGGCCCTCAAGCCGAATTGGTTATCACAGACCCGGATATTATCAAAGAAATTGCAAGCGATAGAAGTGTCTCATTAGCAAGACCAGATCTCGGATCATATCATAAGAAAATGCTTGGCGATGGTCTTGTAACTTCAAAAGGCGAAAAATGGGCAAGGCAACGAAAATTGGCTAACCATGCTTTCAGTGCCGAGAGTTTAAAGGTGACTAAAGTTTTTATTTGCAGCATGTCATCTTATTAATATCTAATTAATTGTTTCTACTCAAGTAGAGCATGGTCCCAGCGATGATTGAAAGCGTGGAAATGATGCTACTTAGGTGGAAAAAGATGTCCGGTAACGAGGTTGAAATGAATGCTGAGTTCAGGATCTTGACAGCAGACGTGATTTCAAAGACAGCTTTTGGCACAAGTTACTTACAGGGGAAGGAAGTTTTCGATATGCTTAAAGAGATGAGTTCAATAGCAGGCAGAAATTACTACAATCCTCCCCTTCTTGGCCTCAGGTATTAGCAAATAGTCAAATAAAAACTTCTATAGGAAACATACAATTTCATTGAGTGTATTTTGCAGGAAAATACTAAAAAACAGTGATGATTTGAAGTCCGATAAGCTTCACAAAGCAATCCAAGACATAATCATGGAGACTATTAAGCAACGAGAGAAGATAATGGCAGTGGATATTGACACTTGGGGAACTGATTTCCTTGGACATCTTGTGAAAGCTACTCATGACTGTGATGAACGTTACCATCTTTCAATACAAGACATCATAGACGAATGTAAAACATTTTATGTCTCTGGAGATGCAACGACGTCGCTCCTGCTCTCGTGGGCTGTTCTTCTTTTGTCAATTCACAAAGAATGGCAAAAAAAAGCACGAGATGAAGTATTCGAGTTATTTGGTAAAGAACACCCGCGCTCTGATGGCATAGCCAAACTCAAAACGGTATGCAAATAGCATTTATTGTGCAAAAAGTCTTCAAAGTACTTTGGTTTTCTAGGAATTCAGTTCATGTGTGCATCACTTTTTAACATACTACATATACAGCACTTATATATTTTCTAAAAAAATGAATTGCTATACCATGTAGATTGGCATGATCATTAACGAGACACTGCGACTGTATCCTCCTGGAATCGCAATTATAAGAAAAAATGAAAGAGAAGTGAAATTCCGGAATCTTACGGTTCCTGCCAATGTAAATCTACATGTTCCAGTTTTAGCACTTCATCATGATCGTAAAATATGGGGAGAAGATGCGCATCTTTTCAAACCTGAAAGATTTTTGGAAGGGATTAGCAAAGCTACAAAGAACAATCCATCAGCATACATGCCTTTTGGCTTTGGGCCTAGAAACTGTGTAGGTTCAAATTTTGCGATCATTACAGCCAAGGTGACACTTGCCATGATCTTGCAGCGTTATCGCTTTATTCCATCACCAAGTTATGTTCACTCACCGGCCCATGTTGTGTTGCTTATCCCCAAGAATGGTCTTCAAGTGATACTTCATCCTCTATGATGAAGATTTGTCAGTGGATTAAGAGTAAATTGCAAAAACCGTCTTTGTGGTATGTCCATATTGTAGGCGCAGTCTCTACCTTTCAAAAGTGCAATCGCCGTCCATTTGGAAAACCTTTTGTGCGGATATTGACCCTGCCACAAAGTGAAATGACTAAAACGCCCTTACCTTAAGTGAGATTTTGTTGTTTCGAACATTTTAGTCATTTCACTTTTTAACGAGGACAATATCCGCACTGAAGCTTTCCGATGGGGACAACACCTGCACTTTCTAAATGGTAAAATCTACGCCTGCAATTTAAACATAACACGGGGACGATTTTTGCAATTTGCTCGAAGATAAATTTATGAACTTGATTTGTGTGATGTGTATTTGACACGGAGTTAAGTACATGTATAATTTCTTGGGTAGAGATCCTCTCAAGTTATTTATAACTTGATTGATTAAGTTGCAATTATCAACCGTTGGATTAAATCCAATGGCTCAAATCATGTCATGTTCTTAATCCAATGGCTCAAATCATGTCATGTTCTTCTGATTTGAACTATTGAATTTGATCAAATGGTTGATAATTGCCTAACTTGATCAATCAAGTTATAAATAACTTGAGAGGATCTCTTCCTTAGTTTCTTTGTATGTGACATGGAAGTTAAGTACTTGTTTAGATTGTACAATAAAATAAAAATTAGATCGAAACAACTTAGTTTCATGGGTTTCATGGTAATTTGCATCATTCTGAGGTCATAATATATAAGCTCTGAGTTTATATACTAGCATATCAGGCGTGTTTTTTTTTCCCGTGCTAAGCATGTCCTTTGAAAACTGAAGCTAAAGTTTATATGAATTGAGGCTGCAATGTACAAACTTTTATTTCATGTTGCGAATAATATTTATGGTATATCTATATCTATCTATATCTATATCTATACTACTTATAATGGAGGAATACACTTCTCTCCTAATTAATATTTTAAGATTTCCTAAAATAGATTTTTAAGCAAATACAAGTAAAGAAACATTATTTACAAGTATTTAAAGCGAAATAAAACTAAAAAACACTATTCAACATATCTGATTAATACACAATTTAATTCACCCCATCATCAAAATATACAATTATTTCACCACGGTGTACAACTAACTTAAACACAATTTGTGCATTAAATGTTACTAGAATACTTAAAATACCTTAAACCATGTTCTTGGTCATCCTTGGTTCTAAGTCAAGCGAAAACAATATTGTTAAATCAATAGAGTTTAAAATGCATACTAAAATTAATGTTCAAAAATATTATTAAATCGCAAGTGTCTTATAGAATCAACATATCGTCTTTTGTAATATTTTAATAAAACTACCGTAAAAACTAAAACTTTGTTTTATAAAAATCGGACGATTTTTTCAAAGCAAATGATGCGAAGGTGTAAGGTGTAAGGTCCTAATTATATGACTATACACATTTACACATATCTATCTATATTTATATCTATACTACTTATAATGGAGGAATACACTTCCCTCCTAATTAATTTTTTAAGATTTGATTTTTAAGCAAATACAAGTAAGGAAGCATTATTTACAAGTATTTAAAACACAAATAAAACTATAAAAAAAAACACTATTCAACATATACAATTAATACACAATTTAATTCACCTCATCATCAAAATATACAATTATTTCACCACAGTGTACAACTAACTTAAACACAATTTGTGCATTAAATATTACTAGAATAGTTAAAATACCTTAAACCATGTTCTTGGTCATCCTTGGTTCTAAGTCAAGCGAAAGCGATATTGTTAAATCAATAGAGTTTAAAATGCATACTAAATTCAATGTTCAAAATATATTATTAAACCGCAAGAGTCATAGAGAATCAACATATGCGCCTTTTGTAATATTTTTAATAAAACTTATCGTAAAAACTAAAAACTTTGTTTTATAAAAATCGGACGATTTTTTCAAAGCAAATTATGCAAAGGTGTAAGGTGTAAGGTCCTAATTATATGACTATACACATTTACACATATCTATCTATATCTATATCTATACTACTTATAATGGAGGAAAACACTTCCCTCCTAATTAATTTTTTAAGATTTCTTAAAATAGATTTTTAAGCAAATACAAGTAAGGAAGCATTATTTACAAGTATTTAAAACACAAATAAAACTAAAAAAAAACACTATTCAACATATACAATTAATACACAATTTAATTCACTCCATCATCAAAATATACAATTATTTCACCACGGTGTACAACTAACTTAAACCCAATTTGTGCATTAAATATTACTAGAATACTTAAAATACCTTAAACCATGTTCTTGGTCATCCTTGGTTTTAAGTCAAACGAAAACGATATTGTTAAATCAATAGAGTTTAAAAATGCATACTAAAATTCAATGTTCTAAAAATATTATTAAATCGGAAGAGTGTCTCGAGAATCAACATATGCGCCTTTTGTAATATTTTTAATAAAATTTACCGTAAAAACTAAAAACTTTGTTTTATAAAAATCGGACGATTTTTTCAAAGCAAATGATGCAAAGGTGTAAGGTGTAAGGTCCTAATTATATGACTATACACATTTACACATATCTATCTATATCTATATCTATATCTATATCTATACTACTTATAATGGAGGAAGACACTTCCCTCCTAATTAATTTTTTAAGATTTCCTAAAATAGATTTTTAAGCAAATACAAGTAAGGAAGCATTATTTACAAGTATTTAAAACACAAATAAAACTATAAAAAAAAACACTATTCAATATATACAATTAATACACAATTTAATTCACCCCATCATCAAAATATACAATTATTTCACCACAATGTACAACTAACTTAAACACAATTTGTGCTTTAAATATTACAAGAATACTTAAAATACCTTAAACCATGTTCTTGGTCATCCTTGGTTCTAAGTCAAACGAAAACGATATTGTTAAATCAATAGAGTTTAAAAATGCATATAAAATTCAATGTTCAAAAAATATTATTAAATCGCATGAGAGTGCCGAGAATCAACATATCGCCTTTTGTAATATTTTTAATAAAACTACAAAAACTAAAACTTTGTTTTATAAAATCGGACGATTTTTCAAAGCAAATGATGCAAAGGTGTAAGGTGTAAGGTCCTAATTATATGACTATACACATTTACACATATCTATCTATATCTATATCTATATTACTTATAACGGAGGAAGACACTTCCTTCCTAATTAATTTTTTAAGATTTCTTAAAATAGATTTTTAAGCAAATACAAATAAGGAAGCATTATTTACAAGTATTTAAAACACAAATAAAACAAAAAAAAACACTATTCAACATATACAATTAATACACAATTTAATTCACCCCATCATCAAAATATACAATTATTTCACCACAGTGTACAACTAACTTAAACACAATTTGTGCATTAAATATTACTAGAATACTTAAAATACCTTAAACCATGTTCTTCGTTATCCTTGGTTCTAAGTCAAACGAAAACGATATTGTTAAATCAATAGAGTTTAAAAATGCATACTAAAATTCAATGTTTAAAAATATTATTAAATCGCAAGAGTCATATAGAATCAACATATCGCGCCTTTTGTAATATTTTAATAAAACTTACCGTAAAACTAAAACTTTGTTTTATAAAAATCGGACGATTTTTCAAAGCAAATGATGCAAAGGTGTAAGGTGTAAGATCCTAATTATATGACTATACACATTTACACATATCTATCTATATCTATATCTATATCTATATTTATATCTATACTACTTATAATGGAGGAAGACACTTCCCTCCTAATTAATTTTTTAAGATTTCCTAAAATAGATTTTTAAGCAAATACAAGTAAGGAAGCATTATTTACAAGTATTTAAAACACAAATAAAACAAAAAAAATACTATTCAACATATACAATTAATACACAATTTAATTCACCACATCATCAAAATGTATAACTATTTCACCACAGTGTACAATTAACTTAAACACAATTTGTGCATTAAATATTACTAGAATACTTAAAATACCTTAAACCATGTTCTTGGTCATCCTTGGTTCTAAGTCAAACGAAAACGATATTGTTAAATCAATAGAGTTTAAAAATGCATACTAAAATTCAATGTTTAAAAAATATTATTAAATCGCAAGAGTCTTAGAGAATCAACATACGCCTTTTGTAATATTTTTAATAAAACTACTATAAAACTAAAAACTTTGTTTTATAAAAATCGGATGATTTTTCAAAGCAAAGTATGCAAAGGTAACCCATATGATTTATTGAATATTTATTTTACTTTATCTTTATAAGTAATCTTTTACTTGTATCATCCATCTATGTGGGACAAATTTAACAAACATTAGTTTTGAGAACTAAATTTTCTTATGCCTACGGACTATTGTCAACTAATTTTATCTCATACCTTTACAATATATCTAATAACAACTCATTATTGTCACACATCACGTAGATAATCTACAATTTTTATATGAAAAATTTTGTTATTGCATAACAGGATTCAAAATTAAAATTATCGTCGTCCGTATATCTATTGTATTGTAAAATATAAATATTAAAAAATTTCGCTGAATATTTTAATTGTATGGGCCATTGCAAGAACGCCATGCGAAGACCTTGCTAGTATACTATTATTGTCTTTATGTCTATGGTTATTTTAATGTAGGAGTTGTTTCATAAGAGGGAAGGGTATCGTAACGAGCACCTCTCGCCAGTCCTATGTGGCTTGCTCGCCACTTCTCGCCACCCTTAGCCACGACACCACCTTCCTTCGCCACTTCCTCCCTCGCCACCCCGACGACATGAAAAACGACAAAACCCTTTTTGAATTTATACCCGTTATTCATGCAACGGTTACATTTTAATGATGGTGGGTGGGGCCCAAATGAAAAAGTTTGGGTTAGTTGTGAATGAGGGGTATTTTTAAGTGGTTGTGTTGAAGTGATGTGGTATATGTGAGGCCCAAATGAAGAGCCATGGCTTAGCCATGATACCCTTCACTCTAACATACATTTTCAGCTGTCTCGTTCTAGTGTTTGTACTTATTTTTGTTTGTTTAAAATAGAATGAATCACCAGAAATGTATGTAACTTACCACTTTTTCCCATGTATGTAGCATTCTTTTTTTCTCATTATGTCAATAAACTTCCATCGTTAGTCCTTTGTGTGTACCCGTTACAAAAACCACCGCATCGTTAGTCCTTTATGCTAACGATAGTTAATAAATAACTTAAAATTTGGTTATCTTCGCTAAACTTGCGTCGTTGGTCCTTTATACTAACAATCGTTAAAAATAACTTAAAATTTGGTTTCTTACGTTTCCGTCCGTTTTTTCACGTTTTAAATGCGTTTTACGTTTTCGTTCGTTTTAACACGCTTTCGTCAGTTTTTCACGTTTTCTCTGTTTTACGTTTTCCTTCGTTTTACGTTTCGTTCGTTTAACACGTTTTGTCCCTTTTTTCACGTTTTCGTACGTTTTTACACGTTTTCGTTCGTTTTAACACGTTTTCGTCCGTTTTTCACGTTTTCGTCCGTCTTTACGTTTTGGTCCGTTTTAGCGCTTTCATCGGTTTTTCACGTTTTCAACGTTTTACGTTTACATCCGTTTTGCACGCAGTTTTCATTGTTTTGCGTTTTCATCCGTTTTAAACATTTTAGTCCGTTTTGCACATTTCATTCATTTTACGTATTCATCCGTTTTACGTTTACAATACATTTTTCACGTTTTCGATTGTTTTGCGATTTCGTATGTTTTACACAATTTTTTGTTTTAACACGTTTTGTCCGTTTTCTCGTTTTCCTCCGTTTTACGTTTTCATCCGTCTCTACACTTTTCGTCCTTTTTACACAAAATGTGCAAACACGAGCGAATCGTGAAACAGCGGATGGCGTGAAAATGGATGGCGTGAATAACGGACGAATACGTGTTAAAATGGACGGCGTGTTAAAACATACGAAATGTGTAAAACATCGAAAACTGCAAGCAGATAAAAACACGCAAAAGCGGATGCAAGCGTAAAAAAGAAGAAAGCGTGAAAAGCGGCGAAACCGTGTTAAAGCGGATGAAAATGTAAAGCAGATGAAAGCGTGAAAAGCAGACGGCCGTGTTAAAGCGGACGAAACCGTGTTAAAACGGATGAAAACATGTAAAAGCGAGCGGCGTGCAAAATGGACGAAAATGTAAAAAGGATGAAATGTGTAAAAGCGAGCGAAGCGGGCAAAAGCGATCGGCGTGCAAAACGGATGTAACGTGTAATAAGCGGATGAAAACGTGAAAACTTATGGCGTGCTAAAGCGGACCAAAAGCGTGTAAAGGCGGACGGCGTGAAAAGCGGACGGCGTGTTAAAGCGAGCAGCGTGTAAAAGCGTCGAAGCGTGAAAAAGGGACAAAACGTGTTAAAGCGAGCGGCGTGTAAAAGCGAAGGGCGTGTAAAAGAGAAAAGCGTGAAAAACGGACGGAAAGCGTGTTAAAGCGAACGGCGTGTAAAAAGCGTCAGGCGTGAAAAAAAGCGGACGAAACGTAAGAAACCAAATTTTAAGTTATTTTTAACGATTGTTAGTATAAAGGACCAACGACGCAAGTTTAGCGAAGATAACCAAATTTTAAGTTATTTATTAACGATGCGTTAGCATAAAGGACTAACGATGCGGGTTTTTAGTAACGGTACACAAAGGACTAACGATGGAAGTTTATTGACGAATGAGAAAAAAAGAATGCTACATCAATGAGAAAAGTGGTAAGTTAACTACATTTTAGGTGATTTGCCCTTTAAAATAATGAAAGATGACTTCATGTTTATTTTAAATCGTTTTGTAAACACCAAAAAAGTCTTGCAAAGCTAAACATTCAAATTGGACAAGTTATATAGAAATGGGTTAAGATTTAGGTATAAAAAATTTAAATTTATATCTTGTACGAGTAATACTAAATGCATATAAATATATGAACATGAAAACAATTTATTTAAAGGATTTATTTTAACCCTATTAAGTAATATATATTATGTATTAAAACATACGCATTTAACTTGAAATAAACATAGGAATTTTATTTACAATTATGCAATATAATTAAGTGAAATAGTTTAATAAGATGTGTAAAGATGCCGCAACAATTTAATTGTATAAGAGTTATTTTAAATACCAAAATTTTCTCAAATACCAATGGACTCATTTTCATCATCCATTTAAAAAAAAACAATGGTTGAGATTAAAAGCAATTATTTTATATATTTTTTATAATTTAAATATCTTTTAAACCCTTAATCGTTAAGTGAAAATAATTACACCACCGCCACGAGCATTTAATTATCTTTATATTGACTAGCAGTTTGATATACTTTCGAAAAATGAAAAAAAAAAAAAACGCTTTTTTAACGTTTTTTCGTCTTTTTCGTTTTATTTCGAATCTGAGATTTGCATGAAAAAATCACATGTGATTAAACACTAATTTGAATATCACATGTGATATATCATATGTGATTTAACACTAATATCATATGTGATATTCAAATTAATGTTTAATCACATATGATTTTTTTATGCAAATTTCAGTAACGAAAAAAATGTAAAAAAAAGGTGAAAAACGCGGAAAAAAATTGTCGAAACTATATCAAAGTACATATCTATAGAAAGATAATTAAATGATTGTCGTAATAGTATATTTTTTTTCGCTTAACGATTAACGGTTTGAAAGATGTTACTATTTGAAGAAAAAAAAATGAAAGTGGGTTTTTAAAATTGTTGGCATTAATATCATCCATTAGATCAAATAAAAATGAAAGGAAGATGGAAGGTGGAGATTGATCCCTTGATATGTAAAAAATATTTTATCCTCAAATGATCTTAAATCCACATTCATAACTATAGGGTTTTTAAGTTACGATCTTACTTGTTATAAGTCCAACATAGAGTTTACATATGCATCAAATTTAATTAATTTTATTTATTTAATAAACAGATAAATGAGAATTTGGATGTGTTATTATTTTAATATAAGTTTAACTAATAATTATGCACAAGTTTTTGGGGTGAAATTATTCTAAAAATGTTCTTATTTTGTAAAGTGTAAAAAGGCTTGTGATGCGATAACTTATAACTGTGATGAAGTAACTTTATAATTGTTGATGCAGTAACTTTATAACTGTTATGCACCTTCACAAGATTTTAGACTTGTAGAATAAGAAACTTGTTGCTCCCTTGAACAAGGTTAGATTAACTAAAAAGTTAACCTAACCAAGTTCTATGTATAATAATGATGTAATGAAAACTTATACAAGATATAAATACTTTTAAGTAAAGACACAAAGTTTTCAACGTTTAATTCTTATTAGATATATATCCAAGAATTAACCCAAGTATTTACGGAATAAAACTTGGGATAGAATGACAAGTATATATGTGATCTTCTCTCACTAAACTTAAACATGAAACCAATGTTAAGTATTTAAGTTAGAAATATGCATACCAATAGAGTTATACTTTAAGACTTAGGGGTTGTTTCTTTTTTTTTATATGGGGAAGGAATAGTGGGGTCCACATCTATATTAGCATCTTAATTGGGAGGGGTTAGTATTTTTTTGGCTTGTGTATATAGAGGAAGTAAGGGAAAATTCATGGGTCCTACTTAAAAAAAAATATTATTAAATGTTATGTGGACCGACTCCCTTAGTTAAGGGAAAAAAAGAAACGCAACCTTAGTTCTACTTGGAGAAGGAAAAGAACTCTTGAAAGTGTTAGAAATTTTTAATACACGAGATACATTTTCCTTCTTTACAACCATCTATATATAGGCCAGGAATAACATAGATACTAGTGGGGTAAAAGATACGTGTCAACTTACAATAAGTTAAAGTACAATTTGTACTTTAGCTTCTATACCTAGTATGCTTCCAACCATACTTTTGATGTAACAATGTTGACAATTGTTTGTACTTTATACCAGCTATGGTACTTCTTGACTTTTGATAAGTGCTTTTAATTTGGAAGGTGATTTGCACACTCTCCAAATTGATTGAGACACTCTAAATTAGAGTGTTTGGACATTTATACCCTCATATCACTTTTACATATTTTCACTCTGTAAGGGTATATATGTCCAAACACTATAATTTAGAGTGTCCCAATCAACATGGAAAGTGTGCAAATCATCCCCCTTTTAATTTATCTTTCCAAGAAGTTTCTCACCTAGCTTCAGAACCTTAATTGCTTATCAGATGCAACTAAGTCTTCGGATTGTATCAATGATTGAGAAGATCTTTCAGGGAGTTAGTGTGTTATTGTCATCACACACTGACTCCATCATCATGATATTGGTTCTTGATCTTCACTCTCCGAGTCTCACCTCAGGTTGTGATGAGTCTTTCTTCTTCAGACTCTTAAGAACATCTTGAGGATGACTCTTTGATAGAATTATATCTATCAGCAAGGTTGTAAAAATCGCTAGGCGATAGCTGGGCGGTTGGGTATCGCTGATAAGGATTTAAAACGTACACTTTAGGGGTCATTTAAGCCATTAATCGACCACTTTTATATCCGTTCTCGCTTAATTTCGTTCCTTTTCACTTTTAAGTCTCTTGGAAGCAAAATCTTGGAATGAAGCATTTTGGACGAAAAGGAGCAAATACATGAAGAAAATGGCAAAGTCAAGATCGAAGCCACTCAGTCGCTCAAAGCAGAACTGTGGCGCCCCAATCAAAGGCGATGCCGTCCTCTATAAAGACTTGATCAAAACATGCACCGACGGCTCGGTGGAAATTTTGTTCATATAACTGGCGTCACGTTGTAAAGAAGGAGGCGTCACTCGCGGTTTTCAACCTCGGACGGCCTAGATCCGAATCAAGACGATGTCCCAATCGAAGGCCGGCGTCACATCTCTAAGGTGATGTCGTCCCATCGATGACTTGGCGAGGCGAAACCCTAATGACTAAGCGAATGACCGCCCCATGCAAAAGGTGATGGCGTCACAAGTGTAAATCTATATATAGAATTCGATTTTTCTGCATTTAAAGAGGTAGACTTTTGTAGAAAAGACCTTAAATCGTTTGTAGTCCGATTTTGACAGTATCTTAGGGTCCCATACCCTATTTTACACATCGAGATAAGTCTTTTAATCCAAAGTAACATTATTTCTTCGATTGATTGTGTGTATGCTTGCTTGTTTACCATGTCTAGCTAAATTTCTTGTATGTTTGCATAGATCTATGAAACCTAGTTATTGATTATTGTTAGGTTGTTTCTTATCTTAATTGTAAATTGGCTTAGGAGTGCAACTAGGCATCATTCGTTGTATTTAATGCTTGAGTACGCTTTGTGAAAACGTAGAGGGGGGGTGAATACGTTACCGTTTAAAAACTTTAGATCTTTAGTATCAAATCGCTTATGATGCTTGTTATAATATAAAAGTACCAATTATTGTTTGTGAATAATATAAAGCATGGTAAACCAAGTTGTCACACAATCATGAAAATCAAACCACATCACAAACAATAGTATAGTGCAAGTATAAAAGAAAAGAGATAAAGAAAGGAAAGTGCAAACCGAACACGAGGATTTATAGTGGTTCGGTCACGGATCTCCTTTCCGCCCTACTCCATTCCCCGAGTACCCAACTCGAGAGTTACTTCACTAAATCAACAAGCTCCCTTCTCGGCGGAGAAAACCTTACAATCGTCGCTTACACTTTTTCCGGTACAAAGCTAAATACCGGGTTCTAGTTCGAGGTAGAACCAACCTAACGTCACCTATACAATATTTCCGACACTAAGCTAGATGTCGAGTTCTTTTACAAGGGTACAACCACTCCCATTATGTTTTATGGCCCAACATAACAAACCTTGTATTTTATGGCACAAACACATAAACCATCTAATCTAGTTTGGTGAAAGTGTTGTTATGATGCAATGATGTTTACACTAATGATCCATGACACAAATGTCTAATGGATATGAATAACTACTTCTAAATGAACTTCCATTGATAGGAAGCCTTCATGATGAAGATCACAAGTTCCCTAAACTTGTTGTGATAGATCTTCAACTTGTGGTGAGTGGGGATGGCTAGATCTCCAAGCTTTCCTTGGTTGATCAAAGAGTATGCTTACAACAAAGATGAATGTTAGAAGCATTATGATCATAATCATTAGGGTGTTTAATGTATGTTACTACATTGTTAATGATTGATCTAAATGTATGCAAGAAGGTGGAGAAGATGTGATTTGAAGTGGTGAATAAATGGAAAAACAATGGGCTTCTATTTATAGGCAAAAGTGGTCAGGAGCGTCCACGGACCAAGGAGCCCTTAAAAGGGTTCCGCCCTTTATACAATTTGGTGCCGTGGGTGCCTGACA
This sequence comes from Chrysanthemum lavandulifolium, assembly GCA_022545495.1. Classification (NCBI taxonomy): domain Eukaryota; kingdom Viridiplantae; phylum Streptophyta; class Magnoliopsida; order Asterales; family Asteraceae; genus Chrysanthemum; species Chrysanthemum lavandulifolium. The sequence continues at coordinate 108,410,936 of CM040246.1, forward strand.
TAAAATCTAAAAAATCTTTCTTCAAATCTTTCCTAGATATTACCAAATCTTACTAAGATCACATTTGATATATTGAGTGTCAATCTAACCAAAATATTCAAGTGATCTTCCAAGGATTTCAAAGATGATACATGCCATGATGTAATGTATTTTCATTTTTAGATTAAAGAGTTTATCAAAGTAAACTTGTAAAACGTGTTATGTAACTAGTTAATAAAATGTCTAGTTACCTTTTGTAAAATAAAATATCTAGTTGAGTGCTTGTCAAAATAAAATGTATTTTGTCAAGTGTAAGTAAACTTTAGTACTTGTATAAATATTACAGTTAGTTTACTTGTACAAATAAAAGTATATATTTGTTAGATATTTTACAAAAGACGATTTGTATAAAATACTCGTGAATGCAAAATGTAAAATGAGGTTCGAAATAGAATGGTTAACCTATTAAAATACTTAGTGACTCTAAACGTATTTTAAACATTCTAAATGATTTGTTAATGGGTTTGATCATAATGCCACATAACAAACATGTACGAACACTGTGTTGTAACATATGAGGACTTGAGACATCGAGAGGTGTTGAATGTATGTTGAGACAAAGTGTGATTACAAGTAACTTGTACATTTTACGTTATGTATTACAAGTTACATGTTTGTCATCAATCAAAACAAACGAGATGTTATAGATTAAATATCGTAATATTTGCACTAACAATCTCCCCCTTTTGATGATGACAAAGATATGTAAACGTAATAGAAAGTAAAATGTAAAAAGTTACTTGTATCATTACTCCCTTTACATTACCTTTCTCCGTTTACACTCTTCTCCCCCTTTTGTCGAAACAAAAAGGGTGTGTCCTTGGAGTTTTAACTTCATTTCTCCCCAAAAAGGCGAGCTTGCATCATCCCTAGTGAAGTTAAATCGTTTACTTCAATCCGTTCCTTGTTAGTTAGCGGATCCATGGATCAAATAAAGAGGCTTAACCTACATCAAGGTTAGTTTTATGCAATAAAAATTTTGAGAAATATATGAAAAAGAAAAATGCATAGCAATATTAGCCTATTTTCTCCACTTTTTATCGAAGCACAAATGCTTGTTGAAAAGTGAGAATGATGATAAATGCGTGCATGCTCCCCTTGACGGTTGCTCCCCTTGTTTGAGGCGTCGTGGTATGATTAAAACCTATAAAAAAATATTAGTGCAAAACTATATTCGCTATTGGACGAGTAAGTGATATACAACAAAGTGTGTATAAGATGCATTTAGTAATTCTTGACGAAGCTCCCTTGCTCTAGGGCCAAGATGCACCTTCAAAATAGATATTAATATAATAGAAGCTTTGTCTTTAGACAAATATGTCATATACAACCAAGTGTATAGACGATGCAATATGAGTACTTAAAGGATATTCCTCCTTGTTCTAGGGTGTCGGGAAGCACCTAGGGGTGGAAGCGAGGCGAGCTCGAGCTCGTTAAGGCTCGAGCTCGGCTCGTTTATATATAAAGCTCGAGCTCGGGCTCGAGGCTCGCTTCGAGCCTTATGCTTTGAGCTCGAGCTCGGCTCGTGAAAATTTTCACGCTCGAGGCTCGGCTCGGGCTCGACTAATTTTTATGATGTTTTGAGCTCGGCTCGTTAATTACATAAAGCTCGAGCTCGTTTACTACTTTTAAGCTCGTTTATACGTATAGACGATATATACGTATATAATTCTAGGGCTCGTTTAGGCTCATGAGCCTACTCGAGCTTTTTTTACAGAGCTCGGGCTCGAGCTCGATTATTAAATGAGCCCAAAATTAGGCTCGAGCTCGGGCTCGAGCTCGTATAAGCTCGGCTCGTTCAAGCTTTTTACCGATCCGATCCAAAGCTTTTCACGAGCGGCTCGGCTCGTTTACACCCCTAGAAGCACCTAAAATAAGAAAAATAATTGATGCAAACTTCATCCTTAGATGAGTAAGTTATATACAATCGAGTGTATATGATGATGAACCTACAATGAAAAAAACATTAGTGCAATATATTTCATCTTTTTCACAAAGAAAAGTAAGATGTATATATGTGATAAATGATATAATCAAAGATCTCATGAAGTGTAGTCTCCGAATTACAATCATAAGAAAAGTGAGAATATAATATGATAAAAGCCTACAAAATAGTTCCTAGAAAGAAGATATGAAGTCTTATACAGGGTATGCCACTAGTGATGCTAGTGTTGGTGTCGGTTTACTAGTAGGATTCATGTGGTGATGGTAGATGACTCGAGATTTACAAAAGTAAGTTTCCGCTAATCCATGGTGGTGATGATTAGTGAAAGTGGTGATGGAAGGTGGTGGTGATTAGGTAGGAAGCTATTAAGGAGTTAGAAACTCGTATGTATAGCAAATATAAAAATATGAACTCATGCAATCCTTTCGTCATGTTAAGTGACCAAAGCTAAGAGGGAAAAAAATGTAAATGGACATTGCATTTCAATGATGCATAAGGGTTATGATTTGAATGATTTATTGATGCTAACAACCTATTGTTTTGATCAAGTTCTCATATGCTTCAACCCAAGAGTAATCAATAATGCGTTCTATCTAAGAATATTATAATGAAGATACCAAAAAGTATAAAAGTGATAACATGAAGATAAATCCGTTCATTGATTGACACGAATTATAAGAATGACCTATTCTAGGTGCCAATGGGAAAGGTAGTATTAGCATGGTTTTGATGGACATGGATGATTACCACATTAAAAAGAAGTGAAGACAATATGGAAAATACTAATAATAATGAGTACCTATATGAGGATGAGACTGACATCATATGAGTGAGAGTTGGATAGACCAACGAGTTGTGAATGGTGTTTTGATTAATATATCATTTGCACCGACAAAGACATGCATGATATATGTCAAGTGAGAAAAGGATAAGATCCTATGATGGTGTTCTAGATAGTGAAGTTGTAAGGTGCTAGTTTAAGGAAAATCTTATATGTGGAGATGGAGACGTTTTGTAAAAACACATGATGCGTTTTTCACTTGATGAGGTATTGGTGCAAACTTGTGATAAAGAGTTAAAAAGGTTGAACTAGTTGTGGTTTCGTGAACCGGTTTTAGCTAAGTGGTGTTTACCTATGTGTTGGTATTGTAGAGTCTAAGAGACATAAAATTTGACAAAAGACAATTATGTGAATGGATTTCTCTCCTCCTTAATTGGTGGACATCCAACATAATGTTTAATATATCAAATAAGGAATGACAACAAAGTGTTTAGGAGATTATTCAAGTTAACGAAAGAGATGAGCTTAGTGATGTTTTTCTGGATGATGGTTAGCATACAATGAACTTCATCCTTAAAGTCGCGTACCTCTTCTCGATTAATACGAGATGATCGTATGATGAGTCATGTGGTTTCCTAATAGGAAGTGAAGAGGATTAGAGTATTGTTATAACTAAATAATGATGGAGGTGATTTTTGGAAAGCGGAAGCAAAAATGAGATTTGGAAAGAGGTCGGTTGAAACACAAAGATGCAAAGCCAACCCTCTAGAACTTAATTCTATATGCTTTTAAACTATATGCAAGTGTAGGGGTCCCATAAAGCATAGTACTAATCTACGTAGCAATAAAAGGGATTATGCAAATTGAGCAAATAAAGGTTAGAACCAAGTAAGATAACAAATAATTTGCTATCAACCTACAAAACAAATTTGTCAGTGACAAAAGATGTTAACATGATAGAAATCAAATGATAACATATTATATAAGCAAAAACAACACATTGCACTTAGTAGACAAGAAATCACCACACAAGATAGCATCAAAACAATCATATTATGCAAGAATACGACTTTATTCAAGACATTTCAATATGAGATTGTTTTGTCGTTAGACTTAGACACAAGCATACTTGGATATACAATAATCTATGTGATTAATTTGTAAGAAAAAAACTTCAAAAGTTTGTCATACCAAAAGCACTTTGACAGATTATATGTGCACATGTAGCAAACAAATAGTGTGACAAGAAGCAAAAGGAACAAGATGAAAGATTCATGTAAACCATGTTTAAGACATAACAATTTGGAGCATGTTTCATTTGGATCATACTACACATAGATATAATGAATGCCAACTAATAGCTTTCAAACACAACTATATCGTATCAAAATTATCACGTATCAAAATGGCATATTATGAGTTCATAAGTAACATGTTAATCATGCTAAAAATAAAAAGTAAGAATCATGCAAATAAAGTTTAGGTTTAACGTATCATGAAACAAAATAAATTTTTACCAAGGTTATACATTATGACGTTATCTAAGATAAGATCAACTTATCGATAAACGAGAACAGAATACAAGCATTATACTAAGGTTTACACATTTGACTAGTTATCAAACACTAAGATAATGTCAAATCAACTTATCATATCAAACAAGAACATGTAATCAACACATGTAAGTGCAATGCAAGTGGTTTTGAAAGAAAAGTCATATATACTACTTGTTTGATTAGTATTCCTAAGGCGAGGCAAACTATCAATGTTTTAACACTTACTTTAGGCAAGTATAGGAAAAGCAGATTTTCAAGTTCGAGAATGAGTATGAGACTATTACTAGTGGTGCTCAATTAAGGCTAAACACGGCCATTTTACGGGTGATTCCACATACCCAACTTCTCTCAGGAAGCAATTCAACCGTTAGGTCAAATTGAGTTTCTAGTGCAATAGGTTCTCCAAGAGTCATTCTCATGTTGAAAGATGGGAACTCCTACTTTTGCATATTAAAGTGCATAAATGATGATAGTTTACCAATACTTGGCTTAATGTGAATTAACTAATATGCAATATAACTAAGGTGATGAAGAAGTCATGTTATATACATGAATTTTAACAATGGTGTGTTTGATAAACAATATGTTTTAATCTTGTGTTTAGAATCTAAAGTTGTTCAAATTACACAACTAATTGTATGATCTAATGGATGACATCTTTTATGTTGAGTTGAAATGTGAATTGATCATCTAAGACTATAGAATATGTTAAACTAAGAACGTTCTCAAGAAAGCTCTTTGGTATTTTATTTAACAATAATCTAAATAAGGTTACCAACTTCAATAGATCTTGTGTATGCTCTAAAGATGTGTAGTTTTAACCTTGGATGTGCACAAGGTTTGAGCAAGGTTAGGTTATGATGTATGCTTGAAAGGAAATAGATACAAATAGTATCTTTCAACAAATGAGATTATCCTGGGATAAAGTTATCATGCTTATGAAAACAAGTATGACAAGATGAATTGGATATGCTAGTTCATAGAACTTGTAGATGTTTGTTTCAAGATCATTTAGTCAATGAGGTGTAATGAAATCTCTTGTAACACAACTATTTATGTGATGCATAGGATATACAATATCCTTTTAACAAGATGAAATCTTAACGCATGAATCTTAGTCATAATGTTCTTCAAAACATCATGTTTTCCTAAATGAAGATATGAAGCCAAAGTAAAGTGTTTGAATCTATGTACTAGGACAAGAGTCATTGTTGCTTGGGGTTAATGAGTGTTTTCCTAAATAGCCTATCCCACCAAACCCTTATTTCTACTTATACCGAAATTTACAACCTAACATTACAACCCTTTAAAAGACCTCTTTGATAGTCTTTCCTAGACTCAAGACGACGACCAAAGGCGATGAGGTTTGATCTATTCTGAGGATGGCCTATGGTAATCTCTATGTGTCTAAATAAGGATGTGTTAATGAGTGTTTATCTTCCATTTCCTATTTTGTTATGTTTCATATATACACCGAGAGAGATGTGAGTACAAACACCCCATGTTCATTGGTTGCTAGTATGTGGGTGAAGTGCTTGTTATGACTTTCTATGAAGCTTATATGTGTTGTGGTTCACCTTTTTGAATTAATGCTTCATGACCCTAACTTATAAATTAATGAGCAATAAAGCACATTTGCTTGAGGACAAGCAAATAACAAGTGTAGGGATATTTGATAAGGTTTTAAAATGTACCATTTTGAGGGTCGTTTAAGTCCTTATTTGATCACTTTTGTATCCGTTATTGCTTAATATCGTTCCTTTTCACTTTTAGGTCTCTTGAAGGCAAAGCTGCTGTAATGGCACTTATTTGGACGAAAAGGCGCGAATATATGAAGAAAATGGCCAAAGTCAAGAATCGAGACACTCAAGCTGCTAAATTACAAGGGACGGCGCCATCGCAAAATATGGTGACGCCGTCGGAGGAATTTGTGACGGGACGAAGAGAAATTGCTAAGTTTTGAAGGACGGCGTCGGGCTTTGAAAGAGTAGGCCGTCGCAACTCGGGCGGCCTAGATTCAATCCAGACGACGTCGAAGCTAAAGAGGACGGCGTCACAAGCATAAGGTGACGCCGTCGCAAGATTAACTTGGCCAAGACGAAACCCTAATAGCGGCGACACGGCGGCGTCACAAATCATAAGGTGGCGCCGTCGCACATGTAATCTTATATATAGAATCCGAATTTTTCGGTTTGTGAGAGTAGTCTTTTGGGTAAACTTTTGGAGTAAAACCTAAACCGTACCAAGGTCGTATTTTAGGGTTCTAAACCCTATCTTACACCAAGATAAGTTGTTTACTTCATTAATTTAATTATGTCTTCAATTATTTGTGTGTATGCTTGCATGTTCTCCATGTCCGCTAATTTACTTGTGTGTTTGCTTAGGAATATGAAACTTAATTATTGAATATTGATTGGTTGTTTCTTATCTTAGTTGATTAATGATCTAGTAATGCGATAGGTCATTCGTTGTGTACTTAATGCTTGATTAATCTTTGTGAACCTTAGGTTATAGCACTTTGAGTTGTTGTAAGCTAAACTATCCAAAGAGGCCTTAGAGTTAGAGTTTATCATCCTTGTGGGTTTTGTAGACGAGACCCTTTGGTAACTTCAAAGAGTTAGGGAGAAACGCATACCCTACAACTTTAGACACACAACGCAATTAGGAATAAGGACGTGACAATTCAACCACCAATAGGAGATAATTAAGGAGTAGTAAAACCTAAGTAAACACATCTTTAAACTATCATACGAGCACACAATAATTAGACATAGACTACCACCACCTTAGTTTAGATAATTAGATAATAGTAGAGTAATCGGTGAAATACCAACCCCCCAATCCAAACCCGAGATTCGTACTTTTCCTTTTCTAAAAACATAAAAGATAAAAATAATCTTCCTCAACCTTAACCTTAGCGTAGTAACTTCTCACTAGCATTCCTATTCCCTAGAGAACGATATCAATTCCGTGGCTTACCCTAATACTACACTACAACGATTAGGTTCATTGCCTAGGGTGTTGAAAAACTTGCTCGACGAAAAGGAAGTTCCTTTGACCCCGAACGACGCTGTGTAAGCGTATCAAGTTTTGGCGCGCTGCGGGAATAGAATAGCTAGTTAGTAGTCCACCTCGTTTAGGTTTCTTTGCTTGATTCCTATCAAGTAAACTTTTTCTCATTTTTAGCTTTCTTTTAGTCTATCCCCTTCTTCGTGACCTTTGTTCGTAACCCCATCACTTTTCATCATGGAAGGTGAAAACCCCTCAAATCATTGACCCGCCAAGAGACCGTACTCTTGGTGAATACTCGAGACCTAGCCACCAAGGCTATAGGAACACCATTGAGCTTCCTGACCAAGCCCAAATTACGGCCCTGCGATCCGACACCATCCGGTTGGTGCAAAATGGATGTGCATTCCATGGACTTCGTTCCGAAGATCCTAATCAGCATCTTAAGGACTTCCTTAAAATTGTCGATTCTATTGACCTTGATGCTACTACTCGGGAGACCACGCGTCTGCGTCTCTTCCAATTCTCTCTACGGGACCAAGCTAGTAATTGGCTTGAGCGACTTCCCGCCGGCTCCATCTCAAGTTGGGATGATCTCACCACTCGTTTCCTTGCTCAATTTTTCCCACCGGGGAGAACCACAAAACTTAGGAATGACATCTTGATGTTCCAACAACGTCAAGGTGAATCTCTCTACGAAGCATGGACTCGATTCAAGGACTTACTTCATAAAGTCCCTCATCATGGCATTGATCTTTGGCTTCAAGTCCAAATCTTCTATGATCATGTCAGTCTTTCCCTCCAACAGACCATTGATTATGTCGCCGGTGGAAGGTTAAGTAATCTCAGTACTGAAGCGTGCTGGGAGGTTATTGATGACCTAGCTCAATATGAAGAGGAAGGTTGGGAAATTCTGGTTGTCCAAGAAAACAGATTAACGGCCCAAGCACAAGCAATTATGAGTATGGCAGCCCAAGTGGATGCATTAATGGAAATAACTACCCGGTGATAAGCAAAAAACGCGGTCAAGGGTTTTTGCTCCCAAGAAAGTCTAGGCAAGATGAATTTGAGGACATAATGTTGACATTTGTCCACAAACAAGAAAAAGAAATACAACGCCTCGAAGCTCAAATCACGAAAGATTCACGACACTTTCTTGGAGCTAGCTGATAGCTTCACGCTAAATATCCGTAATGAAATCGCGAAGAACAATATACCTAAAAAGCTTGAGAAGGTGTATGCAATACCGAACACGTTGAGATAAACCCCAAACTTTCTCGATTTCATTAAACAAGACACACTCCTCAATTCATATTCTTGTTTAAACAACTGTCTCAACGGTCACCAAATATCCCCGAGAATATATTTATTGGAATGGTCCACGTGGCGCTTCCCAACTATCCTAACAATGGGAAGAGTTCTTTCGACTTTAAACACAGTAAGAGAGAACCCTCGACCTCAATGTTTGAATTTTCGAATCTCAATTGAAAGACAATTTGACATATGCTTTACTTGCCACCGTGGAAATTATTGGTGGAATAACCAAATTGATTTTAAAATAAAACCAAGTTCCTTGTCAAAAATAGTAACCGTGTTTTTGATTCAGGCGGATTGACAAAACTATTTTCTTTTACGAAAATTTAGGCGTGACGTCACACTTTAACAAGTGACGCCGTCGCTAAGCCGAATCGACGTATAAATACATCACCCATCTCTTTCATTCTTTACCCTACACATTTTTATCCGCCCACACCACACAAAAACAAATTTCCACATCAAATCCACCATTTTTCCAAACAATCTCCACGAGGTAAGTAATCTACGTTGATCTTTGTCTATTCAATTGTTCTAATTCATGCTCAATTTCGTTTCCCTCTATTCTCAATCCGAAAACCCCAACTAATTTGATCTATTTCGCCTTGAAATCTTGTTAAGGCTTAAGATTAGGCGAAGTAGTAGTGTTATCATATGGGGTTAACTGCGAGAAGCCTTGACGACTTAGGAATCAAAACCACCTAGCCATTATGCCATTGTTCTTTTGCAACAAGGGTGTTTGGGTCAAGGGTTATGGTTAGAAACTTGGACTTTTCCCTCGCAAATGTCGGATTCAAAGTTGGTTAATCGGCGGCGGTGGTGTGTATTCATGACGCCGTCGATGCACTACTTGTGTCGTCCTTTGCATCGCAAATGATACTCATTTGCTCTCCACTTATTTGATTTCTTGTTTCAGATGAGCAGAAGAGTAAAAAGGACTAGGGGACAATCTTCTAATACCCAAGAAAACATTGCGGACACGATCATTGGGTGGGGGTATTTATTGAGGAAGGATGTCAAGCCAGTTACAACGATTTACTCCATCAGACTATTGATTCAGGGGCTGTGTTGGACTGGGCATTTCTGGAGGAGAATGATTTGGCTAGGGAATTTTCGAATAGTTTTAGAAGGGATAAGTTCACTGATCCCCAATGGGAAAGACTGTTTAAGATTAGAGAGCCCGTGTATGGCGAGTTGGTACGTGAGTTTCACGCATCATATTTGCCAAATATCAATGCATGTCAGGATAATATTGATTTCCAAGGGATCCGATTTAGGTTAGGTGGGGACTGGAGGGAAATGTCGACGCTTGAGTTTGGATGGAGGTTGGGACTGTATACATCTGAGAATGCTGGGAGTGATGTTTTTAGGACTCGATTTGCAGCTGGAATTACCCATAAGGACGAGATGTTGGGTATTCGATTGAACACGATTGCGATGGGAGTACATTCATGGGAGTACCTCGCTTCACAACCGGATCCACGGGTTAGGCTCATACATCGATGCCTCACCTTCTCTATCACAGACGACATGGCACGAGCCATCGTGTCACCTTACGGACCTATTCTATCTCTACCGCATATTGGCCGAGGGGTGCATCTGCAACATCCCGCTCGGTTGGTCGATTACTTGAGATCCGCAAGTGGGATTAGGTTGGAGGATAGGGTGTATGGGGCATGCTTATCACCGGTTAGCTCGATCCTTAGGTGTATTGGCGGGGAGGTACCTTCATACACGAATACGATGGCGGCACCTAGGGTCGTCAAGGCTAAGTCTCGAAAGCTATGAATGTCCCGATGGATTATGGTAGAGGTTATACTTGGTTCCATTCTCACCCGCCATTCAAGGTGGTGATGACGACAATGATGAGGAGCCACGGTACCGCACACCGGAGGGGTGAAGCGAGGAAGCTCACCGGCGCCTACAGCACATGTCTAGTGGAGATTGGCGGGCCTACCGGGGAGCATGGATGGGCGCATGGATACATGGATGGCGCAACAGGACCGGAGGGCTAGGCGGACCTATGACCCACCTTGTCGAGACGGATGCATCATCTATCCATGCGTGATCGCCTTGACCCACATCTCCAGATTGATCCTTTCCTAGTGGGAGGAGGACTATCCACCCTATGGGTATTTGGGCCATCTTCCCACGGTTATGACTATCGTTATGGACCCCTCCCGTGATTGATGTATTAGTTTATGGATTGAGTATGGTTGGTTATTGAAACAATTTCTATTTTGGCATGTAATAATCTTGGACATCTAAATTAGTAGTGACCTTTGAACTATGTGATGTTTATTTACATGTGGTATAATTTATCTAGCTTGTATGTTTGGGTTGTCTTTGTTTGTGATTTATCTTTCTTGTTTTATTGATTGTTTAATCTCATGTTTAAATTTGTAAAAATGCTTTATTTTGTTTTTAACCTCGTCTTAATTGCATATAAAGGTATTTTACATAAAGGATAAGTGTAGGGAGGATTACACACGTTTTCATAAGAAACGTAAACATGAGAATAACAATTAATTAAAAGATATATTTGCATGTTTGTTCGAGTCAAATGCTTGTATCGAGTCATAATGGATGTTTTGCGAAATTTTTCCATTCTAAAGATGTAAATTTTCCGAATTTTTCCGTAAAATCGCAGACCGCTTTTTGTCGGGATAACTGACGGCGTCAGATTGCAACCGACGGCGTTAGAAGGAGTAAAAACATCGATTACTTTTTCTCGTTTTTCGAGCTACTTAAAAATTTTGGAATTTTCCGGTCTTAATTTTCTTAGAAATTCTTTAAACATCCATTCCACAAGCATTATATCCTAGTTTAAATCGAGTCTTATATATATTATTACCGATTTTACGCGAAGGTTTCGTTTGTTTTCTTCAAGTGTGTAGGTTTTGTTTATCAAGAAGAAGATACATAAGATTGGAAGGAGCTTTTCACGCAATAATTCTTCTTGGAAAGGATTTAACCACTACTTTACACGGATCCTACCGAGCTAATCGGGAGTATTAGTTTCTTTCGTTTTGATTACCTTCTTTATCATAACTTTGATACTTTCGGGAACATTGGGGACAATGTTCGGTTTAAATGTAGGGAGGAAAATAAACGGAACTTTGAAACTATGCTTATCCTTGATTATTTGCTTTGTCTCAATTGCATTTGTGTAATAAACCATGAGAAAATGTCGGTTAGGGTAATTTTGGCACCAAATTTAAAATTTTTCATGACATATAGGAGTGGGCCATTAGTCTTAACAAAAGCGTCTCACGGATAGGAAGTTATATGACTAGCACAAAACCCTTTACCACTTAAATTCCACCAAAATGTGAGGATCGCCCTTAGATTAGTAGGAATTAAAGCATTCATCTTTAATGCTTAGAGTGTGAACCGGTAGTATATTAGATTCTAGAACTTGTTTTGTGATGCATCCCGAGATCGCTAGTAAGACTACACTTGTGTAGTTAGGAATAACTAAATGATAAGAGGCATTAGGATAACCCTTGTTTGATACCGTAATATAATTACTTCTTCCACATCGGTTGAGTAATTCCCCACACCCTTTGCGTTGTACTCATCTTTAGTACACGATACCCTAGTTAAACCCTCGAGCCTATCCTTTTCGCGGTTCTCGTGATGTTTCGGTTTTCCGGAATATCAATGAAGAGCATTGTTTACACTCCACCCCAAATATACACCCAAATCGCCTTAGCCTACCTTGTATGCACTCACTTTTAGTGCATTATTGTTATCACCCAAACCCTTAGTTCAATTATCTAGTTGCTTGCATGAGTTGCTAAGTCGAGTCATATCCTTTGTATACGATTTTGGGATGATTGGGACTCATGGGAAAAGTTAAAGTTTTAAATGACTAAAAGGAACGTTAAATTCAAATTCCTTTATTTGCGTAATAATGTACCCCAAGTGTTTTAATCTTTTCAATTGGGTCATATTAGTGTTAGAGTAATAAAACTCAAGTGTAGGGATGTGCTATAAACCCCTATCATTTTGATGTTATCGTAGAGGATGGTAGAGTAAAAGTGTTAAAAAAAAAAAAAAAAAAAAAAAAAAAAAAAAAAAAATAGAAAAAAGAAAAGAAAAGAAAAAAATAGAGTGTTTAAAATTAAAAAAAAAAAAAAAAAAAAAAAAAAAAAAAACGGGCTACCATCCTACATCTATCTTTAAATTTATGTTTGTTTATTTCGGTTATCTAAAGTTTAGAGTGTCGAGTCTTGGCTTAGCAACGCCATTCTTCATATGCATTTAACATTGAGATTTTGACTTACCACCACTAAAAAGCCTATCCCACCAAACCCTTTGTTTCCTACCGTAAGCCTAACATTACAACCCTTTAAAGACCTCTTTGATAGTCTTTCCTAGGTGCTTACGCCAAAGCGATGGAGGTTTGATCTATTCTCAAGCCTATGGTAATCTATGTACTAGGACCGGTTAATGAGTGTTTATCTTCCATTTCCTATTTTGTTATGTTTCATATATACCCGAGAGAGATGTGAGTATCCAAACACCCCATGTGAGGTGCTAGTATGTAATTTCCGTGCTTGTTATGACTTTTACGGGCTTATATGTGTTGTGGACCGTTTTGAACCAATGCTTCATGACCCCTAACTTATAAATTAATTGGCTAAAAGCACATTTGCTTGAGGACAAGCAAATACCAAGTGTAGGGATATTTGATAAGGTTTTAAAATGTACCATTTTGAGGGTCGTTTAAGTCCTTATTTGATCACTTTTGTATCCGTTATTGTTTAATATCGTTCCTTTTCACTTTTTAGGTCTCTTGAAGGCAAAATCTGGAATGGCACTTATTTGGACGGAAAGGCGCGAATATATGAAGAAAATGGCCAAAGTCAAAATCGAGACACTCAAGTCGCTAAATTACAAGGACGCGGCGTCCATGCTTAGATATCCGGACGACGCCGTCGGAGGAATTTGTGACGGCTCGCCCTTATTCGATCAAGAGAAATTGCTAAGTTTTGAAGGACGGCGCTTATTTGGACCTAAAAGGCTTTAAAAGAGTAGGACACTCGTCGCAACTCGATGACGGCCTAGATTCAATCGACGGGACGGCGCCGACGAAGAAAGAGGACGGCGTCACAAGCATAAGGTGACGCCTCGCAAGATTAATTTGCCAAGACGAAACCCTAATGACGGCGACACGACGGCGTCACAAATCATAAGGTGACGCCGTCGCATATGTAATCTTATATATAGAATCCAATTTTTCGGTTTAGAGAGTAGTCTTTTGGGTAAACTTTGGAGTAAAACCTAAACCGAACCAAGGTCGTATTTTAGGGTTCTAAACCCTATCTTACACCAAGATAAGTTGTTTACTTCATTAATTTAATTATGTCTTCAATTATTTGTGTGTATGCTTGCATGTTCTCCATGTCCGGCTAATTTACTTGTGTGTTTGCTTAGGAATATGAAACTTAATTATTGAATATTGATTGGTTGTTTCTTATCTTAGTTGATTAATGATCTAGTAATGCGATAGGTCATTCATTGTGTACTTAATGCTTGATTAATCTTTGTGAACCTTAGGTTATAGCACTTTGAGTTGTTGTAAGCTAAACTATCCAAAGAGGCCTTAGAGTTAGAGTTTATCATCCCTTGTGGGTTTTTGTTGGAATCACTCCTAAACAGTATTTCAAGTATTTATATTTCATATGTAATAGGTAGCTTTATTATGGCCTTTATGTTTGTTTAAGGTCAAGCTTATGTAGAAGGCCCATAAGCTTGATCCAAGCCCAATAAGGAATAGGGAAGGAGAGGGAGTGTTGCCTAGCTCCTTGCCTATATAAACTCTTGTAAACCCTCATTTGAGGTTGGTTGTTCAATGCATTTCTTCACATACTCTACGCCTAACCATTCATAGTATTTCGTGTGTATGTTGTGTGTGTATTGTTCATCCGCCTCTATCTCCTTCATATAAGCTTGTGTTGTAAAACTAGTGACCCAATGATGGTATCAATCGCCAAATAGTTGGGTGTACTCGTTTGTTTTGAAGTTTTGGTTTTGGGTCTTACGCGTAAAGATAACGCAATCTTTGGTTAGCTTAAAACTCGTTTTTACACTTTTAATCCAAGATTCTTGTACTTTCAATGTTTTGAGGTGTTAAAATACTTGTTTTTGGCAAAAGTTTCAAACTTTACGCGGATTTACGCTTTTAAGCTTGTTTTGTTAGGTGTCGGTTCTACGCGTAACCCGCCCAGCGATTTTGGTACATCAAATTTCACATTTTGTGTTCTTTGGTACTATTGAAGCTATTCCATAACAAAAAGCGGTTTAGAAACACATTTGGGCGTAATCAAGTTACGAGTAATCATCGCAGTATCAAAACCCTAATATTACGCGTAAGATTTTCCTTAGTTTGATCTTGATTTTCTCGGTTTATTCCGTGTTTTCTTACTTGGATAAGTCCGAAAATCGTCGACTTTGGATATCTTTTGCACCGTGAAGTGTAAAGATCATTTGGGCAAAACCCTAAAATTACGCATAAGATAAACACGCGAGAAATTCTACGATAAGATTCACTTTACGCGTAAACCAAGGTCACGCATAAGGTAATCCCACGCCCACGCTTTCTACGCCTAACTTCGTCACGCATAACTTTAGTGTTTTACCTACTTACGCCGTGAAGCTAAACCCACGCCAGAACTTCTCATTGTTACGCGTAACTTTTGGTGTTTTACGCATAAGTGCTACTTGGTTCTTGTCTTTCTACGCCTAAGGACACTTCATCAACAAAGGTTCATTCGACTACAAAGATCCATTTTACCACACAAGTTTATCATCATGTCTCAACCACCATACTCTAACTATTTCCTCACACTTATAATCATCAACAACAACAACAATTAACTCCACAACATCAACAATGGAATCAACAACAAGCTATTTATCAACAACAATTTAATCAGCAACATACTCCACTACTTGGTGCAATTCCACAACCACAAATGGTTCAACCACCACCAAGTCTTCAAGCTCTACCCTACACAAACGATTTCAATCAACATCCATCAAGGAACACTATGAAGGAACCTACTTGGTTTGCAAAGATGTGTGAAGCTTTAAGCAGCCAACAATCAATTCATGAAGCTAAATCACTTGATAGACCTCCAATGCTCACTCCAGGAAACTACGATCAATGGGTGATAAGGTTCTTTAGGTTTTGTGATCTAAAGAAGCCACATGGAAAGTTCTTAAAGAAGGTTATCTTGAAGGTCCATTTGAGATGCCTCACCGTCATTGTGCGGAGATCCAACTGCTCCACCAAGAGATGAACAAACCAACATTGCTCTTGCAGACGATTTAAATCCCACGAACTTCTACACTATGAAGTCGATGAACTTGCAATGGAATACATCCTCTTAGGATTACCAAACCCAATTCTTCGTAGTGTTGATGCTCAAAGATCGCACAAAAAATGTGGGATCATATTCGTCTTCTTATGGAAGGATCATGCTTTCAATCGGAGGATTTGGAATCCAAAATTTACTTGGCTTATGAACACTTCATGATTGAACACGAGAGACACTAGAGTCCTATCATCATCGATTTTCGAGACATCATCAATGATTTGGATAAACACAACATCATCATGCCACGAATTGCGGTGAATACTAAGTTCACGAGTAGTCTTGGTCCGTAATGGGAGAAGTATGTCATTTTTCTCCGTCTGCGAAGAATATGCATCATTCTACTTATGGATTGTTGTACGATTACTTGAAGCCTCATGAAAAGGAAGTTGATCGGGAAAGGATTCTCCGTGCTCAAATTGCTAAACAGTCACAACCGGACAATCAACAACTTGCCTTGTATGCTCAATGAATTATCCTCTCAACCAAAGAACTCAACCAAGCGCTTCAAACACACCTTCAGCCACAACCTCAACAAAATCAATTGGTTCCATATAGCAACAATGCTCAAGCATATGTCGCTGAAGCGACCGAGGAAACAGATCCGTTCGAAGCATTGCAACAAGGATTTGTGATGATTGCTAATGCTTTTGGCGTTACACCAACAAATCCAACAATCGTATTCGTTCCTCATCTAACACACGGACTCAAGTGTTGTGAACAATGGACGTGTTGAAGTTCGTAATCGTGATTATGGTCGCCGATGAGCGGTGGTCAAGGGTTTAATGTCGTGGGTAGGAATAACATGCAGACCTCGAGGGTGGAACAGAAATGCTCGAATCGGTTAAATGGTCTTAGATGCTACAAGCGCAATGAAAAGGACACCTTGCTAATGCATGCCCAAAGCCAAGGACTAGGGGCGGTGCTTATTTCAAAGAGGCCTTACTTCGGCTCTTAAGGATGAAGGTCTGGATCTCTTACAAACAAAGAGCAGAGCTTCATGGCGGATGCGCACTCGATGATGATATGGAGGACTTGCGTAATGCAACCGTTATGTTGATGGCTAATATGCATGAGTCGCACATGGTGATCTGAGCCCGATAGATGACATCGATGGCTTGTCTCGTGCACCGAACAAACCATCATCATATCTCGAACTAATATCTCCGCCAATATCTCGAATCCAAGCACGGATCGACCGCTCAAAATGAGTCTTCTACATCTTTTTTGATGATTTTCGTTAACCAGTAGTTACATTTGACGATCAAGATGACCTTATGGTTTCCTTTGATAATCAAATTGACTCCGTGGTTGTACTGAGGATCTAAAGAATGATCATGTTGAGACTCACGTTGAACAAGATGATCTGTTGCCTCATCCGGATTTTGCTCGGTTAATTCAAGACCATAAAATCAAAATGGAGGAATGTTATGCATTAAATCAGTCCTTAAAAAGTAAAATGCACTGTTAACCAAGGATTTTGAATGCTTACAAATGCAACTCAACTTTTTCAAAACTCAAGAAAACCGTGAAAAGGTTTTGAAGCCGCTTTGCAAAATCTCATCAAAATGAAAAATATTTAGAGACAAATCGTGATCTAGCAGCCTCAAGAATGCTTTGTTATCTGAATTAGAACAAGCGAAACACGAACATAAAAAGCAAATTAACGCCTCACCTTGGAAAATCAAAAAGCTAAGGTTGAGTTGTTAAATTGTCAAAACAGCTTCTCCGCATACAAAAGCATTCAACGAATCGGGTAGATGACCTCTTGAAGAAATTTCGCTTGCAAAACAAACTTAAAGAGTTTAAAGCATTGTTTACAAACATGGTGAATCCAGAATGACTATTGAAAAGTTTACCTTAAAACCCAATCCAAAAGGATATGGAAAAATCTAGTGATTACAAACCAAAGCTTTCACTAAAAACATTCAAACCAACTCCACGAAGTTTCGGTCACGAATACAAAATTGATAATCTGTCATGAGTGTTGTTGAATATCATCGTCAAAAGGAATTAGATGCAAAAGACGAGAGTCGATCAAAATTAAAAATGTTGTTTACAACAAACCTTTAATTATAAAAGCGCGGTCACTTTCTACACCAACGGATTCTTCTAACACACCAAGGGTTATCATCAAAACACACAGTCTTCTAACGTTAATCCCAAAATGAATTTGCACAAACTTATGGTCCTTTACCTTCCATTAGTGAAGTAAACTCAAAACCCGAAAATCGAAAAATCCTTTGATATTTTGACATTTTCATGGTTGGCCTCAAATTTTACAACATGAGATAGAATATCGATCCGAAATCAAAGTTGAACATTTTCAATCGCCTCAAGGCGCGAGAACAAAGAGACATTTTGGAAAAATCTTTTACCTAATGTTAAAACTTGAAAAGTTGTGCAATTGCTCGGGAAAAGGATTTTCATAAGGAACTTGGGTAATGAAAACGCCGAGAAAAAAGTAAACATCTATTTCAACACAAAACGCAAAAAGAAACCGTTGAGAAAAGATGTTGATCGACTCTTGGAAGATGTTATCTGGTACGATATCCATAATGTTGTGTTACTTCATGCCTTGCCATTTGCATCCGACACATCTCTGCGATATTGTTGAAACTGCTTGTTACTATTGAGAACACCGATAATGTGCTTCAGATCGAGTCTTTAAAACCGAAAATAAAATATTACACACGAAATTTACAATGCAAACGTCGTCTTCATTGGTGTGAAAAGATATTCACAACCATCAACTTAGTTTTCAAAAGAAAATAGCTCACCGAGTGAAAATCTTCCGATCCTAAAATTGAGCAATCGGATGATCAAAACGTGTCTTTGAAAAGTCAAATCTCAAAATATGAACAAGAAATTTTAAAAGTCAAACAGAATATGGTGTCATATTTGATTTACTCATAAAGACTCGACTTGAAGCATCTAACGAACTTGATCACTATCTTGCTCACACTAAAGAAGTAATGAATTTTGCCGGTAATATTCGCTCGAAAATCAAGATCCGATTCACACCATCTCTAAGTTACGGAAACGTTAGGAAAGTATGAACAACTTCCGCCACTGTGATTAAGAGATTAGCACCATCACACTTAGTAATCGTGAACCTAGAATTCCACCGCCAAATCACAAGTTGCTAATGTGTTTCCTCATCAAACAGAATAGTTGCATCTTTTCCAAACGTCCGCACTTCACAGCCTAGAGCACTCAAACGAAGAATAGGAAGTTGGACCTAAGAAAAGATCAATAATGAATGCTAAAGTAGAAGAACACCCTAGGACTCGAATAAAAATCATGTTGCTTCCACTATAGATGTTGCCCGGCAAATGTAATACAAATAGTGATGTAACGAATGCTAAACCGTTAAGTACTTTTGATATTCGATCGATGCACTTGTGTTATTTGTCGAAGAGTATGAATTCGATTGTCATGACAAATGTGTTGCTAAAGCTATAATCTCTCGATTACGTAATCCTAAGAATTGGAATACCTCTAGGCCCACTAATCATTCTAAGTCGTTGCTTGGTAAACCACCTTCTTTAGATTCTAAGGCAACCATTGCTATCACAAGAGCTCCGCTTCACCTCCTAAGAATGTAGTACCACTTAGTGTTTTCACTAAGACTAAAGCAAAGAGTAGTTATAGATGGCGTAAATGGATATATAACACACTAGGATTTAAATGGATGCCTAAAATTTCAATGTGTGTATGTCTAATATACTCGCTTGAACCCTCTAACATTTCGGTTCCACATCTACTTCTATTCCATCCGTCGCCCGTGTGTAATGCGTGTGATACGTGATCATTCAACGGATTGTTGATAGCGGATGTTCCCGACACATGACGAGTGCAACCTTAAACTGTTATCAAACTTTATTACAAAGTTCATTGGCACCGCCGATTCGAACGATCACTTAGCAACCATCATGGGCTACGGAGATTATGTTAATGGGAACATCGAATCAAGCAGGGTTTACTATGTGGAAGGCCCGGTCACAACTGCTTTCGTGAGGTCAATTTTGTGATGGAGATTTGAGGTTGCTTTGTGGAGAAAACTTGTTTCATTCGTGATCTACAAGGAAATGACCTTATGTCCGCTCGTAATTCTAGTCTCTACACTATCTCTATGCAAGACATGGTTGCTTCCTCTCCCATTTGCTTACTTTCAAAGGCAACATCTACAAAATCCTCGCTATGGCACCGCTGCCTCACATCTAAACTTTCAAACCATCACCAACCTTGCTCGACACAAACTAGTCAAGGACTCCCACCATTCCGGTATTCAAAAGATCACCTTGCTCACCGTGAACAAGGGAAAAGCACTGTGCTCATTTTCCTTCAAAGGTGGAACATGCCTCAAAGATGTGCTCCATCTTCTTCACATGGATTTGTGTGGCCCCGCGCGTGCAAACGATCAATGGCAAACGCTACATCTTAGTAATTGTCGATGACTTCTCACGATGGACTTGGGTCTACTTCCTTCGTAGCAAAGACCAAGCTCCACAAATGATCATCACCTTTCTCACAAAAATACGTGTTCACTCCGCAACACCGTCCGAATAATCGTAATGCATAAAGGAACCGAATTTGTTAACAAAACCCTTCGTGAATTTTATGAGAAAGTGAATTCAAGATCAAACATCTATCGCACGACACCGAACAAAACGGAGTTGTTGAAAGACGAAACCGAACGTTAGTGGAAGTCGCAAGAACAATGTTAATCAATGCTAAACTTCCAGATTACTTATGGGCGTGTCAGTATTCATCGCATGCTATACTCAAACCGCTCTATGATCACAAACGCCACAACAAAACACCTTCGAGCTTGTCCACAACTATAAACCAAACCTCAAACACTTTCATGTATTTGGATCATTAAAATTTTTTTTTTTAAAAAACTTTTAAAAAAAAAATATGTACAAAAAATTTTAAAATTTTTTTTGAAAATCAAAATTTTAAATTTTTTTTAAAAAAAATTTTAAAAAAACCCCAAAAGGGAATAAAGATTTTTTTTTTTTAAAAAACTTTTTTAAAATTTAAAAAATTTTGCTTTTTTAAAAATTGAAAATTTTTTTAAATTTCTTTAACCCGGGAAATTGAAAATTTTAAATTTTTTAAAATTTTAAATTTAGCAAAAATTTTTTCCCAAAAAATTTTAAAAAATGGCCTTTTTGGGAAAAAATTTTTTTTGGGAAAACCTAAATTTAAATTTGGAGAAAATTGAAAAAGGGGCCTTGGGAAATAAAGAAGATTTTGGTTTAATATAAGTTGGAATTTTTTGGGGGGGATCGGGTTTCCACAAGGGAATTTAAAAAAAAAACCAACAAAAAAAATTTAACAACCAAAAAACCCTTTTAAAAATTTAAAAAAAGGGGTTTTAAAAAACTTGGGTTGACTTAGGGCCGACGTTAAAATTTTGTTTTGGAAACAATTGAAAAAAAGGGGCCCCAAAGTTTAAAAGGGTCCAAAAAAAAGAATATTTTTTGGGGAAAAATTTTTTTTTTAAAAAAAAGGGAATTTTGGAAAGGGGAAAAAAATTTTAATTTTCAAAAAAAATTTAAAAAATTAAAAGGAAAAGAAAGGTCAAAAGCCAATTTAAAATTTTAAACCTTTAAGCAATTGTTTGGGGGGAAAAGTTTTTTTTTGAAATTTTAGTTGGGAAAAAAAAAAAATTTTATGGAATTTTTTGGGGGAAAAAATTTAAAGATTAAAATAGGGAAGAACAAAAAAGGTATCAAAAAAAAAAAATTAAAAAAGCTTAAAAATTTTAAAATTGGAACAAAAACCCACTTAAATTAAACTAAAAAAAAATTTAATTTAACCCAACTTTTAAAATGAAAAACCAAAAATTTTAAATTTAAAATTAAAATTTAAAAAACAAAATTTAAATAAAAATAAAAATTTTAAAAAATTAAAAACAAAATTTTAAAATCTTTAAAACTTAAAACCTTTAATTTAAAAAGAAATTTTTAATTTAAAAAATTTTTCTAAATTAAAAAATTTTCAAATTTTAAAAAAATTAAAAAATTTTTTTCAAAATTTTAAAAAATAAAAAATTAAAAAATTTAAAAAAATTTTATAAACTAAAAAAATTAAAAATTGAAAAAAAAAAAATAATTTTAAAACAAAATTTAGAAATTTAAAAATTTAAAATTAAAATTAAAAAATTTTGAAAATAAAATTAAAAGGAAAAATTAAAAAATTTGGGCTTTAAAATTAAACTTAAAAAAAAAAAAAAATTTTAAAAAAAATTAAAATTTAAAAATTTTAAATAAAAAATAAACAAAACATTTAAAACTAAAATTTTAAAAATAAGGTTCCTTTTTTGGGTTTTCATTTAACTTTTTAGAAAACCCTTTTCAAAGGGCAAATTTGGAATTTTGGGCTAAAAATTTAAAAAATTTTAAAAGTGGCCAAATCTTTTGGATTATTAAAGTAAAAGGATTAAACCCTTTAAGGGAAAAAAAATTTTTTGGATTTGGGAAAGGGAGAAATTTAAAGAAAGGGGATTTTTTCCAAATTTTTGGGGGAAAAATTTTAAAAGGCTGTTTTTCCCAAAATTTTAAACCTTTTTAAAAATTTTAAATTGTTGAAAGGCGGGAATTTTAAATTTGGGAAAAAGGTTTAAAGGTTTAAAAAAACCATAATTTTAAAAAGTACAAGGAAACTTACCATTTTTCAAAATTTTTAAAATTTAAAAGAAAAATTTAAATAAAACCTTTTGCCCAAATTTTAAAAATTTAAAAATTTGGATTTTAAATTTTAAACCAAAATTTTAAATTTTCCAAATGAAATTTTTAAAAGCTAAACAACTTTAAAAAAAAGGGAAACCTTTTTTGCTTTAAATTTAAATAAATTCCCTTTAAAATTTTTTGGGAAAAAATTTTAAAATTTTAAAAAAAACCCAAAAAATTTTGAAATTTTAAAATTTTAAAATTTTATATTTTAAACAAGATTTTTTAAATTTTTCAATTTTTTAAAAATTTTTTCAAATTTATATTATTTTAAAATTTAAAAGTAAATAAAAATTTAAAAAATAAAAAGTTTAATAAAATTTTAATTAAAACTTTTTTTTTTAAAAACCAAAACTTTGAAATAAAATTTTAAGGTGGAAAATTTAAATTAAAAAATATTTTCTTTTTAAAAATTAAAATTTTAAAATTTTTTTTAAAAGTTTTAAATTATAAAAAATTTAAAAATTGGGATTTTTTATTTAGAAAATTAAAGGGATTTTTCCCGGGTTTGTTTTTAAAATTTTCCAAAGGGGTTATTTGGGGGTTTTCCCTTTAAAATTTGGGTAAAAGGGGTTTTTGGGGAGGGTTTAAAAAGGGGTAAATTGGTTTGGGGGGTTTTGGGGTTTTGAGTTTCCAAGGTTAAAAAGGGGTTTTAAAGGGGAAAAAATTTAGGGATTTTTGGGGTTTTAAACGAAGAAACAAATTTTGAATTTTCCAAATTTTTGGGTTATTTTAAACCAAAACAAAAATTTGGGTTTTTGAATTTTAAAGGGTTTTTGGGACTTAAACCTTTTAATTTTCCATTGGGAAATTTTAAATAAATTTGAAAAAATTTTAAAAATTTGTTTTTAAAACATTTGGGTTTTAAATTTTGATTTTGGGGGTAAAATTTTAAAAATTTTAATTTTAAACCCATTTTTTTTGAAATTAAAGTTTGTTTTTGGGTTAATTTTAAAAAATTATATAGAAACCCAAATTAAATTTTTTTATTGTTTGCCAATCCTTTGGAAAATTTTTAAAGTTGGGCGGGGAAAAAATTTTTTAAAACCGAAAATTTTGAAAAAATTTTTAAAATTAAATTTAATTTATTTAAAAAACATAACTTAAATTTTGGGTGGAAAATTTCAAGGGTTTAAATTTTAAGGAAAGTTTAAAATGGGGGGAAATTTTGGGGGATTTTCTTAAGGGTTTTAAATTTAATTTTGGGGTTTTTTGGGGGGTTTTTTTTGGGAAAAAAATAAAAAATTTAATAAAATTTTGTTTTTTAAAAAATTATTAACCTTTTTAAAAGTTTTTTAATTTAAGGATTTCTAAGGAGGTCAAATTTGAATTTAAAAAGGGGATGAAAAGAATTAAAATTCTTAAAATCCTAAAAAAATTTTAAAATTGTTTTAAAAATTCCAAACCCAGGTCCCAAATTTCTTTAAAGGGCCCAAATTTCCCTTTGCAAACAAAACCTAACAACAAAAATTAAGTTTTGCCTTTTTGCCAAAATTTTAAACCCAAATTTTTTTGGGAAATTTAAAAAATTTTAAAAAAAAAAAAATTAAAAATTCATTTAACTTTAAATAAAAAAGGAAAAAATTTTTAAAATTTTTTAAATTGTGTTCCCAAAACTTTTTAGTTTTAAAATTTTAAAAAAATTATTTATTCAAAAAAAATTTTTTTTAAACCAAAATTTTTTTAAAACTTTTTAAAATTTTATTTTTAAAGTAAAATATTATCCTTCTAATTTTGGTTTTTTAAATTAAAAATGTTTCTAAAAGTAAAATTTTAAAAAAGGAAAAAAATTTTAAAAAGGAAAAAACTCAAATTCATTTTTAAAAAAAGGTTTAAAAATTTTAAAATGGCAAAATTGACCAAAAATTTTCAAACAAAAAAAAGTTTAAAAAAATTTCCTTTTCCCCAAATTTACCAAAAAAAAAATTTTAATTTTAAAAACTTTACTTTTTTTTTTAAATTTAAAAAATTAAAATTTTAATTTTCATTTTACTTATTTAAAATTTAAATTTTTTTTAAAAAAATAATATTTAAAAATCCCTTTAAATATTTTTTTTTTAAATTTTAAAAACCCTTTTTTAAAAAATTTTCCTTTTAAATTTTCCCAAAAGAAAATTGTTTGTTTAAAAATTTTCCATTTAAAAGGAAGCGAAAGCTTCTTATTTTTGAGTAAAACCTATCAAACCTTTCATTTTCAAGGTTTTGCTCAAAAGACAAGTACTTCCCATATGATTTTAAAACCTCAACCGTTTATATCACTAGTTGAGGGGTATTTGAATTAAAACTTTGTTCTAAATTGTTCACGATGGTCACTCTTCCCATAAAACTCGAAATGGTCATATTTATTCTCAACGTTCAAAAATAACATTCACATATACCATTTTGAGGGAGAAAGATTGTGTGATAAAATATGTTGTGCAAAATGCAAATGAATCCGTGTACCTCGGACTTAACCTCACAGATTAGCGGTACTAAGCGTTAGTAACTCGAAAAGACTTGTCTGGACGGGTAATAATTTCAAGCTAGTTCGCTAGTGATGTAAGCGTGTCTCATGAAAGGACTTGTCCAAGTAGAAAGTACCGGTCGAGAAACTCTTGATAGACATGAACTCGTGGGTATGACAACCTTTCGAGGTTTGTCTACACCTTCAAGGTAGTTATTAGAGCTAGTTGTCACCTAAAGGCGACAATGTAACTCTTTAACTATGCAACGTAACCGTGTCTCATGGGGATTGTCTATCTTGATGAATCAATTCAAAAGTCGCACTCTTTCCTCATTGTGCATTTAAACCATTAAAACTCTTTAGCACATGTGGAGGGAGTATTTATGCAAAAACTTATCTCTCGATGGTTCAAACATGTTTTCATTTACAAACCCTTTGAGATATTTTTCTATCTGATGGTTTAAATGGCAAACATAGGTTAGTCATGGGTTATAAGGTGACTAAGGTTAGGAATAACAGTCCTATGATCCTTGAGTAGGAGGATCTACCGAGGACACTACCATTAGTTAGTGTTAGAAGTCCTTAGGAATGATTATAAAAAGGAAAATGAGAATCGGAGAAAGAAGGGTTGAAGAATCAAAAGAAATGTAAAGTAAAGGGTGAAAAGAAATAACCCTCAGTTATTCAACTTAGGCGGAACAAGGGTTCAATTCATATACTCTTGGTTGTCACTTAGTGACCACATTATTGAAGATTAAAGTCGTCATGGACCCGATGGCGCATGCGCTAAACCTTCTTGCACACTCGAGTTTCTCTCAGCGAAGCTTGTTTCATTCTCACGGGAACCCTACATAAACTATTGGCTTTCTCTTAGAGATCGGTATTGAAGAAGGAGACCCTCTCCTAGTCTCCGCTCGGGAAAAACCAAAATGCACTATTGAGTATAGAGCCACGAGATTCATCAAAAGATCTCTTAGGAACATGACATTTAATCACTTGATGATCAACTAATAAGATCATCGATGGTTCATATCGAGTCCTTCACGAGATCTTAGCAATCATGCCGAGAACATTTATGAGAGGTTCACACATGATCCTCGATGATTGAATGGAAACTCTGCGGTCAACATCAAACGACCGACGGCGGGTCACCGGTAACTCCCATGGATTACGCGGTGTGTCTCATCTGATCTGATCGTGAGTGATGCTTGGTGTACCTCGGCGACTCATCTGACTGTAGATGTGCCCGGTGCATCGCGTTATCTCACTTATGGGACTCCGGTTCGAGGAGCGGCCTTTGTAAATTAGAGTTGTGTTTCACACTATCTTGTTAACTCTCGAAGTTCAAACTTGTAAGTCTTGGGAAACCGCTTATTACTAACCGTTTGAAATGTTTTCTCCTTATGGAAGCTCGGAGCCGGGATGATCGTCTTGACTCTTCTCATGCTCACGCCAACATCATCACTAATGGAAGTTCTATTAGCATGCAACACTGTGATTAGAATGATTCTTCATCAATAAAAGAATCTACAAAGTCAAAGACTTCTGAACTTCATCGGTATTGATTTTCAACGTCAAAGGCGTGTGAGCATGTTGAAGAATGGCGTGGAGACACTGGGCGGTGAAGCGAGACTGAAAGGAGGTGATCAGACAACAACATACTATCACTTTCACCACAAGAACAATGATCAAAGAACAAAGTTAAAGATGGCGATGAGCATAAGCTGTTCAAAGATAACTATCTCTCTGCTTGGGAGATTGTTCGAATCAAGACAATTTCTCTCACAAGAAAGAAGAATGTCGGAAGGCGTCCGACTACTATTACATCAACGCCTTCACCGTTTACATTCATATATACTTGAGGGGAGATTGTTGGAATCACTCTAAGCAGTATTTCAAGTATTTATATTTCATATGTAATAGGTAGCTTTATTATGGCCTTTATGTTTGTTTAAGGTCAAGCTTATGTAGAGGCCCATAAGCAGTCCAAGCTAATAAGGAATAGGGAAGGAGAGGGTGTTGCCCTAGCTCCTTGCCTATATAAACTCTTGTAAACCCTCATTTGAGGGTTGGTTGTTCAATGCATTTCTTTGCATACTCTCGCCTAACCATTCATAGTATTTAGTGTGTGTGTTTGTGTGTATTGTTCATCCGCCTCTCTATCTCCTTCATATAAGCTTGTGTTGTAAAACTAGTGACCTACTTGATTTTGTAAGCGAGACCTTTGGTAACTTCAAAGAGTTAGGGAGAAAGCATACCCACAACTTTAGGCCTTGCCTTGATTAGGAATAAGGGCGTGACAATTCAACCACCAATAGAAGATAATTAAGGAGTAGTAAAACCTAAGTAAACACATCTTTAAACTATCATACGAGCACACAATAATTAGACATAGACTACCACCACCTTGGTTTAGATAATTAGATAATAGTAGGTAATCGGTGAAATACCAACCCCCCGAATCGAACCCAGAGATTAGTACTTTTCCTTTTCTTAAAAACATAAAAGATAAAAAAAATAATCTTCCTCAACCCCAACCTTAGCGTAGTAACTTCTCACTAGCATTCCTATTCCCCAGAGAGCGATATCAATTCCGTGGCTTACCTAATACTACACTACAGCGATTAGGTTCAGCTTTGCTAGGGTGTTGAAAAACTTGCTCGACGAAAGGAAGTTCCTTTGACCCCGAGCAGCTGCGTAAGCGTATCGATGTACGATGGGTTGTTTGTTTTGGATAAGTGTTTCAACATGGGTTGTTAAAATACTTGGGTGTTGATTTTTGGATATGACTTTTAATGACTACAATCGTAAGTCGCATATTGATCTTGTATGAAAGCAATCAGTTCTCTCGCAGCGTAAGAAAACTTAAAGCGACAAGCGCGTATGCAATGAAGATCGAGGGGTATAATGTTTCCCGGTCGTTATGTCCCGAGTGAGCTATGCAATGGATTATCAAGCGTTTAGTGATCGCGAGATTTGAGCGGGAAAAGGATTTGGAATATGATTATAACTAAAGGAAAAAGCCAAACAAATAAAAGCGGCTTAAATGCAAATTAAAGGAAATTAAAAGATAAAAATATTAAATAAGCGCTATCACTATTTTTAAAGTGATGAGCGTTTAAAACTAAAAACTAAAACTTACGTTTAAATTAAAAATACGTAAGCGTACAAAATAAAAAGTGAAATCTAAGAAATAAAAGTCCTAAAAATATGAAAATACATTTTACAAACCTAATGATATAAGAAACTTTATAGAAAAATAAAATTATTTTTATAACTAATTATATAATTATTATTAATTAAAACTATTTTAACTATTAAATAATACTCTAAAATAAAGAAAATATGAAATAAGACTAGAAAAATAAAATTAAAACTTAGAAAAATCTAAAATATGATAAAACTAATTTTAAAACTGAAAAGATATTTTTAGACTTTTATATATTTATTATTAATTTAAAACTATTTAAAACTAATTAAAATGCTAGAAAATACAAATTTAACTAAGAAAAATCTAGAAAAATACTTTTTGTCTTTTTATATTTATCTAAACTTAAGAAAATTGAAAAATTATTTTTGAAGCTTTTCTTAATTTTTATATTAAAAGCTAATTAAAAATGATTAAAACTAATTTAAATTGAGAAAAATAGCAAAACTACTTGGAAAAATCTGAAAATTTCAGGAGAAATCTAAAATGATATTAGGAATATGAGAAAATTGGAAAAAGCAGGCACTTGTTTGGCAGAATATGAAAGCGATGTGTAAGTGCTTAATCGATTAAGCACTTGAATAAACAAATGGGATCAAAGACTACCAAACCAAAGGAGAAGCTCTAATATGCTAAAACAACTAAAATGGAACAAGTTTAAACAAGCCTAACCAATAGAACCACAATCTTCTTGATTTGATAAATGAGCTTAAAAATAAAAAGTTAAGGAGGTACTGACTTAAGACACTAGCACAAGCTTAAAAATAAGCTCAAAATGAAAACTACCACTTGGAACTTGTAAAGGACACAGGTGAGACCAAGTGTACCAAAATCGAGGCCATGATGAGCTCTTATGAGCTCTGCACACTTTTGCATGGCGAGAAAAACTCTCGGTGTTAATCTTGAGTGATGGTGGCGAGGCACTTTGGCCTAAGATGATGAGCTTGTTTAGGGCTTTTACAAAATTGTAAAATTCTAATAAAATGATAACAGAAGAACACCGGTGAACTATTTGAAATGCCAATTCTCACTTGTTAAGTCCCAAAGATAAGATCATGAAAAATCCTGGTGAGACCAGAAAAGCAGGTTTTGCTATTTTGACTTTTGAAGAAATTGAGAGACTTTGACTAAGATGAACTTTGATTCCATTTTTTCTTGAGATTGATGTTAAATGATGTAATAATTGTAATGCAAGCTATGTCAATGATTTCTAAACACAAAATGATGTTTTTAGCATCAAAATCTCAACAGTTAAGATGTTAGATAGATAGATCTTGATTTTGACTTTGGGGTATAGACTCCAAGTTTAAGATTGAAATATGCTCAAATGAGCTTAAGCAACATAAACAAAGAACCAGCTATCAGCGACAAAGCCTTAAGGCGATAAACACATGTAATGCCAAACACCCTTTTACCTACTAACTAAGACTCATAACTAATCTAAACACTGAATTAACTTGTGATCTTGATCCAATTAAGTGTAAATACTCTAAATTCAACTATTTAAGGAGATTAAAACTAGTTACCACTACAAAGGCAGTTATGCAAATGAAAATTTTAAAAATGACTTACAAGTAGTCTAAGCCACTATGGCTTGCAATGAAACTAATGAACCTCAACCTATATTTCAACCCAAATAGCTACTATTCAACCCATTTCCTTTGCATCAACCCATTTCTAGCTCCATTTCAATTTTAGCCCTCAGTTGACTTTGGTTGACCAAATTTCAAAAGTGACTAAAACTTAAACATGAGCTTATAGCAAGCTATAAGGAGCTTGTATAAGCTTATTTAAACTTGAAAAGAAGCTTTATGAAGCTTTAACACAAGACTTTGAGAATAACAATTGTAACGGTGGACTTACAAAATGAAATGATATTATAAGCGAAAATTGGAACTTGAAAGCGATTTATATTAATCAAACAACTTAAGAGAGTACAATTTTACAAAATTTAACAATCTTACAACTTAAATAAAACGTTTACACTAAAAACAACATTTAACTAAATTTTATAAAACTAAAAGCGCCTCTCACTTCTTCTTTTGCTTTTCTTTTATACCCAATCTCAATTTCTCTCTTCTCGATGAAATCCCACCAATCCATAGCCATTGGATGGCTCAAATTAATCTCAACCGTTCAAAATGATTTTTGGCGCCAAATTTCTTGTTTGCCCATTGGAGGTTGAGTGAAGGATAGTGGTGCATTTAATGTAGCTTGGAAGCTAGTTGGAGGTGAGGAACATGGGAGAGTGATTGGAGAGGAGGGGGATGGGTGTAAGCTAGTTTCAGGAAAGCATGTAATATGGTGGACTTTGGCGGGTGTTGGTTTTTGACCAAGGTTTGACCAACGATGGTTAATAATAGGGGTTCACAATTAGGTTATGACGGGGTCGAGAATAGTATCAAAGGTCCAAATTGGTTTGAAAGGGTTTTAAACTTGAGGGACTAATGTGTAAATCCACGAAATTGCAAGGACTTGAGCGCCAATCTTTCAAAGATGTTCAAGGACTTAAAGTGACAATCTTCAAAAGTACAAGGACCAATGTTGCCATTTTGCAATTTTCGAGGGCCATTTACGCCAATTTTGAAACTTGAAGGACCATTTTGTAATTTTCTCAAACTTTTGATATTTTTCACCAAAGGACTAAATTTGACAACTTTTGATTTTAAAGGACCTTTGGTGACTTTACTTTGAAATTACGTGCTCGGGGACTATTTTTGACAACTTTTGATACTTGGGGACTAAAGCGCAATTTTGCAAATTTGATATGTTTTCATCGATTTTGATATTTTGCTTTTAAAACACATAAAACAACGATTTGTGATATTTTGATCATTTGATGTGTTTCGAGTGTTTTCAGATGATTTTTGAGTTTATTTTGTACAAAATGATGAGTATTTGACACTCATCAATCCCCCATTGAGATATTGCTAGTCCTAGCAATGATTTGAAAAAACATAATGGATTTTAATCTCTTTACCAAAAGCCATTACTTGGAGTAGCCAAATGTTTCGAGTTCAAGTAAGAACCATGGTACACCGATAACCATGTGATTTTGAGCAAACCACCGACTTTCAACGGTTTGATTTGTCTTTACCGAAGCCGTACCCTTA
Source organism: Chrysanthemum lavandulifolium (assembly GCA_022545495.1). Taxonomy (NCBI): domain Eukaryota; kingdom Viridiplantae; phylum Streptophyta; class Magnoliopsida; order Asterales; family Asteraceae; genus Chrysanthemum; species Chrysanthemum lavandulifolium. Next base: position 108,442,472 of record CM040246.1, read on the forward strand.
CGGACTAGCCAACTCTTAGATAAATTATCAATATTATCTTTGGTGAGTCGATTACCAATTATGGTTTTTCCTTGCCTTTACCACAAGCCATAACTTGCGGGCTAGCCAACTCTTCACTATTTAGGATATGGTGAGTTGAATACCATACAATTTTGGGCAAATTGCAAGCCATATAAGCGGTTTGAGATATCTTTACCAATAGCCGTTTGCTCTGGATTAGCTAATCCTTTTGTCTTCTGAGACATGGCGGATGATAACCAAATGAGAAAGTGTAAAACACTTACTCCAAAAAAAATTGGCCAAAAATGGGGAATTGGGTATAATTATATCATAAAATTCGTGAGAATTCCCCAGCTTAGAAATGAATATTGCCCTCAATATTCAAAATACCGCGGTTATGCGAAACAAAAACGTGAAAGGAAATACTACGACCATTATTTAGAGGATTTTTTTTTTTTTTTTTTTTTTTTTTTTTAACATGTGGGCAACCCCCACACTAGGGTGGTAGAAAGAGGTAAGAAGGCGAAATATGGGTGAAAACCCATATAGGATGCTCTTGTTTTTGATTCCAGTCGCTAGCTTGACTCGACCCGCATTCATTTGTTCATGGGGAAAGTAACGTGGAAAACCAATCTTGAGCGGACTTTCGTTCACAATGTTAATGAACATATGAACATCGAAAGTTCCACACCGACGAGATATAACCGCGGTATCTGTTAATGGTAGAAACTAGAAGGGATGATACGGGGTCAAAGATGGTGTCCTCATTCCGAAAGAGAAAGGAAAGAGCAACCACACCATCTGTGAAGAATGGAATAAAGGCGTACATGAGAATGCATGTCCATTCCTCGTGAGAAAGAAGCAAATCACCGGTTTGACATCTTTAAGCTTAAACTTGAAGCTTAGATGGTGATTGTCAAGAAGATGTCCGGGAGGAGGGTGGAAATGGTTCTTCAATCAACGGACTTTCGGAAAAGGATGTCTCCCTCCGGATCAAGGTAAGTGTTATCAATTCCCATTGGAATTGACTCATCACTAAGAAAGGCTTGACTTCATTCCAAAGTTGTCATCTTCCTCATCGGGGTGAGAGAAGGGATGGAAGAGTCGGGAATAAGACTAGAAGATGATGGATCATTTTGAGCAATTCATCAATGGGAAGAATGTCTCCCATTGGATCACAAACATCATCATCAACTCGGATGAAGCAAGAGAGTTTGGTTTCATCCATGGACTTAACAATCTCGATCGACAAAGCGATGTCGGAGGTGGGACAAGTGGTGTGCTCTTAGAGCTAGCGGTTTCCACCACTTAGATGAAGTCTCCGATTCTAGATCATCGTCATCATCAAGAACACTCTTGACATCCACAGTACGACTTTCAAACCATTTGCTTGAACCGGGGTAATTTTCAAAGCTTTGAGCTCGTACGTTTTGGTGAACACTTTTAACCGTGAAATTTGAAAGTGTTGCATTGATTCTTTGATTTTTGATCAATTGTGGCAACACTCTTTTGTAAAGAGGTTTGGAGTTGGTTAATATTTAACGTGAGCTCTTCGTTGTCAACCCGTATCGTCAACTCTTGACAAACACATCAATCGAGCACGACTCGTTTTCAAGAAAGCTCTCCCTAAGATGAGGGAACTCTAGGATGCATGAAGTCTACTACAACAAAGTCGGCATGAAAGTGAAATTTTCCCACTTTCATCACGACATCCTCGGCTATCCCAGTGGACGAGTTGCAGTGCGATCCGCTAGCTCGAGTGTCATACGAGTGGATGAAAGTTCGGGAAGAGGCAGTTTCTTCCATCTTGAGAGTGGCATGAGGTTAATGCTAGCGCCAAGATCGGCCAGGCGGACATTGAAACATCCCAAGAAATCACAGGATTAGAAACTGCCGGGGTCTTCAAGCTTTCGGGAAGCTTATTGAGAATGGTCGTGAGCATTGCTCATTGAGAGGAGTTTTAGCCATCTCGATAGCTTGTCTTTGTTGGTGAGTAAGCCTTTAGCGTAGATGCAAATTTGGGCATTAGAGCGAGAGCATCAACGAAGCTTATATCAAAGTGAAGCTCATTGAAGATTTGGAAGAACTTCTCCATTTGCTCTTTGTTTTTGTCTTTGAGCTTCTCATCATTCATTCTTGATGGGTAAGGAAGTGAGTAGACTTTTGAGCCGGGATGGAAGTGTTTTCGGCTCAAGATTTTTCTTGAACTCGGGTTCCGGACTTAAACTTTGACTACAGAAGGTGGGACGTGTCTTGATGCCGTGGGCTTGAATAATGCACCTTGTCCGTTGTCTCCTTGGTAACTTGACTAAATGCCACGGGAGGAGGGGCATTGAGTCGTGGGTCCATTGTCGTCTTACCACTACAGTGGTGGCGGCTTTCAACTCGGCATTGGGATTAGGAATAGTATTGCTTGGGAGTCCTCCGGAAGATGGCGAGGCTTTGTTCATATTCATGTTCATGAAGCGCTCATCATATTCTTTAACTCATTTGTCTGTGAGAGACATTGTGGTATCAATTTCCTTTTAGCTCACCTCTCATGTTATTGATCGAGGTTTGCATTGATCGCATGTTTGCCTCGGTCATTTTCATGAAGTCATTTGGCATGGGAGCTTGAGGAGGTGGTTGATAACTTTGATGATTTGGAGCTTGATATGGTTGAGGTTGGTTGAAATTGTTCCGGTTTTGATTGAAATTTTGAGAGTTATTGAAATTTTGTCCTTGATTCGAACAAAGCGATTTTGATTGCCATGGTTTTGCAGGGAGGAAAACCGGTGGTGTCATACCGCTAGGTGCAGTAGTGAGGATCGACTGTGGTCGGTATTGATTGTGGTTTACGAAGCTACGGGAGCTTGGTAAAAGGAAGCATCGGTTGCTTGACAATCATAATATGCGTGTGGACCACTACAAGTTTCACACACCTTGTTTACGGCTTTGATTGGTTCAGGCTTATGAATTTCGCTTTTGATTTCCTTTACCTCTTTTATCATACAATGGATGATGTCCGTTAAATGACTAACGGAGCGGCTAACTCGGAAGAGTTACGGATGAAGAAGCGAGTGTTCGGAACATTGACTTTGTTCGAGAAATAGGAACTTTGATTTTGCTCGCAAATCTCAATCACATCTTTAGGTTTCGATTCAAGATATTGCCGCTTCTGACTGCATTCAAGGAATCTTGATCATTACCGTTCAACCCATTGTAAAGATATTGACTTGTTGAAGCTCAGTGAATTCATGATGGGGCATTTCACGAGGAGATCTTTGAATCTCTCCATGCCTCTCCAAAATTTTCATCGAAATTTTGACGAAATCCAAATTTCATTTTTGAGATTAGTCGTCTTTGATGGAGGAAAGAAATAATTCACAAACTTTTGAACAAGATCCTCCCAAGTTTCGATAGATCGAGGGGTTCTTTTTCGACCAAATCAGGCTGTCCCTCGAGTGAGAATGGAAATAGCATCAACTTGATCACTTTTGTGGCACATCCTTGAAATTGATAGTTGAAGTCAACTTGTTAAACCAACGGATGTGTGCATCTGGTCGTCTCGATCGGACCGCGGAATTGATTGTAGACACAAGTTGGATCAAATGTGTCTTCAATTCAAAATGATCGAAATTGATAAGCGGTAAGGCGATGGCATCTCCATAACCTCGGTGGGTGCACGGAGCATTTCCGCCATAATACGTTAAATACGCCATGGTGTTGTTAGAAATAGTGCGAATCTCGGGTTCGACTATTTGGGCGACGACGTCTCACGAGCGTCTTCTAGGAATTTCGCTAGATCGCAAAGGACTCAATGATCTAGAAGAGCGAGTGCGCATGCACTAGAGTTAACTCTAAGGAATCTCGAGTTAAGAGAGAAATGGAATTATGAAGATATTTCGGATGAGAATGAGAATTATGAAGGCGTTTTATAAAAATGGGGTGAGGAGAATCTTTTGGGTTTTACGGTTACGAAGCGTCGATATCACAACAAAATCAATTAACACAAGATCGAGGCAAAACAACGATGAATTTAACCAATAATCCAAGATGAATGGCTTCTTTGAAAAGGTACACCAATCACAAGGACACAAAGGCAAGTTTTAAATCTTTAGTTCGGGAACTTATTATGGTCGCACCCCAGTTAGGTAGTGCCTTGCCTTGGTTTGTGGTGGTAATCTTTTAAGTTGTTTATTATTAAGAAAGCAGCGAATCTTTTGTAGTTTTATTATTTGATACATATATAGAAACAAAAGAAAAATATTTTTGTGTTTTATCGTTTTTTTGCTTTTTTGGGTTTTGGTTTTTATAAAAATATGGATATATATAGATAGATATGGATGATATGAACAAATGAGTGAGTATTCAAACAACTAATCGCTAGGCGTGACAAATAGCACTGACTCCGTGGCGTAAAATTTGATCTTGCAAGAAACCGTCAAGTTCTCTCACGCAAGCGTAAGAAAACTTAAAGCGACTTAACACGTATGCAATGAAGATCCGAGGGTATAATGTTTCCCGGTCGTTATGTCCCAATGAGTTGTGCAATGGATTATCAAACGTTTAGTGATCGCGAGATTTGAGCGGAAAAGGATTTGGAATATGATTATAACTAAAGGAAAAGCCAACAAATAAAAATGGCTTAAATGCAAATTAAAGGAAATTAAAAGATTAAAATATTAAATAAACGCTATCACTATTTTTAAAGTGATGAGCGTTTAAAACTAAAAAACTAAAACTTACGTTTAAATTAAAAATACGAAACGTACAAAATAAAAAGTGAAATCTAAGAAATAAAAGTCCTAAAAATATGAAAATACATTTTACAAACCTAATGATATAAGAAACTTTATAGAAAAGAAAATTATTTTATAACTAATTATATAATTATTATTAATTAAAAACTATTTTTAACTATTAAATAATACTCTAAAATAAAAGAAAATATGAAATAAGACTAGAAAAATAAAATTAAAACTTAGAAAAATCTAAAATATGATAAAACTAATTTTAAAACTGAAAAGATATTTTTAGACTTTTATATATTTATTATTAATTTAAAACTATTTAAAACTAATTAAAATGCTAGAAAATACAAATTTAACTAAGAAAAATCTAGAAAAATACTTTTTGTCTTTTATATTAATCTAAACTTAAGAAAATTGAAAAATTATTTTTGAAGCTTTTCTTAATTTTTATATTAAAAGCTAATTAAAATGATTAAAACTAATTTAAATTGAGAAAAATAGCAAAACTACTTGGAAAAATCTGAAAATTTCGGAGAAATCTAAAATGATATTAGGAATATGAGAAAATTGGAAAAACAGGCACTTGTTTGGCGAATATGAAGCGATGTGTAAGTGCTTAATGGATTAAGCACTTGAATAACAAATGGGATCCAAAGACTACCAAACCAAAGGAGAAGCTCTAATATGCTAAAACAACTAAAATGGAACAAGTTTAAACAAGCCTAACCAATGATAACCACAATCTTCAAGATTTGATAAATGAGCTTAAAGCTAAAAAGCGATTACGGGTACCAACTTAAGACACTAGCACAAGCTTAAAAATAAGCTCAAAATGAAAACTACCACTTGGAACTTGTAAAGGACACAGGTGAGACCAAGTGTACCAAAGATCGAGGCCATGATGAGCTCTTATGAGCTCAGTACACTTCTTGCAATCGAGAAAAACTCTCGTGTTAATCGACATGTGGAGCGAGGCACTTTGGCCTAAGATGATGAGCTTGTTTAGGGCTTTTACAAAATTGTAAAATTCTAATAAAATGATAACAAGAAAGAACACCGGTGAACTATTTGAAATGCCAATTCTCACTTGTTAAGTCCCAAAGATAAGATCATGAAAAATCCTTCTAACGAGACCACAAAAGCAGGTTTTGCTATTTTGACTTTTGAAGAAATTTGAGACTTTGACTAAGATGAACTTTGATTCCAATTTTTTCAGTTGAGATTGATGTTAAATGATGTAATAATTGTAATGCAAGCTATGTCAATGATTTCTAAACACAAAATGATGTTTTCACATCCAAAATCTCAACAGTTAAGATGTTAGATAGATAGATCTTGATTTTTGACTTTGGGGTATCAGGACCCAAGTTTAAGATTGAAATGTGCTCAAATGAGCTTAAGCAACATAAACTAACCAAAGCTATCACCGACAAAGCCTTAAAGGCGATAAACACGAATGCCAAACACCCTTTTACACTACTAACTAAGACTCATAACTAATCTAAACACTTGAATTAACCCATGATATTGATCCATTAAGTGTAAATACTCTAAATTCAACTATTTAAGGAGATTAAAACTAGTTACCACTACAAATTCAGATTATGCAAATGAAAATTTTAAAATGACTTACAAGTAGTCCTAAGCCACAATGGCTTGCAATGAAACTAATGAACCTCTAACCTATATTTCAACCCAAATAGCTACTATTCAACCCATTTCCATTGCATCAACCCATTTCTAGCTCCATTTCCAATTTTAGCCCTCCAGTTGACTTTGGTTGACCAAATTTCAAAAGTGACTAAAACTTAAACATGAGCTTATAGCAAGCTATAAGGAGCTTGTATAAGCTTATTTAAACTTGAAAAGAAGCTTTATGAAGCTTTAACACAAGACTTTGAGAATAACAATTGTAACGGTGGACTTACAAAATGAAATGATATTATAAGCGAAAATTGGAACTTGAAAGCGATTTATATTAATCAAACAACTTAAGAGAGTACAATTTTACAAAATTTAACAATCTTACAACTTAAATAAAACGTTTACACTAAAGCGACATTTAACTAAATTTTATAAAACTAAAGCGCCTCCTTTTCTTTTGCTTTTCTTTATACCCAATCTCAATTTCTCTCTTCTCGATGAAATCCCACCAATCCATAGCCATTGGATGGCTCAAATTAATCTCAACCGTTCAAAATGATTTTTGCGCCAAATTTCTTATGCGCCCATTGGAGGTTGAGTGAAGGATAGTGGTGCATTTAATGTAGCTTGGAAGCTAGTTGGAGGTGAGGAACATGGGAGAGTGATTGGAGAGGAGGGGATGGGTGTAGCTAGTTTCGGGAAAGCGGGTAATATGGTGGACTTTGGCGGGTGTTGGTTTTGACCAAGGTTTGACCAACAATGGTTAATAATAGGGGGTTCACAATTCGGTTATGACAGGTCCGAATAGTATCAAAGGTCCAAATTGGTTTGAAAGGGTTTTAAACTTCAAGGTCTAATGTGTAAATCCACGAATTACAAGGACTTGAAGCGCCAATCTTTCAAAGATGTTCCAAGGACTTAAAGTGACAATCTTCAAAAGTACAAGGACCAATGTTGCCATTTTGCAATTTTCAGGGCCATTTCGCCAATTTTGAAACTTGAAGGACCATTTTGTAATTTTCTCAAACTTTTGATATTTTTCACCAAAGGACTAAATTTGACAACTTTTGATTTTAAAAGGACCTTTGGTGACTTTACTTTTGAAATTCACGTGCTCGGGGACTATTTTTGACAACTTTTGATACTTGGGGATCAAAGCGCAATTTTGCAAATTTGATATGTTTTCATCGATTTTGTGATATTTTGATCATTTTGATGTGTTTCTGAGTGTTTTCAGATGATTTTGCAGTTTATTTTGTACAAAAATGATGAGTATTTAGACACTCATCACATATACTTGAATATTTCGAATAAATACTTAAGTTGTCAATCCTAATTTGTTGAGATTATAAAGCTTAGATTGAACTCAAGGATAACAAGACTTGATAGTATGTCTTTAACATACGTGTGAGTTATGACTCTATGTAAATACTTATCGTCTTGAAGGATAACACATTATTTTCATGTTAACCAAGTGCGGCAATACATGTTGATACAAAACAATATCTATAGTCATATGTTAGACTTGTGTATGATATCTTTGCAAATAATGAGTCTAGATTTATTAGTCTCGGTAAGTCATCTAAGTCATCCGCAAACGGGTGAGGAGATGTTGGTGGTGTTGCACAAAGTACAAGTTTTGGAAACTTTGGTAATGAAGGTGTTTTGGATGGTTGTGAAGTAGTCATAATGGTGGGTGATTTTGGTGGTGGATTTGGAGTACTTAAGTTTAGAAAGTTCACATCTTGAATGGGTGATGAGATGTTGAGAGGTAACGAGTTTGAGGATGAAGAGTTCAAGTTAATGAAGCAACAAGATCGAATGCTAATCCTAGTGGTTTTCTTAAGTGGCTTATTTGAGGTTAACCCATACAAAGATGGTAGTTTCTAATGAGATGGAAGTGTCTAAGATCGTGTCAAACATCCTAAGTTAATCCATTGAGGATGTATTAAATGAGATATGAAAGATATGCATTAACAACTCGTCCTAGAAACAAAATTTAGTAAATTAGATTGCGGATTTAGTAAAATTCAACAACTTACCCGTAGGATCCACGACACCATTTCTTTACAGACGGAACCCTTAAATTGGTGCACTTTGTATGGTATGGCGTACCAAAATCCATAATGAGACGGAACCAAATTAATGGTGCCATTCGGTCCGTGGAGACCGTAAATCTTCTGAGACCCATTTTTAGGTGTCGGGGACTTTTCAAACACGAAATTTTGCTTAAAACATGTGACATTAATTATTTCTAGTTAGGAAAAGTCGATAACACATATACAAACATAGTGGAGCATAGACTTTGACCAGGGCTAATGATTTTCACATGGAAGTGAAAATGGGTAAATTTTGATAACACACTTGTGCTATCCCCCGCATAAAGCGGTTAGCATACAACATTGTTTTAAGTCATATTATCATCCTACAAAGAAAAACAAATAAATTATATCATACAACATTGTTTTTGTCCTTGTACCAAACACTCTATTAAAACCTTCATTTTCAAAGTACTTGACTAATTTACTTAGTACTCATTGCTAAGTGAGTTATGCCATTTCATAAGTTATGCGAGATGTTAGTATAACGTATGCAAAGGAAGTGATCTAATTCTACAAGTGATGGTAAAACAATTTTCCAACTTAGTGCACAAAATCTAGCAAATATCCTATTGTGCATAAACAAGAAATCGTCAAACAAGCGAATAAATAACATGGCAAGATTGACACTTATATTATGCAAACAAACAAGTGTAAACAACAATTTGAAAATAAGCAAGAAACATATATGCAAACAACATAAACAAGTGGTCATTTAGCATAGCATAACAAGAAAGACACTTTTCGTCATTTTGCGTTTAAATATGACGATGTATACCAAGCTTGATTAGTTTCCTTTAAACATATTACCAAATTATTTAGTTTCAAAGGAAATTGTATCAAAGTTCTAAGAATACCAACTTAAATTACTTGATTCAAAATTTTGAGTTTTTATGTTAAAGCGAAACTCAATATCTTAGACATACTGTAGTATTTGGTCTATTTTACTTATTTAAAATTAGACTCAGGCCATGAGAGTATTTTTAAATGAAAGTAGACTCAATTCTATTTAAAATGATAGATGGCTCGACTTGTACGGACTTACGGTTAATTAGTTATGATTTTTTGAAGTTGGCCAAAAAATTGCATCTTGTCTTGAGACAGATTCAAGGAACCAAATTAAGGATCCGCCCTTTATAAAATTTGGTGCCGTGGTCCTCAGAGAGACAGTTACCAAAACTAGTATTTGACATAGAGAAAACGTGTGTGACTTACTAGATTTGATAGTAAACATATAATACACATATTTAATTACATATCTACTTATGTAGCTTATCTTAAACATTTACGAGATGATTTTTCAACTAAATTTATATTTATCCCAAACACTCCTTTAAAATCATATTTCTTCGTAAATTTTCTATAAGCACACAATATAATACTTACAAGTTCTTTCAAGAAACTTTTATTTTATTTTTCAAGAAAACCTTGACTTGTATACAAAGTTTACATTTAACAACAAAATTTCTAAGTATAACAATGAAGCATTTTCATATTATTTTTCGCTCAATAGTAATTTGATACATGGATCGTACTCTCACTTTAAAACCATTTGTTTTGAAAATATGAGCTACGTGGCTCGATACCAATTATGAAAACGTGGAGGGGGTGAATACGTTATCGTTTAAAACTTTAGATCTTTAGTATCAAATCGCATGAAGCTTGTTATAATATGAAAGTACCAATTATTGTTTGTGACTAATATAAAGCATGGTAAACCAAGTTGTCACACAATCATGAACATCAAACCACATCACAAACAATAGTATAGTGCAAGTATAAAAGAAAAGAGATAAAGAAAGGAAAGTGCAAACCGAACACGAGGATTTATAGTGGTTCGGTCACGGATCTCCTTTCGCCCTACTCCACTCTCCGAGTACCCAACTCGAGTTACTTCACTAAATCAACAAGCTCCCTTCTCGTGGAGAAAACCTTACAATCGCCGCTACACACTTTTCCGGTACAAAGCTAAATACTGGTTCTAGTTCAAGGTAGAACCAACCTAACGTCGCTTATACAATATTTACGACACTAAGCTAGATGTCGAGTTCTTTTACAAGGGTACAACCACTCCCATTATGTTTTATGGCCCAACATAACAAACCTTGTGTTTTATGGCACAAACACATAAACCATCTAATCTAGTTTGGTGAAAGTGTTGTTATGATGCAATGATGTTTACACTAATGATCCATGACACAAATGTCTAATGGATATGAATAACTACTTCTAAATGAACTTCCATTGATAGGAAGCCTTCATGATGAAGATCACAAGTTCCCTAAACTTGTTGTGATAGATCTTCAACTTGTGGTGAGTGGGATGGCTAGATCTCCAAGCTTTCCTTGGTTAATCAAAGAGTATGCTTACAACAAAGATGAATGTTAGAAGCATTATGATCATGATCATTAGGGTGTTTAATGTATGTTACTACATTGTTAATGATTGATCTAAATGTATGCAAGAAGGTGGAGAAGATGTGATTTGAAGTGGTGAAGAAATGGGAAAACAATGGGCTTCTATTTATAGGCAAAAGTGGTCGGGGCGTCCACGGACCAAGGAGCCCTTAAAAGGGTTACGCCTTTATACAATTTGGTGCCGTGGGTGCACGACATAAAATCTAAAAATCTTTCTTCAAATCTTTCCAAGATATTACCAAATCTTACTAAGATCACATTTGATATATTGAGTGTCAATCTAACCAAAATATTCAAGTGATCTTCCAAGGATTTCAAAGATGATACATGCCATGATGTAATATGTATTTTCATTTTTAGATTAAAGAGTTTATCAAAGTAAACTTGTAAAACGTGTTATGTAACTAGTTAATAAAATGTCTAGTTACCTTTTGTAAAATAAAATATCTAGTTGAGTGCTTGTCAAAATAAAATGTATTTTGTCAAGTGTAAGTAAACTTTAGTACTTGTATAAATATTACAGTTAGTTTACTTGTATAAATAAAAGTATATATTTGTTAGATATTTTACAAAAGACGATTTGTATAAAATACTCGTGAATGCAAAATGTAAAATGAGGTTCGAAATAGAATGGTTAACCTATTAAAATACTTAGTGACTCTAAGCGTATTTTAAACATTCTAAATGATTTATTAATGGGTTTGATCATCATGCCACATAACAAACATGTACGAACACGTGTTGTAACATATGAGGACTTGAGACATCGAGAGGTGTTGAATGTATGTTGAAACAAAGTGTGATTACAAGTAACTTGTACATTTTCGTTATGTATTACAAGTTACATGTTTGTCATCAATCAAAACAAACGAGATCAGTATAGATTAAATATCGTAATATTTGCACTAACACGCTTTATGAAAGTGAGGCTTATGAATGAAATAGCTTAAGGGCTTGCCGATTTCGTATGCTAAACCCGAGAGATAACCTCAAAGAACTAGATACTACGCATACCCTACGACCTTAGGAATACAACGCGTTAAGATAAGGTGTGACAATTCAACCGACCAATAAAAGATAACTAGGGAGTAATACCATCTAGGTAAACACATTTTTAATCATCATACGAGCACACATCAAATAGACATAGCTACCCGTAAGTAATTAGATAAATTAGATAATTAGATAAGTAGAGTAATCGGTAGAAGTACCACCCCCTCCCCCCCCAACCAATTACCTCGAGATTTTACCTTAGCTTTCTAAAACCAATAAAGATTTAAAAAAAAAAAAAAAAAAAAAAAAATCATCCTCAACCCCACCTTCCGTCATACATTTGTTACTAGCAATCCTATTCCCTAGAGAACGATATCAATCCCGAGGCTTACCCAATACTACACTACAACGATTAGGTTCACTTGCTGGGTGGTTGAAAAACTTGCTCGAAGAAAAGGAAGTTCCTTTAACCCCGAGCGCGCTCAGCAGCGCATCAAGTTTTAGGCGCACTTGCGGAATATAATAGCTAGTTAGATTTTTATATCATTTAGGTTCCCTTTCTTGATTCCTATCAAGTAAGATTTTTTTCTCATTTTCATTAGCTTCCTTGTAGTCTATCCCCTTCTTCGTGACTTTGTTTGTAACCCCATCACTTTTCATCATGGAAGGTGATAACCCACCACCAAACCAACCACTTCCACTCAAACCACAACCAATCGACCAACACTCCTCCAACCATCGTCGAAACCGTAATGTTAGAATCAATGAGCTTCAAGATTTATGTGGGGTGTTTGAGAATATAATTAGGAATGTTGTTGAAAAAGTGGTTAGCGCCTCGATTGTTGGCTCCATGATTAACAATAGTTCGGTAATGATTTAGTAAAGGGAAGTGGTGCCTATTTCAATCGTTACCCCACTAAGCAAGAAATTGCCTACCATCAATACATAATCGACAATCCTCGATCACCCATCATTAGAATATGCCCAAAGATTAGGAGAGAAATCCTAGAACATAAAGATCCATTGTATGATTGGATATAGGAATGTCGAGCACGCTTACATAGATACGGACTCTCCCATCAATGTGATGTCATCAGCTATTTACAATGACATAATGAATGAGCGACTTAAGATTAGGAGGGACCCTAAGTATCCTGGTGGGATTTGCAATTTTGTGGGAAGGGCCAAGTATGTACACGTCTTTGTAGGAAACTTCACCTACTTAGTTGATTTTATGGTCCTGGAAGATATAAGATGTGTCATCGACTATAGCTTGTCCCAAGTTGTGTTAGGAAAACCGTTTGTTGAAAAATCTAAGTTAAGCTATAACAAGTCCGAGGGAACAATTAGATTTGCGGAAGGGGACGATGAAATTACATATAGGATGCCTTGGAAGATGAACGGTTATGGCCCTCATCCTCTATGAACGAGATAACATTAGAGCTTTTGAATAAAAGCAAAGAAGATGTTGAAAAAGGCTTGAACTTTATGTGGGAGAAAAGGAGGCTCTACTATAGGGATTGCTTGACCCTAGGACCTAGGTATAGAGTAGATGAGAATTTTCCAATATGCTAGAGTTTTCATTAAGGATTGATGAGTCAATTGTTATATAAAAATATCAAATACGAAATAAACGAGAGAATCAACGAATCGACCCTTTAGGAAAAAGATCGACACGCAAAACCCTCGAATATACGATAAGTGATACCAGGTTAGTGATTACCCTGGTCGTTTCCCAACGAGGAGTGAACTGACGGTGACGTTTTGGTTTGGGATTGGATGCTTGAATACTTTGGAATTTTAAACTAAATGACGGGGATTTAAATAAAGCAAGTAAACTAAGCTAAAGCGACTACGGGAAATTAAAAACTAATCTAAGGCAACAATAAACGTAAAGGGAAACTTAAAATTAACTAAAGTGCAATAAAACGTAAAACGGGAATTTAAACAATTTAAACTAATTGACGGGAATTTAAAGGAAAGCAATAAAACTACACTAAGGAAATCTACGGGAGTCCTAAAATTAATCTAAAATACTAAGGGAAATTACGGGAAACTTAAAGCTAATTATAAAAACGCAATTAACCTAATGAATACTAGTCTAAGACATCTAAAAAGGACTTTGGGGAGGGCTAATAAGGTGGGGAAAAAAGAAAAGAAAACTAATAAGCACTAAAATGGTCATTAGCTTAAATTGCCTTTATGTCATTAACTAACTAATAAATTAAAACATAACACGAGACTAGTATTAGCACAGATGGTAATTGGTTAGGTTTGTGGTGCGTGGCAGTTTGGTGTAGGATGTCTTGGGTTCAAGTCCCACCTCCTTCCTTTTTTGCTACTTATTTTATTTTTTTGATTTTTTTTTGCTACTTAAGAAAAAAGGTGCAAAGGCTGCTGCAGTAACAGTGAGCAAACAGCCCACTGAGTGACTTTCTAGCTAAAAATTAAGCACTAAAACTAACACCTAGGCATGTAATAAGCTAAAACGTTAAATTTCATACTACAAGCTACTTGTAAAAGCAATTTTTGAGATATTTGAACATGAAATAAGGACCAAAATAAGCTAGTGAAAAGGGTGCTATTGGTTTGTGATGCGTAAAGAAAAAAAAGACAATAGAAAAAGCTACTTTAAAGCTATACTACTTGCAACAACTTGTAACAAACTTGTGAAATCAATTAACTATAACTTACTTAAGAACCAAAATTGGTCAAAATCGACATTTGACCCACAAAACTTGTTAAACCAAACACCCTTAAGGGCAACACACTATGAAATTTGAGGCTCAGAAGGACTTGGAAGTTTAAAACTTGTTTTGACATTCACAGAGACTCAAAATGGATTTAATCATACTTAAAAACTCAATGGGCGATTTCAAACATGAACAAAAGTTAAAATTGCATAAACTCGAATAAAGCGAAATTAAAGGCGGAAATTAAAATTGCATTGAAATTAAAAGTTACAAGAAAAGTAAATGACAATGAAAATAAATGGAACTAGAATAATAAAATTCTAGACAAAATTTTATATTAATCCCAAATGCCTATTTATACAAATACTAAAAAACGACTTCTTTCTTCTTTTTCTTGCTTTATGCGTTGTGTTACTTTTGTGAGTGGATTGAGCTTGTGAGCCAAATGTGCTTTTTCCCAACACACCACAACCATGGATTCTTCCCTTGGTACCCATTCCAATGATTTGACCATAGATGGGAGTTTGTAGAGGTGGATTGCCAGCGTGGAGGTGCAACCCGTGAAGAGCTAACATGTGAGTCTTTTCTTGGGTTCCTAGAAGTGAAAAAGACAATGAGGAGAGGGGAAATTGTGGCGCCATTTTTATTTTAGGTTGATTTATGTTTTGGTTTTACGGATTAAAGTAAAGAGGAAAGGAGGGTTCACCAGGGAAGGTTTCGATTTTTTCTTTCTGCTCTGCTTTTCAATCCTTTTGTACCGCAAGACACAAAACACACTCGAGGATATTTTTAACATATTTTGATCATATTTGGGTGTTTTGGTCATTTTGTGGTCTTAGGCGGGTAAAAATGATGAGTGAATAAGCACTCATCAAATCCCCCACACTAGGCAATTGCTAGTCCCTAGCAATCAATCATGTAAAGTAATGAATGAAATTCACAAGCATACCCCATTTTGACTTTTTATTCGATCGAGAAATTTAAACTAGACGAAAGTAAACAACATGCTTGATTAACAAAAATGGTATCATGGAAGGATTCACACAAAATGGGTGTCTCGTGGAATTAGAATCGTCATCCTCTTTTATACTCTCAAACTAAGTCTAAACTTATTGTGCAAATGTTTTTGGCAAAATGCTAACACTACTTATACACATAATCTATGTAAGTCGAGACTTAACTTTTTTACTCCCTCAGTTTATACAATTTAAGTTCGTTTGCTCATTTTCAAAAGTTTGATCGTTAAAACCGACCTTGGTATGGTTGATATCCACTTAACTAAAATTTTAACCCCCCGGAAACTACGAAAGTCTAAGGATCGAAAGGGCCTCTTCCATGTAGCGGCTTTCTTCTCGGCACATCCCAAACCAGTTGGCTTTAGGTGGACGGGCTTTTGACACCTCACGGAGAATAGTACCGAATTAGCGGAATTCGATTCCAAAGATTTACGAGGCTACCGTTAAGTTAAGACTAAACCTAAATGGATAACAACCGACGACAATTTAGAAGTTCGAGATTCAAAGGTGAGATCACTCCATGTAGCGACTTTCTTCTCGACTTGTCCATTTAAGGAGGCTAGGTTTTCACCCCGAGAATAGTATCGAGCTTTGGGGTCTTTGACTTCAAGAATTTCTAAATCACCGTCAAGCTTTTAGACAACCTTGACGAATCCTAGTTCAACTTCCGATTTAAATTCAAGAAAAGCAAGTTTCGCACATTTATTCATAAGCAACATAATACTTTTATTTGATGACTCATTTTTTCATTTTCATTTTCAACTTTTTTCATTTTTTTTTCACTTTCTTTTTTTATTTCACCACTTTTTTTCACTTTGACTTGCAATTTATTTTGCATCATTCAAGCACTTTTACGATACTTTCATTTTGCAACTTTATTCGATTTTAAGAAAGTATGCTTTTCCAAAATTTAAACAAAAGTTGAACTTGAGCTCTATATCAATTTTGCTTAAAAACTTTTTGTTGTAACAAGACGATTTGAATGTTCAAAAGTTTGACAACGAGCACGTATTTTAGGTCCAATTAGTGATCTTCTGGGAGAAAAAGCCATAGATTACTTATATAAGCTCTAAAGAGAACCAACTACTCCACGCTTAGCATTTTCATTTGCACAACTCGTAAAAACTTAGCCTAATTGTTAAGAGAGCAGCTAGATCAACACTCTAGCAGAGTCGGGATTCCCTTTGTTCTAACCTAATCAAGACTAAACTACCATTAACACGAAGCATTAACGCTTTATTTTTTCAAAGTGCAAAAATTTTTAAATTTTGGGTCAAAACGGGGTACTAGGGACTAAAGGGTACAAATGTGACAAAATTCGGCTGAATTCCCCCACACTTAGAATTGAATATTGCCCTCAATATTCAAATTCCCGACAAGCCGATACTATCGAACGGAAAAAGGTAATACCACTAACCAAGTGTGTGGCGAAATCTATCATTTTACACAAAAGGATTTTGAAAACATATCCCCGGATAAGCGTTAGTAAAATTGATCGGATATTGGGCGGCTGGATTGAAAAGCAGCGCATCAATCATCACGATCAAAGGATTCTGAAAACATGAGCAAACACACAAGAAGCAAACACGTGGAGGTTTCCCCACACTTAGTCGTTAGAAAATAGAAAGAAGTCGAAACATGGGTGGACACCCATGAAATGCTATTGTTTTTGTTAACCGAGTCGCTAGCTTGACTCGACCCAATTCATTGGTCCATGGGAAGGAAGAAAATCAAATCGGAATTCATAAATCATGAAGAAGTTCCACCGATGAGATCAAAGAATGAGTATCCTCAAGATGGTATCTTCAAGGAGTGAAGGATAGGAGAAGTCACATTAAATGTGAAGAAAGGAAGAAAGATTCGATGATATATGTTTCAAGCACAAATGAATCCATAGGAAGAAGGAGTTCATTTTGATCACATTTTAAAACTCATTTTCTCTTCCAACGAGTATCCCCGGTTAAAAATTTTGTCTTCACAAGACGGATCAATGGAATACTCGATGGAGATCTCATCAGAGAGGATAGAATCGTCATCACATGACGGAGGAGATGAGTCGAATACGAGGTGGGACAAGTGGTGTGCTCGAGAGCTAGCAATTTCCACCACTTCCGTGATGGTCTCTCAGATCGCCTCGGACATTTCATCGAAAGAGGATTTACTTTCCCAAAAGTGTAGTCATCATTAAATTCAAAAGAGGATTTGAGAAAATCCGGAAGTAACCTCGAAATGTCGAGAGAATCACAAAAGGCAAATCACAATCACTATCGGATGTATCCTCGGACTCACTGGGATTGGGACGAAGTTCTCAACACTAGACGATTCCGTTTCCGAATTGTGCTAAGATGCTCATCCCCATGGTGAGAGAGTCCTTGGAAGCAATAGTAGGTAAGATAGGTGTGATAGCAATAGGCGAGGGAGTTGAGAGATAACATCGCTCAATGGAATAGCACTCTCCTCGTCATAATCATAATCGGCGTCAACCTTATCTTTAGCATATAAAGCTCGTATATGACGATTTGTTCCTCGCCTAATAATTCTTCCATGCTTACATTATCCGCTCTTCGAGAACCGGTGTGATAGCAGCAGATGAATTATAGGACTTCTCAATTGGAATGGTTTCTTCATCATCGTCATCATAATCGTACACGAGAGGTTTCCAATATTGGGAACTTACTCTAGCTGCTTGTTCTTCAGCTAGAAGTTCTCCATACATTTTCTGACGAGACTCTTCTTGGGCACGTTCATTAACCAATTCTTTTAAATCTTTGAGTAAATCTAGAAAATTTTCGAGAAGTTCTTGAGGAATTTGCGGAGGTTGTGTATGAATCGTTTGGTACTGTGGAGGTTGGTCATGATAAGAATAGTCATAATTGTTACAAGGATCATGCTCATAGACAAGCGGATTCCTTGTTTGACAATTAGCGTTATAGTGCGGACCTCCACAATACTCACAACCGTATGATTGTTGTGAGTGATTCGGTGAATCATATGGATATTGGTCAAAACCAAAATTTTGATTGTTACATGGACCCTGCTCATAGACAAGCGTGTTCCCCGTTTGACACTCAAAACTCGGGTGAGGACCTCCACAATACTCACAAGAATATGTCTCCATCTCATAGTGCGGGGGTTGGTTAAGGAAATTGGTTGTTTCATTGTAGGGATTTTGGTCATAGACAAACCCGTTTCCCGAATTCACAATGCTACAACCGGGGCAATTTCCACCATTTTGAGGTCCCCGCACCATTGACAACCAAATTGGTAAAACGAAGACATCACGAAGAATTAAACGGATAGAGGGTAAAAGAAATAGAATCAGCGATCGAGAGGATAACGAAGAATAGAATTAAACGGTAAAAGAGGTAAGAGAAATAGAATTATACGGATAAGAGGAACGAGAAGAATATTTTGGGGTTTGAAAACGAGTGCACATGCACATTCAAAACAACACTTTCAATTAAAACAAGACCGAGGCAAAACACAAGGAACTTAAACCAATAATCACAAGCATATTCACGCAAGTGACACAAAGGCAAGTTTTGAATCTTTTGTTTGGGAACTTATTATGATAACACTCAAGTTGAGAAGTGTTATATTGATTGTGTGTTCTATTTATTTAAAACAACAAGCAAAATCTTTTGTATTTTTATCTTTTTATATATACAAAGAAAAGGAAAATATTTTTGTATTTTTGTTTTTTATAAAACAATAACTTCACGAGGAAGGTTCTTCAAGTCACTAATCGTAAAAACTTCACGATATTGTCGCAACACAACCTCCCGCAGCGGCGCCAAAATTTGATACGTTTTGGTTTGGGATTGGATGCTTGAATACAAAGAATTTTAAACTTTGGAATTTTAAACTAAATGACGGGATTTAAATAAAGCAAGTAAACTAAGCTAAAGCGACTACGGAAATTAAAACTAATCTAAGGCAATAATAAACGTAAAGGGAAACTTAAAATTAACTAAAGTGCAATAAAACGTAAAACGGGAATTTAAACAATTTAAACTAATTGACGGGAATTTAAAGGAAAGCAATAAAACTACACTAAGGAAATCTACGGAGTCCTAAAATTAATCTAAAATACTAAGGAAATTACGGAAACTTAAAGCTAATTATAAAACACAATTAACCTAATGAATACTAGTCTAAGACATCTAAAAGGACTTTGGGGAGGGCTAATAAGCGGGGAAAAAAAAGAAAAGAAAACTAATAAGCACTAAAATGGTTGCTAGCTTAAAGCGCCTTTATGTCATTAACTAACTAATAAATTAAAGCATAACACGAGACTAGTATTAGCACGAGATGGTAATTGGTTAGGTTTGTAGTGCGTTGCGAGTTTGGTGCGTGATGTCTTGGGTTCAAGTCCCACCTCCTTCCTTTTTGCTACTTATTTTATTTTTTGATTTTTGCTACTTAAGAAAAAGGTGCAAAGGTCATTGCGATAACGATGAGCAAACGACCATTTGGTGACTTTCTAGCTAAAAATTAAGCACTAAAACTAACACCTAGGCATGTAATAAGCTAAAGCGTTAAATTTCATACTACAAGCTACTTGTAAAAGCAATTTTTGAGATATTTGAACATGAAATAAGGACCAAAATAAGCTAGTGAAAAGGGTGCTATTGGTTTTGTGATGACGAAAGAAAAAAAAAAGACAATAGAAAAGCTACTTTAAAGCTATACTACTTGCAACAACTTGTAACAAACTTGTGAAATCAATTAACTATAACTTACTTAAGAACCAAAATGGGTCAAAATCGACATTTGACCCACAAAACTTTTAAACCAAACACCCTTAAGAAATGACACACTATGAAATTTGAGGCAGAAGGACTTGGAAGTTTAAAAACTTGTTTTGACATTCACAAAGACTCCAAAATGGATTTAATCATACTTAAAAAACTCAATGGGCGATTTCAAACATGAACAAAAGTTAAAATTGCATAAACTCGAATAAAGCGAAATTAAAGGCAGAAATTAAAATTGCATTGAAATTAAAAGTTACAAGAAAAGTTAATGACAATGAAAATAAATGGAACTAGAATAATAAAATTCTAGACAAAATTTTATATTAATCCCAAATGCCTATTTATACAAATACTAAAAAAAATGACTTCTTTCTTCTTTTCTTGTTTCTGCGTTGTGTTACTTTTGTGAGTGGATTGAGCTTGTGAGCCAAATGTGCTTTTTCCCAACACACCACACCATGGATTCTTCCTTGGTGCCCATTCCAATGATTTGACCATAGATGGGAGTTTGTAGAGGTGGATTGCCAACGTGGAGGTGCAACCCGTGAAGAGCTAACATGTGAGTCTTTTCTTGGGTTCCTAGAAGTGAAAAAGACAATGAGGAGAGGGGGAAATTGTGGCGCCATTTTTATTTTAGGTTGAGTTATGTTTTGGTTTTCTGGATTAAGAAGTAAAGGGGAAAGGAGGGTTCACCAGGGAAGGGTTTAAGTGAATGGGGAGAGGTTCAAATAGGGTAGAGGGTTCACTTGGGTGAAGGGGGTTTAAAAAAGGAGGTGAAAGGGTTTAGGTTTTAGGTTGTTTTCCCCCTGATCACTCTCAAAACATATCTCGGGCTTCAGAAACGTAGAAAATTGCTTCCCGGCTACGTCTTGACTGCACTTTTTCACATTCAGCTCGATTTTTTTTTTTCGCCTGCTTTCAATCCTCCACACTGCACGAAGACATAAAACACACTCCGAGGATATTTTTAACATATTTTGATCATATTTGGGTGTTTTTGGTCGTTTTTGTGGTCTTAGGTGGGTAAAAACGATGAGTGAATAAGCACTCATCAAGGATGAAAAACGAGAAAACGTAGGAGCACGACTTCGAGTCTAGCTACAAGACTCATAAATAAAGAAAAGCGCTTCGTAGGAGGCAACCCATGCTTAATTGTTTGCTTGTTTGTGTGTCGTATATCTTTTTTATTGTTGTTTATTCTCATGATTGATTTTGTGAAAATGCTTTATTTTGTCTTTAACCTCGTCTTATTTACATATAAAGGTAATTTACAAAAAAGATAAGTGTAGGGAAGATCACATACGTTTTTTAAGAACATGAACATGAGAATTACAATTAGTGAAATTGAT
The DNA here is from genome assembly GCA_022545495.1 of Chrysanthemum lavandulifolium. NCBI lineage: Eukaryota > Viridiplantae > Streptophyta > Magnoliopsida > Asterales > Asteraceae > Chrysanthemum > Chrysanthemum lavandulifolium. Next base: position 108,464,173 of record CM040246.1, read on the forward strand.
ATATATGTGTGTTTGTTAGAGTCAAATGCTTGTATCGAGTCATAATGGATGTTTTGCGAGTGAATTTTTTCGTGTTTTAAAGATGTAATCTTTCGAATTTTTCTAGAAAACGCATGAGACCGCTTTTGTCAAGGCAACCGACGGCGTCGAGATTAAAACACGAGGCGTTAGGTTAAGGTAAACAGATTACTCAGTTTTCGTTTTCTGTGCAACTTAAATTTTTTTGGAAATTCCGAGGTCTTAATTTTCCAGAAAAACTACAAACATCCATTCCACAAGCATTATATCTTACTTGCTTTCTAGTGTAGTTGTGTCATATATAGTTTTACTGCCGATTTTTAGCGAATGTTTTGTTTTTTTTCTTAAGTGTGCAGGTTATATTTGGCAAGAAGAAGAAACACAACATTGGATGAAGCTTATTACTCATGCATTCTTCTTGGAAAAGAATTTAACCGCAACTTCACACTTATCCTACCGAGCTAATCAGGGGAGTACTAGTTTCTTTTCCTTACTTACCTTCCTTTATCATAACTTTGATACTTTCGGGGAACATTGGGGACAATGTTCGGTTTAAGTGTAGGGAGGGAGAATAAAACGGGAACATAGAAACTATTCACTCACTTGATTATTTGTCTTGTCCTTGGTAATTTGTGTAATAAACTATGAGAAATATTTGTTAGGGCAATTTTAGCACGAAATTTAAAAATTTTTATGACATGTACGAGCTAAAATTTAGTCTTAATAAAGAATCTCATGGATAGGAGTTATATGACTAGCACAAAAACCGTTTACCACTCAAATTCCACCCCAAAGTGTGAGGTTCACGATTGGCCTCCAAGCGGTCAAGTTTAATCACACAAGCTAGCCACTTGTGAATGGCTAACGTAACAAACTTAAAAGCAATTTCGAAAGCAAATGCAATTTAGATCGAGGAATATAGTGGATTCTCGGTCGTTAAGTCCCACGGAGGATGAATTGGTGTTTAACATGACAGATGTCGAATAATCACTAAGGATAGTGATCAAGAAGGATTTTGGAATATTTATAACTAAAGAAAAGTTTTGTAAATTACAGGGCTTAAATGCAAATTAAAGAAAATTAAAAAACTAAAATATATTAAATAAATGCTATCACTATTTTTACAATGATGTTTTTGTGATTTATAAAATAAAATAACTTAAATAAACTATTTTATTTAAAACGTAAAATTAAATTACCTAAAAACGTGATTTAAAATGAAAACGTCGTTATTTATAAAAATTACGCGAGTCATAAGCAAAAACGTAAAATTTATGAAATAAAAGTCCTACGAATGTAAAACAATTTTCTTACGTACTATATGACAAAAGAAAATTTTAGAAAAAGATTTATATTTTTAGACTTTTATATTTTTATTATGAATTAAATAAGATTTTACACTAATTAAATGATTAAAATACTAAAACTATTCGGAAAAATCAAACTTTTTGTAAAATACTTATTAACAATACAAAGCTAGGAAAAATACAAAAGTTGAAAAATCTTGTTTTAATAAGCTAGAAATAAGCTAAAAGCTACGTATAAGCAATGGACTAAAAGGTGTTATATATTAAATTTTGCAAAGAAAAACGGAAAAAGACCCAAGGCGGTGGTGGTGTGTGTGTGTGGTGGTGGGTGGCGGGTTGAATCCCAGACCGCTTTTTGCTAACTTTTTATTTTGGACTTTTCTTCACAAACTTATTAAGCTAATGATTTTAAGCATATTTTACAACTACAACTTTTATGAAAATGACTAATAAGCTTAGTTTTGAGCTTATTATCTTAACGATGGGCTAGAAAAATGGATTTAAGCACAAGATTTTAGCCAAGTGGCTTAATAAGTCGATAAATAAGCAAAATTATCTTGAAAATAAGCTAAGTAACTAATAATAAGCTAATATGAAAACCGAGAAAACATTTTGATTTAAAAATAAGCACTTAAACACTCCAAATAAGCACTAGCTTATCTGTTTTGCCACAGACACTGTGTGAATCACTAAGCACCTTTAGGCTTATTTTTAAGCACCGAGATAAGCTAGAAACTTAAAACAAAAGCGGGACTAACTAGTTGACCAACTAAACTATCCAAAAGCTAAAATACTCACAGAGTTGTCCACTAGAGAGCTTTTGGTGAGCTTATAAAAATTGGAAAACCAGCGATTTATTACTCAAATGTATCTCGATTATTTTGACAAACAAAAGCTAAGTGCAAACTACTCAAATAAGCTACAAAGTGGAAAACAAGCTTTGGATTAGAGAGTCACTAGGTGAGCTTCTCAAAAAGCTAAGTTGTACAAGCTAAAGCTAACTTATAAGCTCCGTGTGAGCTTGAGAAAGTGATAGGCTCACCGTGCACGTAACACTTTTTTGACTTTTTTATTAAACTGAAAGTTTGACTTTTATGAGATTTTAACTGATTCTATGGACTGATTAAGTTGTAATAAGCTACAATGAGATTGATTTAAGCTAAAATACTAAGTTTCAAGCTACTATGATGTAATTTGTATCCCAAGTTCTTAACAGTAAACACTTAAGAGAAGTTTAAAACTTATTTTGACTTTTAACTTAAACAAGGACTATGTTTATTGGTTTGACTAAGCTATTACACACTAAAATGACTTGAAACAATGACAAACAACAACACCACAGACCTTTATCTCAGATAACTAAGTAAATCCAAACATTCCTTAATGGGACCGATTTGAAGATTTCAAAGACTAACATGATTAAGACCATGCAAATAAGTCTGAGACCTTATATTATCATTAATTAAGACTAAAGAAACATTGAATAACAACAATAACAGCATAAGACCAAGAGATTAAACTTAAGCTAATTTTAACTGTCAAACTAAACTTTTGAACAATTATAAATTAAGTAGAACAAGCAAATGGTTTTATTGCTTAATTATATTTAACTAACACTAATGAACATGAAGACACAGGAATTTAAGCTTATAAACACTTAAACAGTAAAATGCCAAATTGGATCAAAAGAGCTTACAAGTGGATTCAAGTGAAGAATGAGAACCAAGGACCGAGAAGATCCTATAGCTTCCCAAGAAGCACTAAACCCAAGGCAATCAAAGCTTACCCTACTTGACTTCTTTCACAATCACCATGGATTTTTGAATTTTAACTAATTTATTTTTATTTTGGTGATTTTTGGTTTTTGTACTAAAGCGGTTTTAAAGAGTTTCTAATAGCTTAGATAAGCTATATAGGAGCTTATGTTGACTTAAGAGTCCAAAACAACATCTACAAATAACATTCGAGTTTATTGAATTTTTGATCAAGAGTAAATTTTGCATAAATGAAATAGAACTTGATATCGAAATTGATGGTTACAAAAGTTTTATTGTACAAGGAAAACTTGAAATACAAAGCTTTAAGGCTAAAACATACTTTGAAATTTGAAAGTAAGCTAAAACGACATTAAAACTAAAAATTACACTAGATAGGTCTTCACATTGCTTCAAACTTGTATTTATTAATCTCTTTAGGCCTTGTCGACATCTCGAACAAATCCCACCTCAATCCAAACCATTGATTCAATCCAGATCATCATAATTGCCAAATGGCAATTTTGGCGTAAATTGTCTTTGAAAGGGTTTTTCCAATTAATGGGTCTTGGATGGATGTGGAGGTGTTAAAGAGTTGTTAGCAGTGTATAAGTGAGGTGTAGTGTTGAAAAAGTGGAAAAACCATCACCGGTATTGGAATTCGTGTTGTTGTGAAGGCGATGAACGATAATAATTGTTTGGTAGCGCCGTTGACCTTATTTGACCAAGTATTAATATAGGGGGTCCAAAATTGGGGTCATGAGGGCATGGCGGGGGTTCTTTTGGTTTGGTGGGTTCTAAATACAAAAGGGGTCATTTGGTTTTAGTTAAGTACAAGGACCATCTTTGTAAATCGCCAAACTTGAGGGTGATCTTGCCAATATTCCAAAGTTATCATAAGGACCAAACCTGCCATATATGAATAGTACAAGGACCAATGATGATTATTTTCCATTTTTAAATGTCCAAGGACCATTTTTGACATTTTCAAAACTTGAGGGACCTAAGTTGTAATTTTGTAATTTTTGATTTCAAGGGCTTGTTTTGACAACTTATGAATCCCATGGACCTTAAATGACATTTTTCTTTATTTTGCTTTACTGTGGACTGCTTTTGACAACTTTTGAAACTTTGGGGACTAAAGCGCCAATTATGCAAACTTGATACATTTTTCACCGTATTTTGATGTTTTGCATTTAAAACACATAAAACACTTGTTTGTGATATTTTCATCATTTTGAAGCATTTATGAGTGTTTTCGGATGTTTTTGGCATTCTAAACAAGATAAAAATGATGAGTATTTAGACACTCATCAATCCCCACACTAAGATATTGCTAGTCCCTAGCAATGTTTTAAGAAAATTAATGGATTTCATCTCTTTACCAAAAGCCATTACTTACGTAGTAGCCAATTGTTTCAGTTCAAGTAAGAACTTTGGTACAATGATAACCAAATGATTTTGAGCAAATCACCGGTTGTAACGGATTTGATTGTCTTTACCGTGCCGTTTGCTTCTAGACTAGCCAACTCTTAGATAAATTATCAATATTATCTTTGGTGAGCCGATTACCAATTATGGATTTCAACGCCTTTACCACAAGCCATAACCTTGCGGGCTAGCCAACTTTTCACTAGTTTAAAGATATGGTGAGTTGAACACCATACAATTTTGGGCAAATTGTAAGCCATAAACGGTTTGAGATATCTTTACCAAGAGCCGTTTGCTCTGGATTAGCCAATCCTTATGTGGGTTAGACATGGCGGATGATTACCATTTCTTGAGTAAGTGAAAACACTTACTCCAAAAAATTTGGCCAAAGCGGGAATTGGGTGGAATAATTACATGATAAAATTCGTGAGAATTCCCCCACACTTAGAAATGAATATTGCCCTCAATATTCAAAATACGCGTGGTTATGCGAAACATAGAACATAAAAGGAAATATTACGGCCATTATTTTGTTTTTGATATATACACATTTTTTTTTTCGAGAGGTTTATATACAATTTTATTTTAAAAAATTTTTGGGTAAATTTTAAAAAAATATTTCAAAAATTTAAATTTAAAAATTTTACCAATTAATAATTTAAAATTTTAAAATTTTTTGGGTTAAATTTATCAAATAAATTAACGTTTTTAACTTTAAAAATGTTATTAAAATTTTTAAAAAAAAATTGTTTGTTTTTAAAATTAAATTAAAAAAGGTTTAATTATACTTATTTAAATATTTTAATTTGTTTTTAAAATTAAAAGTTATTTTTGAAAAAAACAAAACTAAATTTTAAAATCTTTGATCAGTTTAAAAGGGGTTGAAATAAAGAACCATTTAAAATTAAAAAATTTAAAAATATTTAAAACCCCTTTAAAATTTAAAAAATTTGTTTAAAAAAAAAACCCCCAAAATACCCAAAAAACCTTTAAAAAAAAATTTAAAAAAAAAAAAAAAATTTGTTTGTAAAAATGTAACAAACCCCCAAACATTCTAGAAAATTTACTTTTATTTCCCAAAAAAAAAAAAAAAATTCTTTTTAAAAAAGTTTTAAAGAGGCTTAAATGGGCTTATTCTTTGATTGTTTTAAACGGTTTTCCTTTTAAAAAAAGTTTCCTTTTAACCCCGGTCCTTTTTAAAATTTTAAAATTAAACCCATAAAAAATTTTAAAAAAAATTTTTCCTAAAGGAAAAATTTTTAATTTTTTTGGTTTTTTAAAAGGGTTTTTTCCTTTTAAAAATTGGAAATTTATAAAAAACCCCAAAAACCCCCCCCAAAACCAAACCTCAAATTTTTAAAATTCTCAAAAAATTTAAAAGGGGAAAAAAAAAAAAAAAAAAAAATTACCCATTTTGGTTTTCTGTTCTATTTTTAAAACTATAATCGTTAATTAAAAAAATTTTGGGTTTTGCTTTGGGGGGAAAAATGGGAAAAAAAGTTTTTAAACCCGGGGAAAAAAATACCTTTGTTTGGTTTAAAATTTAAAATCTATTAAATAAATAATTAAAGGGGGTTTTAAATTTTAAATAAGATTTTTTTTAAAATTTAAAATTTTGTAGGAAAAATTTTGTTGATTTTTTGGGAAAAATAAATTTTCTTTTGGGGTTGGTAAAGGAAAAATTTTTTAAAAAAAAAATAAAACAAAACAAAAAAAGGGGGCGAAACCCTTTAAGGAAAGATAAACCCTCAAAATTTTGGGGGAGATAAAAATTTTGAAAAAGGGGGGTGTTGGGCTTGAAATTTTAAATTTTAAAAAGGGGTTTATAAAGGGAAAGGGGCCCTAATTTTTAAAAATTTTAAAAAACTAACAAATTAAAATTAAAAAATTCAAAAATTTAAAAAAAAAAATTTTGGAAAAAATCCAAAACAAAACCAAATTTTAAAATTGAAATTAGGAAAACAATTTTAACGATTCCCGTGTTTTTTTAAAGGGCTAAAAGGGGAAAAAAAAAGAATAAAAAAGGGGAAAACAATTTTTAAAACCAAAATTAAAACTTTTTAAAATTAATAAATTTTTTTTTAAATGGGTTTAAAAAATTAAAATTTTTATTTTGCTTTAAAAAAATTTTTGGAAAAACCGGAAAAATTAATTAAACTAAAAAGGAAAAAAAAAAAACCCAAGGGAAATTTGAAATTAAAAATTTTAAAAAAGGGGGAAAAAATAAAATTAAAGGCCCAAAATTTTAAAAAAATGGTTTTAAAAAAAAAAAAAAGTTTTTTCCCTTTGTTTTTGGGGAAAAAAACCCTTCTTTTTTTTTTTTTTTCCCAAACTTTAAAAAAAAGGGGAAAATTTAAATTTGATTTTAAAAAAAAAAAGGCATTTAAAAAAAATTAAAAAAAAACGGGTTTAAAAAAATTTAAAATTTAAAGAAAAAGGCCAAAAAACGGAAATTTATTTTTAAAAAAAAAAAACAAAAAAAGATTTACAAATTTTTTTAAAATTTAAACTTTTAAAATATTTAAAAATTTTTTTCCTTTTACTTTAAAAAAACCAAACAAACCCCAACAACCCCGGAATTTAAAATTTTAAAGGGGAAAAAAACGGGGAAACTTAAAAAAAAATTTTTTAAATAAAAAAACAAAAAAAAAAAATTTCGAAAAAAAGGGAAATTTAAAATTTTTTAAAAAAAAAAGGGAAAAAAAAAAAAAAAAATTTAAAAATTAAAATTAAAGAATTTAAAAAAAAAATTTTTTTTTTTTTTAAACTTTTGGGGTTGGGAGCTTTTGGGCCCAAAAAAAAAACCCCAAAAGACCCTTTTTCTTTTGTAATTTGGGGTTTTTTTGGGTTTAAAAACAAAATTAAAACATAAACCCCCGGGTTTGGGGTAAAAATTTAAAGGGTTTTGGTGCGTTTTTTGGTTTTAATTTTTTTGGGAAGTAAAAAAAAAATTTTTTTTGGGGGCCCAAAATTTTATTGTTTTTTTTAAAAAAAATGGGGTTCCCGTAAATTTTAAAATTAAACTTTAACAAAAAAAAACTTCCCCCGTTATAAATTAAATTTTTTTTTGTTTTTAAAACCCCTTTTTGGGAATAAAAACCCGGAAATTTTAAATTTTGAAAAGGGGTTTTGGGGTTTTTTAGGGAAAAAAAAATTGGCCTTGGGGCCTTTGAACAACTGAAATTGGAAAAACATTCCCTTTTTTAATTAAAAATTAAAAGGGAAAAACCAAAATTTAAAATGGGAATCCCAAACCCCTTGTTAAAAAAATTTTTAAACCCAAATTAAATTTTTGGGGCGTTAAAATTTTAAAACCCTTTTTTACAAACTTGGGAACTTTAATTTTAAATAAAAAATTTAAAAATTTGTTCTTTTTAAACATTTTCAAATTTTATTTTCTTTTTTAAATTTTTTTCGAAATTTAAAGCCCTTTAAATTTTTTTTTTTTAAAAATTCTTTAAAATTTTTGAAAATTTAAAATTTTAAAAAATTTTTTAAAAAAATTTAAATTTAAAAATTTTAAAAAATTTTCCTTGGGAAAAACCCGGGTTTTTTAAGTAAAACCCTTTAATTCTTTTCAAAATTTTTCCCTTTGGAAAAATTTCCAAACTTAAAATTTTAAAGTTTCCCTAACAACCCTAAAAACCAAACCGGATTTTTTTTTCCAAAAATTTTAAAACAAATAAAAATTTTTTTTTTTTTTATTTTTTTTTTTTAAATTTTTTTTTCGGGAAAAAATAAAAAAATTAAATTTAAAAATTTTGAAAATTCAAATGGTAGTTTTTTTTAAAAAAAGATTTAAAAATTTTTTTTTTAAAAAAAAAAATTTTTTTAAATTAAAAATATTCCCCTTGTTTGGGAAAAGGGTTCTTTTTTAAAAGAAAAACTCACGTTTTTTTTTAAAATTTTAAAAATTCCATGAAGAAAAAAAATTTAAAGGGTTTTTGTTCTTTGGGTAAAAAGGGGAAACAAAGGGGAAAAATTTTGAAATTTTAAATTTTCAAAAAGGGGTTTACTAAAATTTTTAAAGGGTTTTAAAATTGAAAAACCCGGATTTTAAACCCGAAATTAACCCAAATTTAAAACTTATTTTGACTTTTAACTTAAACAAGGACTATGTTTATTGGTTTGACTAAGCTATTACACACTAAAATGACTTGAAACAATGACAAACAACAACACCACGTACCTTTATCTCGATAACTAAGTAAATCCAAACATTCCTTAATGGGACCGATTTGAAGATTTCCAAAGACTAACACGATTAAGACCATGCAAATAAGTACTGCACCTTATATTATCATTAATTAAGACTAAAGAAACATTGAATAACAACAATAACAAAGATAAGACCAAGAGATTAAACTTAAGCTAATTTTAATCATCAAACTAAACTTTGAACAATTATAAATTAAGTAGAACAAGCAAATGGTTTTATTGCTTAATTATATTTAACTAACACTAATGAACATGAAGACACGTGAATTTAAGCTTATAAACACTTAAACAAGAAATGCCAAATTGGATCAAAAGAGCTTACAAGTGGATTCCATGAAGAATGAGAACCAAGGACGAGAACAGATCCTATAGCTTCCCAAGAAGCACTAAACCCAAGGGCAATCCAAAGCTTACCCTACTTCTTTCTTTCACAATCACCATGGATTTTTGAATTTTTAACTAATTTATTTTTATTTTTGGTGATTTTTGGTTTTTGTACTAAACCTGGTTTTAAAGAGTTTCTAATAGCTTAGATAAGCTATATAGAGCTTATGTTGACTTAAGAGTCCAAAACAACATCTACAAATAACATTCGAGTTTATTGAATTTTGATCAAGAGTAAATTTTGCATAAATGTAAATAGAACTTGATACTGAAATTGATGGTTACAAAAGTTTTATTGTACAAGGAAAACTTGAAATACAAAGCTTTAAGGCTAAAACATACACTGAAATTTGAAAGTAAGCTAAAACGACATTAAAAACTAAAAATTACACTAGATAGGTCTTCACATTGCTTCAAACTTGTATTTATTAATCTCTTTAGGCCTTGTCGACATCTCTGAACAAATCCCACCTCAATCCAGCCATTGATTTAATCCAGATCATCATAATTGCCAAATGGCAATTTTGGCGCCAAATTGTCTTTGAGCAGGTTTTTCCAATTAATGGGTCTTGGATGGATGTGGAGGTGTTAAAGAGTTGTTAGACAGTGTATAAGTGAGGAGTGTTGAAAAGTGGAAAACCATCACCGGTATTGGAATTCGTGTTGTGGAAGACGATGAACAGATAATGAATTGCTTTGCTACGTTGACCTTATTTCGACCAAGTATTAATATAGGGGTCCAAAATTGGGGTCACAGGCATGGCAGGGGTTCTTTTGGTTTGGCTGGTTCTAAATACAAAAGGGGTCATTTGGTTTTAGTTAAGTACAAGGACCATCTTTGTAACCGCCAAACTCGAGGACCGATCTTGCTAATATTCCAAAGTTATCATAAGGACCAAACCTGCCATATATGAATAGTACAAGGACCAATGATGATTATTTTCCATTTTTAAATGTCCAGGACCATTTTGACATTTTCAAAACTCGAGGGACCTAAGTTGTAATTTTGTAATTTTTGATTTCAAGGGCTTGTTTTGACAACTTATGAATCCCATGGACCTTAAATGACATTTTCTTTATTTTGCTTTACCAGGACTTGTTTTGACAACTTTTGAAACTTTGGGGACTAAACCGCCAATTATGCAAACTTGATACATTTTTCACCGATTTTGATGTTTTTGCATTTAAAACACATAAAACACTTTTTGTGATATTTTCATCATTTTGAAGCATTTACGAGTGTTTTCGGATGTTTTGGCATTCTAAACAAAGATAAAATGATGAGTATTTAGACACTCCTCATTCGCCCCTAGATCTTTAGGAATAAAAGCATTCATATTTAATGCTTAGAGAGTATACCGGTAGTATAATAGATTCTAGAACTTGTTTTGTGATGCATTCCGAGATAGCCTAGTGAGACTACACTTGTGTAGTTAGGAATAACTAAGTGATACGAGGCATTAGGATAACCCTTGTTTGAAACCTGTATTATAATTACTTCTTCCACATCGGTTGAGTAATTACCCCACACCCTGCGATGTACTCATCTTTAGTACACGATACCCTAGTTAACCCTCGAGCCTATCCTTTTCGCAGCTTCTCGTTATGTTTGGTTTTCCGAATATCAATGAAGAGTATTGTTTACAATCCACCCCAAATGTACACCCAAATCGCCTTAGCTCACCTTGTATGCACTCATCTTTAGTGCATTATTGTTATCATTACTAAACCCTTAGTTCAAATATCTAGTTAATTACATGGTTGCTAAGTCGAGTCATATCTTTTGTACACGCTGGGATGATTGGGACTCATGGGTAAAAGTAATATTTTATGAACTAACGGAAAGAACGATAAATTCAAATTCCTTTGTTCACGTAATTAAATACTCCAAGTATTTTGATCTTTTCAAATCGGGTCAATTAGTGTTAGAGAAATAAAACTCAAGTGTAGGGATGCTCCTATAAACCTTTATATTTTGATGTTATCGTAGAGGATGGCAGAGTAAAATGTACTAAAAAAAAAAAAAAAAAAAAAAAAAAGAGTGTTAAGAAAGAAAAAAAGGAAGAAAAACATATGTGCTACCATCCTACATCTATATTTATGTTTATATCTTTAAATTTATGATTGTTTATTTCAAGTTATCTAGAGTTGGTGAGTCAAGTCTTGGCTTAGCAACACCATGCTTTTATGCTTGTAACATAAGATTTTGACTTGCCACCACTAAATATCGCCTATCCAACAAAACCCTTTGTTTCCCTACCGTAAGCCTAACGTTACAACCCTTTTAAAGACCTCTTAGATAGTTGTTCCTAGGTGCTTACGCCAAAGCGTGGAGGTTTGATCTAGTCTCAAGCTTACGGTAATCTATGTACTATGTCGTAATGAGTGTTTATCTTCCATTTCCATTTTTATATTTCATATAAACCCGAGAGATGAGAGAATCCAAACACCCTTGTGAGGTGCTAGTGTATAAATTCGCGTTTGTTATGACCATTGTGGTGCTTTTACTTGTTGTGAATTATTTTAAACCCATGCTTCATGCCCCTAACTTATAAATTGATCGCTGAAAGCACATTTGCTTCGAGGACAAGCAAATACCAAGTGTAGGATATTTGATAAGGATTTAAACGACGCTTTAGGGGTCATTTAAGCCCTTAATCGACCACTTTATATATGTTATCGCTAATTTCGCCTTTTCACTTTTAGGTCTCTTGGAAGCAAAATACCGGAATGAAGCATTTTTGGACGAAAAGGAGCAAATACATGAAGAAAATGGCAAAGTCAAGATCAAGTCACTCAAGTCGCTTCAAACAGAACTGACCGCCCCAATCAAAGGCGACACCGTCCTCTATAAAGACTTGATCAAAACATGCACCAGACGGCTCGGTGGAAATTTTGTTCATATAACCCGATGGCGTCACGCCAGGAAGAAGGAGGCGCCACTCACGCTTTCAACCTCGATTACCATATCCGTAATCAAGACGACGTCCCAATCAAGACCGATGGTGTCACATTCTAAGGTGACGCCGTCCATCGATGACTTGGCCAAGACGAAACCCTAATGACGCGAAATGACGGTCCCATGCAAAAGGTGATGCCGCCGCAAGTGTAAATCTATATATAGAATTCGATTTTCCAGATTTAAAGAGGTAGACTTTTGGAGAAAAACCTAAATCGTTGTAGTCCGATTGATGTTATCTTAGGGTCCCATACCCTATTTTACACATCGAGATAAGTCTTTAATCCCAAGTAACATTATGTCTTCTTGCTGATTGTGTGTATGCTTGCTTGTTTACCATGTCTAGCTAAATTTCTGTGTGTTTGCTTAGATCTATGAAACCTAGTTATTGATTATTGTTAGGTTGTTTTTATCTTAATTGTAAATTGGCTTAGGAGTGCAACTAGGCATCATTTGTTATATTTAATGCTTGAGTACGCTTTATGAAAGTGAGGCTTATGAATGAAATAGCTTATGGCTTGCCGATTTCAGATGCTAAACCCGAGATAACCTCAAAGAACTAGAGACTACGATACCCTAGGACCTTAGGAATACAACGCGTTAAGATAAGGTGTGACAATTCAACCGACCAATAAAAGATAACTAGGAGTAATAGCATCTAGGTAAACACATTTTTCATCATCATACGAGCACACATCAATTAGACATAGCTACCCGTAGTAATTAGATAAATTAGATAATTAGATAAGTAGAGTAATCGGTAGAAGTACCACCCCCCCAACCAATTGCCCCGAGATTTTACCTTAGCTTTCTAAAAAACCAATAAAAGATAATAATAATAAAAAAAAAGAATCATCCTCAACCCCCACCTTCTCGTCATACATTTCTTACTAGCATTCATATTCCCCTAGAGAACGATATCAATCCCCGAGTCTTACCCAATACTACACTACAACGATTAGGTTCACTGTCTAGGTGGTTGAAAATTTTGCTCGAAGAAAAGGAAGTTCCTTTGACCCCCAACGCGATTCGTACGCGCATCAATCGCCGAGCGATTAATCGGTTAGGCGGCGATTTATCGGATTAGATATTTTATTTATAAAATTATAAAATTATATATATAAGATAAACGAAATGCTTCAAAATGCTTTAAGGTTTAAAGTCAAATGGTTCAATTAATTTTCGGAAATCAAATTTTGAATTCAATTAGTATAATTAAATTTAGAGTAAATTACACCATTCGTCCCTCGTGGTTTGAGTGAAATCCCCACGTCCTCCCTTTTTTTTCTTGCACCGTGAGTCCTTATAACCAAGTTTCATCACATCGTCAGTCCCTATCACTAATCACGTTGCACCGGGCTCATTGTTTACCCACGTGCCTCCCACGTGGGGTATTTTGTTTTCTTTCCCCTCTGCTTTGAAAACCGGATCTTGTTGGCCAACATAAAAGTAGTTCTAATTTTTGGTCCATTTTATACGCTTTCCTCCGCTTTTTCACGTTTTGTCCCTTTTCACATTTCCTCCCTTTATCCATTTCCGTCCGTTTCTTACATTCTCATACGTTTTACCCGCTCGCCGTTTTTATACATTTCGTCCGCTTATATGTTTTCGTCCGTTTTATCGTTTCGTCCGCTTACACGTTTTATCCATTTTATCGTTTTCGTCTGCTTTACGCCATCTCGCTTGTTCGTTGTTATCCGTTTTCATACGTTTTGTCCGCTTCCATACGTTTGGGTCCGTTTTTACGCTTTAATCTCTTTTTACGCTTTTAGTTCGTTACACGTTTCATATGTTTTTATCTCGTTGCCTTACTCATACGCCTTTTAATCGCTTTGTCCGCTTTATAATTTTCATCCGTTTTCATACGTAAGAAAATGGACGGAAAAAAATGACGAAAATGTGTATAAACAGACAAAAACAGATAAAAACGTAAGAAAATGAACGAAAACGATAAAAACGAACGAAACGTATATAGGGATGAAAACGTAAGAAAAATGGATGAACATGTAGAAAAATGGGCGAAAACGTTTAAAACGTATAAAAACGGACTGAAACAGATAAAAACGTATGAAAATGTAGAAAAACGGATGAAAACGTATAAAAACGGACGAAAAAGTATACAAACGGACGAAAACGAATAAAAATGGATGAAAAGGTATAAAAACGGACCAAAACGTATGAAAACGGATAAAAAAAATAAAAACGGACGAAAATATAGGAAAATGGAAAAAAAACGGATATAAAACGTAAGAAAATAGACGAAAGATAAAGGGGACGAAAACGTATAAAAATGGAAGAAAACGTATAAAAGCGGACGAAAATGTATAAAAACGGACGGAAGCGGGTAAAAACGTATAAGAATGTAAGAAAACGGACGGAAATGGATAAAGGGGACGAAAACGTAGAAAAACGGAGGAAAACGTATAAAAATGGACAAAAAAAATAGAACTACTTTTATCTTGCCAACAAGAATCCGGTTTTCAAAATAGAGGGAAAAAGAGAAAGACAAAAATACCCCCATGTGGGAGGCACGTGGGCAGACTTAACGAGCCCAGCTAACGGTCGTTAGTGATAGGGACGAACAGTGTGACAAAACTTGGTTATAAAGACTCATGATGCAAGAAAAAAAAGGGAGGGACGAGCGTAGGAATTTCACCCAAACCACAAGGACGAATGGTAGCGTACCTTCACATTTTTGTGTTAAATCACTTCTCGATGTGCATTTGAATGGTGTGTCGACTAATTTTGTGAGGAACCGAAGGTATATTGAAATAAAAACCTCAATTTTAATTTTTGTAAAAAATTTACCTACGTTAACCGAGTTTGCCGATTTTTGTCCGAATTGGCCAATTTATGCCTGATTTGACCTATTTTTATCCGATTAATCGGTATGTTGACAATTTTTTTGACCAAATCGATTAATAAGGCCGATTGTCTTTCATAGACTTGTAATAACTTAGGTTGTTTTTCATACAAGTAGAGAATAACGGGTAATTACCAACACAAAGTACATCTATCGATTATGCAAAGGAACCCTTTCGACCCTAAACCCTAAACCTATAATCCTAAACATAAAAAGCACATTAAGATAAGTTTATGACCCCAATGTTCATGAAAATACACTTCCTTTAATCTGGTCGGTTAACATATGATTAATCGTTAAACATATCACAATTCAGGTTATCTAGCAATTTACTATCCAATTTCCAAAAATCATATATTGATGCGTTATAGACAGACGACTCAAAATTAACAACTGACCCTTTTGACCTATGACAATTGCAACGATCAACCAAAGGATAGATAATGATCCGAATCATAACACATCAAGCAGACAAGCATGAAACATTGAAAAGCATATAAAAAAATCAAGACTTTATCATGACTCTAATAAATCCTAAAAAAACATAGTCGACTACTCAATGATCAAACCAATAGCACACATAATTAACTTGTAAAACTCATAATCATTCATATTAAAAGTAAATATAAATGTACCAACTATTACAAGATCGACTATGGTGGAATTCTCACGCTTACAACCCAAAACCAACTAAAATGGCCAAAGCTTATTGAACCCTTCTGACCCACAACTCCAGATGATGTCACCACTCGTCAGGAATGAGGTGAAGAGGTTTGAGCCGTTCGGGATGAGTAGGGTGTGAGTATGGCTTGTACTAAGGGTGGTTATGGGGTAAATCAACCCTTAAGCTTTTTAAAATCTCTTGGTTTTGTTACGTTCTTATAAGGTTCAAAGACTCCAAAAAATGTGTACACAAAGTTTTGAGGGCATATGATCGGCCTCCATAAACGATATGCTCCATAAGTGATTAGTTTGTGTAACTGACCACTGAAGCGTGCCACACTTATAAACCGCGATTTTTTCGTGACACCGTGCATTTAAATGTAAACCGCCAGACTTGTGAATTAATTCAAATCTTTAAAGGCTAGCAAGATCGCCGCACTCGGTTCTAAAACCGGCGGTCTTTGGGTTATTTTCCACATTTTGTACTTCATAGTCCTTCATTTGTTAATCATTTGTTCCTTATACGTTTAATCTTTACTCTTCATTGATTTATCGTTCCTGCAACAAACATTTATTCATTAGGTATCGTAAGTCCTATAAATAAGTGTCAATAGATATATAAATAACGTAATATTAAAGGTATAAATATGTGTATTTGGAGCGTTATCATGACCCCAGAGGACACTTCCCTAAATGTTTCTTCCTACAAATCCTACAAACATGATACTCTACTGTTGGATTACTATTTTCTTTTGTACCCAATCTTTTCACTGAAAAATCTTTCTAATCAACCTTCCTGCTTTGATCAAACTCTTCACTTATCGCTAGCTTAATATATCCCATGATATTTTCGTAGAGAAGGGGTATTACTCTCTCATGTACTATACCGGCCTCTTCATATATCATGACCCTTAGTTCAGTTTCATATCATCTAAAATTTGCACTCCATTACGTGTAAGGGTTTCTATCTTCTCATTGAGTTCATCCAACTTTCTTTCTTGCCACTGAGTTCATCCAACATTCTTTCTTGCCATTATATCTCACTGAAAGATTAAACATTATATAGACGAGCATTTTGATATACCTTTTCAAAAAAGTTCGTCACTTTTTTCACGTTTTTTCGTTTTTCATTTTTTTTTCGTTACTAGAACTTGCATGAGAAATCACAAGTTATTTGACACTAATTTAAAATATTTAAAAATGTAGTAAAATGAACATAACTTTTTCTACAAATCTCTAAAACTTTCATTGTTTTATATTCTTGAAACTAGAAATTCATAGCTTTCTAACCATATATAACACATTATATTTTGAATTGCATATTAGTGTAGTTATTTCGTTAAGTTGGATAAAACAAAAAAAAATCACATGTGATTTTACCAAACGTGATCTCAATCACATGTGATATTTACCACATGTGATTTTTTCACATGTGGTTATTGAAGTTTCATAAGTGAACGGCTATAATCTATAATTCAAATACATCGTGTGATATATGATTCAAAAGCCATGAATGTATGTTTTCCATTTCAAAAAAGGAGGAAAGTCTTTGTCATACACACAATTACTTATGCCAGTTTTACTATAGTTGTTTAATGTTCGAACTACCATATTAGTGTTAAATCACATGTGATATGTCATGCGGATTTCAATAATGAAGAAAATGTAAAAAAAATAAAATCGTCAAAAGTATATAAAAGTGTCCGTCTATTGAAAGATAATAAAATGACCCTCGCGACGGTGTAATTTTTTTTAAAGATAAATCGTTTACGAGATAATTAATTTATAAAAAATTAGTTAATTACATATATCATCCCTGTGATTTACACACACTAGCACATTTAGTCCTAAAACTCAAATAATTACCCAGTCGTCCCTATACTTGACACTTTGTTACTAATGGGTCCTTTGACTAGTTGGTTTTTAGTTTTTTCGTTAAGTCTGATCATACGAGGGGTAATTCTGCCTTTTTATGCACCTCATCTTCAACCTTAGTTTTTTTCCCTGATATGCCTTAAATTATTTCAACCCAACTATTTTAAAACCAAAAACTTTTATCTCGAATCTTTTATTCCCAATTATCCTGAATCTTTACGACCTAATTCTTTCAAAATCCCGAATCTTTACAACCCAATTATCCTGAATCTTTACAACCCAATTATAAAAAAACCAAAAAAACCTAAATATTTGAGCATACTACCATGTCACGAAGCTTACATATTTGAAAACCTATAAAAGCTTAAACAAACCCTAACAAAATTCAAAAAGAAAACAAAACAAGTAGCAAGACTATGATCCTTAATATCTTGATCCTACTGACTTAAACATGTAAGTAATTAAAACTTCAATCAAACCGGTGACTTATTGGGCTTCTCCCCCTCATACTCATTCTCACCCGAAATTTCTTCAAGTGACTTTCGTTTCGATTCAGACATAAAAAACGTACAGAAGAATCCTAAAGATTTATCACCCCCAACACTATCAGCGCGTTCTTGACACCAATACCAACAAGATACCATGCATCTGCCTTAGCCGAATCTTTATTTTGAGCCAAATATAGAAACCCAAATATAAAAAGCCAGATGTTTATACTTGTAGTAGGTGGTGGTGATATGATGGTGATAGTTGTAAAAAAAACTGAAGCGGGTTTCTTTTTCACCTGATTAAAGCATTAATTGTAATAAAAAGGGAAATGAGTCTTGAAAATGTGATGGTGTATTTAAAGGTTTTGGTACAATGTTTCTGTGCCATGAATTTAAATGTGGGTTTTGATTTTTGTTGTGCATTTAAAAATTGTGGTTGAACATGGATTTAATTGTGGGGTTTGATTTTTGTTGTGCATTTAATTGTGGGTTTTGATTTTTGTGTGCTATGGATTTAATTGTTTGGGTGCCATTGATTTTTTTTAAAGAAGAATAAAAGGTATAACTGAAAAAATAAAAATAAAAACTGAGGTTGAAGATGAGGTGCATAAAAAGACAGAATTACTCCTCGTATAATTGAACTTAACGAAATAAACTAACGACCGTTTGGTCAAAGACCGATCAGTTACAAAGTACTAAGTACAAGGAGAACTAGGGTAATTACCTGAGTTTTAGGACGAAAGGTGTTAGTGTGTGTAAATCACATGGACCATTTATGTAACTAAATCTAAAAAAATTGTTGCAATTGCATTTTTAAATAAAATATAAATTAATTTTCCCATTTTTATCTCATGATTGACTGAAATGTGTCTCTTAGGCTAGTAGCAATGGGTAGGTCGACCCTTTCGGTTGTGCAAGGTTGACCTCCGGTTGCCCCACTGTGGGAACTCGGTTGTGGTCGGTCGGTCAACCAAGTTTGGACGAACTAGTTCATGTACTCGACCGAGTTTGTATCTCACTTTTTGACAAATTTTGGTACCGTTTGGGTTTAAAAAAAATTAAAAACTTTACCACTTTTACAACATTATAAATACCAGCCTCAAACACATTTTTAAACACAATATTTCAAACACAATTCAAACAACTTCTCATCAATATTCATCATGTCACAAAAAAAGACTCCCACATCAAAAAACCGACGATCCCGACTTCCCCAAAATTCCCCGAATTTGAAGTTCTCACTGGATCCACCGTTTGAATTAACCGGTGTAACACCACCACAAAATCGAGATATTCGTTTTCGTGCACCTGGTTTTGAATATCAAACACGACTACCACAACCCAACCAAAATCAAAACTTACGTCAATCGTCCATATTTCCCACCGGGTCGTCCTAATATCAATCAAAACCAATCACCAAGCGGGTCGTCATATTACCCTAACATGAATTTCTCCCAATCTTCCCAACCAAATCAATCATTTTCACCACTTTATGGTGTTAATCTTGATATGAATTTTGATGATTTTATGGAATACCCTCCTCAAAACTATACGTCTCAACAATACCCGACTCAAGATGCTTCGATGGGCCAAGGTTCGGGCACGGTTCATACCACGGTTCTATACGCCTCAAGACGATGTCAAGAGACGCCACCCACAAATCAAAGAAGGGTTCAAACGGGCTACAAAGGAGAAGGGCAAGAATGTTGCAAACAAAAGGCCGAACGATGGACAAAAGAGGAAGAGGTCGCGCTTTGTAAAGCTTGGATACATATGTCGGAAAATTCGCCAGACGGAACGCTATCAACCGGAATGGGTTTTGGGAGGAGGTGATATCGTACTTTGAATAAGAAACTGGTTCAAAAAGAACTTACGACTCCATCACGACCAAATGGAAGGGTAGGATTCGTTCTAGGGTTGGTTTCTTTTGTGCAATTATGGATAATATCAAGAATCACGGAAGTGGTGAGAATGACGAAGACGACTATGAAAAGGCTTGTAACTAATACCGTGTGATTCACAAGCATAAGTTTACGTTGTAGGAGTATTGAAAGTTTGAGGAAGCATTCGCTGGAAAACCGCTGAGATGCCTTCTTTCACCCCGAATAGCCTGAAGAAATCCAAGACTTTGAAACCACCTCGGGGTCAACAAGAGGTCCTTTTAATCCCCAAGACGTGGATGATTCTGAAGAGGACGAGACTCGAGAATCACGACCAAAAGGTCGTGACGCAGCCAAGAAGAAAGCACCCGAGCCACCTAAATCATTTGTTAGTAAGATGGCCAAGAACTTTTTCAAGTTCAAGCATTCAAGTAAGGAAACAAAATAAGAATATGGAAGAGGAATACTTAAAGTTGAAGCAAAAAGATGTGGAGCTTGCAGAGGCAACCGCAAGGCGAGCCGAGGAGTTCAAAAGGAGAAACTTGAGATCAAACGTCAAGAACTCGCATTGACAAGACAATTAAACCGGACACAAGACTTAATTTTCTACAACACACCCTCGACCCAACTACGCCCAGACGACAACTACAAGAACTTCAACAACTTAGGCAAAGAATCAAAGAACGCCACAACTTAGATTATTAGTTTCGCTTTTAATAAGATCAGAATGTTTACGCTTTTATTAGTTTAAGTTTTTATTATTGTTGTAATGTTTAAGTATTTTATTAATGAAGTTTTATTTTGTTTTAAAAATATTTGTATTAAAAAAAAAAAAAAAAAAAAAAAAAAAAAAAAGAAAGACCCAGTCACCATCAGCAAGAACCAGGGTCGTCGTGCCGTCGTCGGAGAGAAATGACGCAGCAGGTCGACCTGTGTCACCACCGCTACTAGCCTTAGAACATTAGGTGTGGTGGCTTGAGCCGTTTCGCAACATCAGCATTTCACATTTCACATACCAAAAAACCCCATTACTAATAACTCAAGCCATTTCAACTTTTTTGCCATCCACCATATCCGATTAAAACACAAACTCAATAAAACTTCATTTAAAAAAGAAAGAAAAAAAAATGGAAATGGCGTTGAGCCAGTTGACTCACTTTGCAAATGAATCGAGGAAAGGCGATGGTATGAGGAAATTACGCCATTTTGGTTCATTATAAAAAAATTGCAGTTCATTTGAGTAACCATACCCAATCCTTTTAATATGTAAGTAACTTTTGGTACTTCAAATTTTTTTATATATAAATGATCTATACTCAAAAGAATTCTTATTTCCGCTATCGTATATAAACGTTTATATAATTTTCTTGGTTGGGAGTCGTTCCTATCAACACCCGCCAATCGCCATCCATGTAAATACCCGCCTTCAAAGTAAAATTTTTGGAAACTACCAACGACTTCCTAGAAAATGTGCTACTTTTATCTTTTCAAAACATAGAAATGACATTTCCTAGCTAATCACCAATAAAAGTTATTACCGAATACATAATTTCAAAATCTTTTCCAACATGTAAAAAATGAAATAAGCCATATATGAAATTACAATGGTTACTCAACGACTTAATTAATTAGAGCATGATAATGGTCTTGTAAAAGAAGTAAAACTACTTCCTCCTAAAGTGTTAGCATCAAATGAGAATTAGAAAGTACGAAAAGAAATAAAAATCACACATTTCGTATTCATTTACATTTTAATTGTAATACTTCTCACAATTTTTATTTTTATTTTTAATCTTAGTAGATCTCTTGTCATCTTATAAATACCACTTATGAATTATGTAGTCGTTAATTCAAGAGCTACAAAAGCTTGTGGGAATTTTTTTTTTACTCTCTCCTCTAGTGAATATTTAGCGAAAATAAAACTTATTGATTTTCATCTTTCATTTATATGTGAGCATTCCCAAAGCACACTTTTCATCTCTACACATTAAAGGATACAAACCATTTGTAAGTTGCAACACTTAGGGGCCGTTTGGTTTATAGGTGGGTTTAGGATTTGGATTTGGATTTGGATTTGGATTTAAATTTGGATTACGATTTGGATTTGGATTTGATGTGGGAAAGAGAAAAATAAATGAGGTAAGAGAAAATAATATAATTAAATTAGAAATATATATTTAATTATTAATTAAAGTATTTAATTTTTTTTTTATTAATTTATATTTTAAAAAAAAGAATGAATATAGAGAGAGGTATGTAAACTGGCCCCACAATGCAGGAAAGTAACCCTTGTACCCAAGATTTCAAACAGTACCATTTCTTTAATCCAAATCCTAGATTCTAAAGTTGAATATTCAACCAAACAATTGCTTGCTGTCTTGTCAAATGAAAACCCAGTCCAAGGACCTCAACCAAACGGGCCCTTAAAAGTTACAAACCTAACCATGGGTGCCTCTGAAAGCACGGCAAGAACAAACGGGACTAACCCTAATCATGATGATGATGAGCCCAACCAAAATACCAATCCACTGATCGGTGTTGCCGCTGTGGGCGTAGCCGCTTGGGGTATCTCCAGAATGCTTTCCGATAACAACACTGAAACACAAGAAAACCAATTCAAATGCCATGCAGATGGATACTCGTTCTTATTACTTGCCTAATTCTAGCTCCAGCACCCAAGCGTCAATTCCAAGGACCATTTCTCTCGGTCCCTTCAAAGTGAACACTGATGGAAGTTGCCGACCTATTCCAGGTGAGCCACATAATCGAGGACCTAGTGGGTTTGGTGGAGTCCTTCGAGATAACTGTGGCGAATGGGTTCAAGGTTTTCGAGAGTATATTGGTGTGAGTGATTGTCTCACAGCTGAGTTTCATGGAATTTATCATGGTTTGCTTCTTTTGGCTAAACTTGGGTACCGAGGGTCTGTTCTTCAATCAGACTCTAGTGCTGCTATTGAGTGGATCATGCAAGATTCTTATCGTCTTCGTAGCCCGATTATTAAGGATTGTTGGGGCATGATCTCGGAGTGTAGGCGTCTAGTTAATGAAAATGGAATTAATATCAAATGGGTATCTAGTGATGACAACAAGTGTGCTGATAAGTTGGCGTTTATGGCGATTGAGAAACAAGATCAGTTTGCGGAAATATTTGATCGTCCAAATGAGATTAAGCAGATTGTTAATTAATCATGCATGGATCTTTGACTGCTTCAGGTTGTACGTTGGCTATCCTAATATGTACTACTCTCGTTTAATGTTTGGAGCTGGAATTAAGTTTGCGTTTGTTTATTTGCTATGTTTTTCATTTCAATGTTTTTATCCGTCACTACAACAAAATAGTTAATTTTTCACACTTATTAAACCATATTTTCACACTTTAAAGTGTGTGGAATTAAAAAGTTCACACTTAACTTGTGTGTGAACCATATGCACAGAAGAATAATTTCACACTTCTAAGTGTGAAGATTTATAAAAAGTTCACACTTTCATGTGTGATAATTTTGAAACAATTCTTTACACTTTCAAGTGTGATGATTTTTAAAAAATTCTTCACACTTTTAAGTGTGAGCTTTTAATTCTTCACACTTTTAAGTGTGATGATTTTAATCAATTCTTCACACTTTTAAGTGTGAGCTTCTAATTCTTCACACTTTTAAGTGTGAGGACTTTGAAACAATTAAATACAAAAAATTGCCTTTAGTGACGACAAAGTTTTTGTCACTAACAGTCTACAAGTCATCACTAATGTTGTTTAGTGACAAAAGTTAGGGTCACCACTAGTCGTCACTATAGCTTCGTCACAAATTATATTAGTGACAACGTACAAAACTCGACATGACACATACAAAAAAAACTAAAAATATTGTAATAATAGAAACTTAGAATAACTTCCATTTTCTTTGATGAAATCAATACAAGCATGTCGCTAATAACATTAATACAAGCACGTCACTAATAGTGATATAGTGTAACACAAGTAGTTGCGGATAGTTCTTTCTGCTCCCGCAACACAAGTCAAAATTGGTGCAGTTTCACCACCTAAAGAGCGTCCAACGATCTGCATCCAACATTAACTCGTTAAACATATACGGAGTATTTAAGAAAATAAAGGATTATAGCAATAATGCCCATCGAAAAAAGTTTACTATTATTAATAATAGGGACAAAATAACAACCTGGATTTTAAGTTAAACCGATTTGGTCAAAACAAGTAATGTTGTAGGGTGGGTCTCAAGGTTGGGTTGAGTGGCTTAATTAGGCGAAAAAGTTCAATTTCATAAATAAGCATTATAGCAATAATGACCATCGAAAAAGTTTACTATTATTACATAGCGTGTCAATTTCTACCCATTTGACCCATTAACAAGAAAATATCACCCGAATTGACCCCTTTTTCACATAGAAGGGTTATAATGGTCTAAAGGGGAGCTGAGAATCTATATTGCTGGCTTGTGGCTTGAGTCAGCTTATTTTTCTCACACTCCTGAGATTTACTTTTTGCTGCAAACTAATAATGGTTTGTTCAAGAGATAAATAGTGGACTATTTTTGTGGTCTTCAGTTGTGTTATTAAGGACATACAACATAAAAGATTCTACTTCTCAGTTCTTACTATGCCTTAAACCATTTACTAATACACTCAATGAAGTATCTACTAATGGTCTAGAGCAAATACACATGTTTAATTTCACATAAAGCAAATCAAATTTCACTTATTTGTATCTTTAGCTAGTCATTATATTTGCTAGTCACTTTTTTGTATCTTTAGCTACATCTCATGAATCATGGTCCCCGATAGGTCGATACCGCTACCACATTACCAAGAACGAGCAATCGTAAAAATCTAGAATAAGCAATATTATTTTATGTTATTGTGTTACTATAGTGCCATTATAATCTTATGTATCCGAACTTAAAAGCTAGTAGATAATTCATGCACGATAGGGATAGTTATAAAATCACAATACATCGTTTCTATGTCGATATAGTTTATTCAATGAGTGATTCTCGCTCATGACTATTAATGAGGATAAAGCACAAAAAGGAACATATAATATACCGATATTCTCATGCAAAGATATGATAACCGAGAAATTACAAAGAAAAAGATCGTAGCTAACCGTGATTGTAAAGGTAGAGTGGAAAGACATTATTTTAACCAAGATATAAGAATGTTTATAAGCTTTTTGGTCCAAGATCCGATGGTTACCTCGAAGACATTATTTATTGGACGCTCAAAGGTCGTTGTTCTAACTTTCACGAGCACTTGATTTGCTTTGAACCGAATCAATGAATAGCAAAACAACATAATAAATTAAAACCAAGAAATGATTCAAATAACATACAAAGAAATTATACTCATCTAATGTATGCTATTGAAAAAGAGACACCACGATGATAGGTGACGTTTTTGAAGGCCACTCAAGAAAACGCCTAACAAAACTTAACTATTGGGATCACTAGTCTCTCATGCACACCAATCTTATCTTCCACAATCCACACCGGCCAATAAGTCTCATTCATTCCAAGAAACTTGCTAGACGCTCGCAAATGTCAATATTCATCAAGTGCCTAGTCTAATTTAAATAAACACAAATTTACAGTAAACAAACAACTTCAAAGTGACAGACAATTGACAAGATTGCTAATCCACAATCAATGCTGAAGGACTTCCGTACTGATAACCATTAAAAGTTTTTATGCTCGTGCAATCACTCTATCTAAGTAACTCTCAAAATAACCCTGCTATGTAAATCCTTTTACCCTCACTTTGCTTCGTAATAGGGAGCTTAGTAAACATGCTTCAGTTCTCACGATCAGAATACCTAACTGCAGTTAATTCATGCTGATGCGCAGTTCTCTCTCCTACATGTTATGGAATGAAGATCAACAACCAGAAGTTGCAGTAGCATCTGTCATACTGTGGCCTAGTAAAATATCATATATACATCTTTTACGCGCTAAGCATCTGCTTCTCTTTCATGTGTCTAACTAAAGACCAGTTAATACATAAATTCTCCTTCATTTCTTTCAATAACAACTTATCTGGCATTTCGCTAACTAAATCGAGACTCAAGTTGCACGATCATCCATACAATCATCATTTTCTTAACAAATATATCAAGTCACAACTACACTCACTGGTCATAAAATCTAAACTAATTGCATCGAATTCAGAACTGTAACTGTAACTATATTAACAAACTTACATCGAGTGTGTGACGATGACGATAAGATTCAACCAACGGCCGCCAGTGAGATTTTGACGACGGATACGGTGACTCGTTGGAGCTACGAATTGGATATCGTTTAGTGGTCAAACACATATCAACACCTGATTCGAATAGTAAAACATTATAATGTGATTTAATTAATCACCAGCCAACATATACAAGCATATAATCCAAGTTTGCACATCACAAACTTGTAATGCCTAATTAACTTAATAGATCAACTAATCACCAAAAATTAACAACAATTTCAACAAATTTCACCTTACAATCATCAGTTTCTTAATAAATTAACAACTAATTTACATAACTAACTCGATATGAAAACGAAATGCACTAAACGCACTCAATAAAACTAACAATGATTGCACCTTTATACAGCCGACTCAACCAAACTAACACACACACACACACACACTCACCTAACAATTTGCAACAATATGAAAAAAATAGCTTCAAAAACAAAACACACTCACCTGAGAGTGATGGATGTGAATTTGTCAACCGGATAAACTGAATCTATAGATCAAAATCACATAATAAGTTTCTTTAGCTCAAGAGTGTAAGTTAGGGTTTAGAATTTAGATCGAATCATAGTTTTGTTGGATCGAATTGATTGATTGAAAGTTTTAAAGAATGAAAAAGAGATTATGAATGAAGAATCGTTGTTGGGTCGTTTTTTTCTATCATTTATGTTTTTGTTAATTTTTTATATAGAGAGAGAAAACATCACACTAATAAGCGTGAGCTTTTTTTCTTTCCGAACGATGAATATGTCAAGATTTCACATTTTAGAGTGTGATAAAATTTATATCTTTTTTCACACATAAAAGCGTGAAGTTTAGTTACTTCCTCCTCACACTATAATATGTGAAAACAAAATTTCTAAATTAACTCACTCTTTTAAGTGTGAACTTTTGTTTTCACAATAAAAAATGTGAAGCTTTTATAATGTTTATCACACTTATTTTTGCACATTTATAAGTGTGAATTTTGTGAATTAAAAGTTCACGGTTTATAAAGTGTGAAGAAAAAAGCGTGAACAAAAGGCTAATTTGTTGTAGTGCGTGCAACGTTTTAATGTTTGTATTGTGAGCAAATTCTAAGAATGTGATCGTTTATTTAAGTGTGGCTGGAATGATTAAATTCAGGCGTACAGATTTCCAATTTGTTTATGATTCGGCTTTGACTTCTTCAACCACCACCAACAAGTTTCGTGTATATAATCAGCTTGAATTTTCTAATGAGGTTCGGTCCAATAATCGACGTAAATAGTGTCAAATTGATCATTATATTGTTGTTTTAACGTAAAAGTATATATTACTCGCCTTGTAGGTCAAGGGGTTGTCACCTCCTTTTCGTCGAACTGAAATTGCATGTGAATATGGAAATTTGTACACCCTTGCCACTTACCACACGTTCTCCTATTGAGAAGAACGAGTAGCAATGTGTACATTGCTAACCGAACCATTTTCAGTTGTTTCTTTAGCACTTGGGTTTCATATATAGCTTATAAATATACACCCTTAGTTCTTAAAAACTATGAGTCAAATGCATAGACCTTGATCATTAACGACATTCTAGGTTATATGCATATCGAACAGTGTGTGTACCCTTTCTTTTAGAAATTCAAACTACCATAAATTTTAAGATAGCCAGAGCAGTAAAAAAAAAATCGAAAATTTCAATATGCTCTGTAAATAGTTTTTGTGGCTTGGCTAAATTACAGGCGCAACTCTATAATATGGTTTCGAAATAGCCGACGGCCCCATGAGAAAACTTGAGGCTCAAATTTATTTTGTTTTGAAACAGCAGGCAGCCTCCATGTGAGGATGAAGACGGGGAAAATAAGTGATTTTATTTTTGACTTGGACAAAAATGAACCCGAATTTTCCTTATAGTGAGGCCGTATGCAGTTTCAAAACCATAAGGGGTCGCCTTCGGTTTAACTAACCACAAAGGTTGTGTTTGTCTTTAGCTTTTAAAATAGAGAAAATTTATTAAATGAACTTTTTATAGTAGTAATTTACCAAATTCAACCTCGCACATGAAATTTTCCAAAATGAACTTTTTAATATCATGCGTTGCATGGATTCGTAGATTACTTTCAGTCGTGGGCGAGTATTGAAGCTGGGCGAGGGTTGGGCGAGTGTTGGGCGAGGAAGCTAAGAGAAAGTCAAGGCGGGGAGCAAGTGCAGGCGAGAGGTAAGGTTAATGCTGCATTTAATGAAATGTACTCTTAAATGCTAGATTCTGGGCGAGGGAATGAAGGCATGGGCGAGGAAGTGGGTGAGAGGATGAAGGTCTGGGCGAGGTCTCCAAGCGAATGAATCATTTTTTATGCAATTGTGGTGAATCATGAGGTTTACATGCATTGGACCAAATTAACGATGATATTAAAATAAAGAAATGTTAGTGTCCTAAACAAAACTGAAGGGAGGCATGGATGCCCATACAAGCATTCACAAAAAATCTATATTACAATTGTGGTAAACAATATTTGTTGTGTTACCATTCCTATATTTTGTCGACATCAACACAAAAATGGACATCCCACATTATACATGCTCACTGAACACATTATAATGAAGTTAAGGAAGTGGTGAATCATTTTTCTCCAGACGAATAACACAAAATATAAACAATTTTCTATGCCATTGTTTTGCTTTATGCTAGTAGAGGTGTTTCTTTTGTTTTGCTTTAGGCTGGGCACAGTCGTGCCCAGGTCACCAGCGTCACGTCAGCTTTTTCTTTCCGGCGACCAGACATGACCAGGATGCCACTATTGATGATCGACGTTTTTTTTTAAATTCAAACATTTTAAACATCAAATTTAAATTCATTAAAATTAAAAAGATTACAGTATGAAATTCAAATAAACATTAAATACAATACGTAAATTATTCAAATAATGTTAACAACATTAAAAAAAAATCTTCATCGTCTTCCTCATCGTCATCGTCACTCTCGACTTCATTCTCTTCATTGACATGATTTGACGATTTCTCCAAATGTGTTCGATCAAATCGATTGAGGTGTTGATGAGGTGATCGTCCATTAGCTCTAAGTAACTACTAACGATTATTCATGCGATCTTAAGGGATTATGATCTTGGTGTCCCTCATCTTCGAACCATGTAGGACATATCGCTCGCTGCTTGTGTCGAACGATCATATTATGTAATATGATACATGTATACATAATATCTTGGATATCCTTTTTAAACAACCCTCGAGCATGAACTTTAAGCATTTTTCACTTCTTCTTCAACACACCAAAAGCCCATTCCACATCTTTTCTTGTTGCTCGTGCTTCCTCTTGTACAATATTCTTTTTCATCACCGTGGGAGGATTTGAAATGGACTTCATAAGAACGGACCATTGTGGATATATCCGTCGAAGATAATATCCCCTTTATAAGCCACATCGTTAGCCTCAAATTCAAGGTCCGATGCTCTCCCATATTTGATATCATTGAAAGCAGGAACGACGTAAAACGTTTACGTCGTTATTCATTCCGGAGACACCAAAGTACGCATGCCAAATCCATAAATCTTGGGAAGCAACCGCTTCCAATACAATGAATGGACGTGGCCCGCGATCACCCCTAGCATATTGAGCTCTCAAATTATTTGGGCAATTCTCCCACTCCCAGCTTGTACAATCAATGCTTCCCATCATCCCAGGAAAGCCATGCTTATGCTCGTGATGAGCATATAATCTTTCAAGGTCAGAATACGTGGGTTTCACAAATACTCAGCACCATATAACTCCATGATAACCTTGCAAACTTACGGAGACATTCACGGGATGTTGTTGCGCCCATCGCCAAATTCTCGTCAAGAGAATCGTGAACGACCGCGTATCCCAATTGACGAATGGCGCGGTACACTTGACCAATGGGCTAATACTAGGTACGCCCTAGCATCAAGAGTTTGTTAAAATAAGGAGAATGATCGGTTACCTCTCGAACAATTTCGTGAATAGTTCTCGGCTCATTCGGAACCGCCGACGGAATGTTCTTCGTCGAGCTGCGGGTTTTCGAGAGTATGCCGCCACTAAACGATTATGAGAACCTCATGATCCCTACATATGTACCTTCGTCGAATTTTTGACTGTGATGCTTTGTAAGCCTTCCAGGCAAAATCCGCAAACTCACAAACTCACTAAAACTTCTTCATCGTCGGAAGGCGAAGAAGAACCGAATAAAAGCTCGAACGACATATTAAAGAATGTGTTTGAAGGTATTGAGATAGAATTGTTGATTGAAATTGTGTGTTTTAGAAATGTGTTTGAGTTAGTATTTATAGAGTGTTAAAGTTTTTTTTTTGTATTCAACACAACAGTCAGTTTTTTTTTAGCCCAAACGGGCAAAAAAGTTGGAAAGGTTTTAATTTTGAAATCGGTTGAAATTTCACCCGATGTTGCGTTTTTTGGTACTCGACCGATGTAACGACCGACCTCGACAATCGACTTGACTGAATTAAACATCGGTCGTCGATCAAATTTCGGGGTGCCCAACCGATGTGTGGGGCGTGACTGTGCCCAGCCTTATGCAATTGTTTTGCTTTATGCTAGTAGAGGTAATTCAATGTTCTTTGTGTACTAATTGATATCTCGGGCGAATACAATACATGAATGTAATAAAATGATCCTTATTGAATTTGGGAACCAGGTGAATACATTTTTTTGGGCGAGAGATGCTAGGCGAATGGAAAATGAAAACATTGATGGTGACATATTTTGGTCATTTTGGTAAATCATCTTAAAAAGGTTCAGTCCCGTAAAATCACTCTCTATAAGGATTATTTAGGTAATTTGCTTTTTAAAATAAGTTAGTTTATAAAATTAGTTTTGTTTGTCATACAAACTTATAAAAACATTTAAAAGCATAAAGCTTCATAAACCCAAACTAATTAAAACGAGCTTATAAGGGCTTTGGGTTAGTCAATTTACTTAAACACCTTTAAAAATATAGTGGATTATCACGAAAAAGCTGAAAATAATTTAATTTGATGTATTGTTAGACGATTTTATATTAATAATCTTCGGCTCAAATTAATTCATCAGGCAACTTTAAAAAAATACAAGCTCCATTTTTCTGTTTATAGTATAAGCACCAACTCTATCCCCGACTATAGCCTATTTCACCAAAAAAAAACCCAGAGACAAAGAACAATTTTGCAATTTAGGGTTTGTTTACTTTCCACTTTACATGAAAAAATGCGGGCCCAAACCCTTATTGTCTCTTAATTGGGAGATTCAGCAAAGCCAAAGTCTCTCAATTAAAAGGCTAATTAAGACACTTATTTCAAACTACTTAATTTAGTAAATACACCCTTAGTCTATGAGATATGAAAAAAGGATAAAATGAAAATACTTTGTCTTTTCAAAATCAAGTACTGCGTATGCAAACAAGTATTGCCCGCACATTATGGTGGGAAAAGAAAATAATCAACAATAACTATTTGGTTTCTAAATTTCATTTAATCTATAAATAATTATTAGCTAACATCTTTTCTTGGCATAACATTTTTTTATTAAATCTTGAAGTCATAGACGTTATTTATAAAGTCAGGTAACTAATATGGATTAATTATGTAATACTTTGTAACACAAACAATTCCTAAATTAAACGCAGGAATCGTTACTGAAATCAGTAGATAACAAAAAGGACTATCTGTGTAAATTTTTGTTACACAAATAGTCAATATTTAACATAAGGACTGTGGTTGTAATCACATTTGACGATAGAGATGATTTTCGACATTTATTAAGGACGAGAATGGCATTGGTCCGCCGCGTTGCGGGCGGGCGAATTTTTTAGCCGAGTTTTTTTTTTTTGTTTGTTAAAATACATTTGTGCACTTTTTTACGTTATGTTTTTTTTTTTGTGTATTTTTAATATTTTTGTGTTATTTTTTTTCTTAAAATCTACTTAAAATATATATTGGGTTTTTTTTAAAAAAACCTTTTTTCCCGATTTAAAAAAAATTGCGTTTTTTTTATATAAATTTCTTATAAATTTTTTATAAATTTTTTTATAAACTTTTTTATAAAGTTTTATAAATTTTTTTTATAAACTTTTTATAAACCTTTTTTATAAATTTTTTATAAACTTTTTTTATAAATTTTTTATAAACCTTTTTCATAAATTTTTTATAAATATCTTATAAATTTTTTATAAACTTTTTTTTTTAAACTTTTTATAAACTTTTTTTTATCAATTTTTTATAAACCTTTTTTATAAAAAATTTATAAATTTCTTATAAATTTTTTATAAACTTTTTATAAAGATTTTATAAACTTTTTTTTTTTTTTTTTTTTTTTTTTTTGTTTTTAATCAGATCAGCAGCCTGTTTTTTTATCAGAGAACCCTACCAAGATCTTGAAGACCGTAGTAGTGACTCGTGAGGTGGGTTATATAAGTTGAAGCTAATGAAAATGTGCTTTTAGAAATGAGTATAGCTCATAATTAATGAAATTACTTGTTTAACTGTGCGTTTGTACTGTAGCACGGGGCCAAAAACGTCGACGTTTTGATCGTGATTTAATATATACTTATAATTGTCTTGAAGACGAAAGATAACCGAATAGGACTGTTTCTGCAATCACAATTACTGATAAAGATGATTTTTGAAATTTATTAAGAACTGTTTTTGAGACGCAAATTAACTAAAAGGATACCATTTTTGAAAATATGTGCAAATGAACAATGTTCTATCTCACAAACTATTAAAAAACATTTGATTGACAAATGTTATTTATATACATATACATATATTACTATTACTATTACTATATATACTATTTGTCGGGAAGAGAAACCAACCACACGCATTAAATGCCAAGTTTTCCAACAGCAGAAGCAAATTTCGAGGTTCAGTATTGACTGAAGTAAGTCAAACATTAAATGCAAAGTTTCACAACTTGGCAAAACAAGTCCCCGAGGTTCACGTCGTCTACAAAATAAGTCCAACATTAAATGCAAAGTTTCACAACTTAGCAAAATAGTCCCGAGGTTCAAGTATCGCTGCAGTAAGTCGCTTGAAGCCGTCTAATTCGCCGCATCGCGGGTTCACACTCGTATACATACTAATAGGAGGCTTGTTCCAAAACTATGGTATTTTATTCTCCCTTCGTTTTGGGCCTCATTTTATTCAAGTGATAGCTTTTGGGCCGGTATTATTAGCCCATACTTTGAATATAAAGTGAGAAATCAAGAGGTATCTAAGATCGGGTCGGTGCTATCTTCACCGCCTAATAATCTTACGTGTCTTTTGCATACCCAATCTTCTCAACAAAGTTTCAGAGACGGTAAGCACAACGAACTAAAAGACGATTCCCTTTGTCTTATTAGATTCGTAGCGATTAATTTCTGTATTCATGTACAAAGCGCACAAGATCATCTTCAGGTTTCAAGTGATTTGTTTTTTAGACTGTTTTGAATTTCCTTTAGGTTTCAGTAACCTTTAACTTTTTTCTTTTGTTTGGTTAGGATTAGGATGGGATGGGTTTAAGGTACACTTTTGGTTCTTCAGTACTATATCAAATTCAATAGCAGGTGAAACATATTTTTTTAAAGATGTTGGGTGTTATTGATTTTTGTGAGTTTCGAGATGTTTAAAGTGTATTTTATTTTAGATAAATGTTTGATCTTGCTAATTTTATGTCTTTGTAATTTTGTGGTATTCAGGCGACGGTGAAGATTATTAGGTTCATATAATCAGGAAGTTTGTTAATTCGAAGGGTATGGTTTTAATTATCATTTTCATATAGTACTATTTTTGTTTCAGGTTTGCGCTTACTTTTTTTAATATCCTGTAACCTTAATTTATGCGACTTTCAACATGGCTATTGTATATGGAAGTGAGAAAACAACAAGTTGTTAATGGAAT
Source organism: Chrysanthemum lavandulifolium (assembly GCA_022545495.1). Taxonomy (NCBI): domain Eukaryota; kingdom Viridiplantae; phylum Streptophyta; class Magnoliopsida; order Asterales; family Asteraceae; genus Chrysanthemum; species Chrysanthemum lavandulifolium. The sequence continues at coordinate 108,498,140 of CM040246.1, forward strand.
TTTAATTCGTTTTTGTAGCTTTAAAAAAATACATTACCTTGAAATCTTGAATTGTCCTAGGTGACTTTATTACTTGGACTTGACGTAAGTTGTGCATTTTTCGTGCTTTGTCAGTTTTATCATCATTGGATTAATCAAAAGTTGTTGTTTGTAATGGTTCTATATGCTTTCAGCTGTATATATGTTGGACCTAAGACGCAATATCAAGGACTTAAAAAAGGTTCTTCGTTGTGACTGGGACCGCCTAATTGCATTGTAAGATCAATTAAACTTTCCTAATTTTATATGTAATGCACCTGGATGTAATTTTGCAGTTTGTTGAATACAATTTGCTTATTTTGGTACGTTTCAGAGGTGATTCATGTTTCAGATAATGCCCTGTAGGATTGTACAACAAGTTTAGTAGCTAAAGATTTAGATGATGAGCCTAAGGATTATGGCGGCCAGGTTAAGGCATTGAGGAAGAGGTTGTGAAGTGCAGGTCAGTAATCTGATTCCTCTGAAAATCAACAAGAACGTAAATCATGTGAGTCAATTTGTGGGTTTATTTCAGTCACATTATGTCTAAATCATGTGCGTCAATTAATATAGAGCAGCCGTGTTTGATTTTGGAGCTGGATAGCTGGTGTTGTTGCAGGGTTGATAAATGATACTTTTGCTGGATTTGTTTGCTTATCAGCATGACGCCATCAGTATTAATGAGGCAGTGATGAGTTTACACGGCCTAGGTAAAAGGTGAGATTTTCCGGAACTTGGTGTGGCAACCTATTTGATTTGCAGCCATGCCGGATGTATCCTCTTTTTCCGGGTTAGTTCGTATCTGAGCCTCATATTTTAGGGCGTAACTCGATAGCTGGTGTTGTTGGGTGGTTGATAAGCGATACTTTTTCTGGGTTTATGACATCAATATTAATGAGGCAATGGTAGGTTTACATGGGCTGCGTGGTAAAAGCTGAGATTTTCCGGAACTTGGCGTGGCAACCTATTTGGTTTGCAGCCATGCCGGATGTATCCTCTTTTTCCGTGTTAGTCCCGTATCTGAGCCTCATATTTTAGGACTTAACTCGATAGCTGGTGTTGTTGGGTGGTTGATAAGCGATACTTTTTCTGGGTTTGTGACATCAATATTAATGAGGCAGTGGTAGGTTTACATGGGCTACGTAAATGGTGACATTGTCCGGAACCTGGTGTAGCAACGTATTTATATGTGTTATTATAGTTGGGAGCATACTATATACACTAATAGGAGGGCGTGTTCCAAAACTATGTTGTTTTATTTTCCCTTCATCTTTGGGCCCGACCATGTTTAGTCTTTTGGGCAGTCTTACTATTGTGCCGGTTGTAACTCCGGTTTTGGACCCGTATTCATATGTGAATATAGTTGGTTGTAGACGTGTCTCATCAAAACGCTATACACGCAGACCTTATCATCACCACCGGCTGATAACTAATGATAGTATTAGTCGGTTCATAGATCTCATCAGTTCTGGATGTGGGTATTGTTCTCAAATTTGTTTAAATGTTTGATTTTGATTATTAATAAAGATTGGGGTTCTTGATTCGAAGTCAGGTATGCAATTGTTTTCGATCGTTGTTATCTTGATTATGTATATGGGGTTTAAATATTAAGATATTTTTTTTGTAATTTTGAAAACAAAAAAAATTTATAGTTACTGTGGTTGTACCGCTTTGGAAATTTGATCTCAGCTGATCAGAGGTATTTGTAAACTGAAAACTGATCTGAGCTGATATGAGCTATTTTAGAATAGGTTGTCATTTAACAAAAGTTACTGTGGCGTTGTCATATTGATGTACACCTGTAACTTACTGCTATCTACCTTATTAAATGTATCTCTGACCATGTAACTTATTTTTTCACCGTTGTAGACTTTAATCATGGCACGAAGGTTTGGGAGTTCTCTACAGTCGTCGTTCTGGGGATTCCGGTAGCGGTTGGAACTGCAGCAATGCCTTCTCGGGTTGCTGAACCAGGTGAAGACCGACCACGCTGCGGGGTCTGAGGTAATATGTATGTGTTATTGTTATGCACTTGAACTGTTATTTAAAGACTGGTAAGTCATGGGGATGTAAGAGATGCATACGAGGTTGAGAATTTAAGGTTCTTTTGTGGGGTTGGTTTACTCCTTTTTTGCTGTTGGGTAGGATATTTGTACTACGTATGCATCACTTACAACTTCCTTTTGTTATGTATTCAAATATATATAAGAAGTTTGATCTTTAATTATCTATTGTTGTTTTATTGTTAACAATCCATTTTTTAGAAAGTAATTGTGTATAACCAATTTGTGCGTGAATTATTAGTGGTTGCTTTGTTCTCAGGTCATTTACGAAATAGAAACATGCTTCTAATTTGAGCTTTTTTATTCAGTTGACGGCTTGGGTTGTGGTGGCGGCTGGGATGGCAAATATATCGAAGGTCGTTTTCAATAGTGTGTCGGGTGTTGAAAAAGGGAAGACTGTTGTTGCTGATGAAGGAGGGATACTTGCTTTGCCGGAGGTTATTCAAGATGATGTTAGATTAAATAGAGGTATTCAGGTACTAAAATTCTAACAAAGGTATGCATCTATTTTTCGACTATGTATTTTATAAATAAATAGAACTCAGAATAAGTCTGTAGCAGGAAATTGATCAGGTATGTTTTCCCGGTCTGTGTACTTATTCAGGTTTGCAAGCTCATTCCTCTCACAAACCGTGAGAAAGTCGACTGCCGTTTGTATTGTTTCAAATCTAAAGTGGTATAATATCGTTGGTTGCAGGCCATGTGTGTAAAATGGTGATAAAGAACTGCCCATGTTCCAGCAGCCGGCGTGTTGCTATTAAAGATCGCTGTTGTATTTTTAATAAAGAGATGGTTAGGTTAGCAACCTTTAATAAAAAAAATTATATGTGTATCCATATGTTCAGTTGCTAACCTTGATTGTTGGTGCAGACGCCAAGGATAAATGCAATGCACGCTTACTTGCAGACAATTGCATGCATAAGAACTAGCTCATCAAAAATTCACTGCATTAAATTGATGGCGGTGTATCAGCTGCATGTATACGCAGTCAATTGTGTGCTCCTGTTTCTTTGAGTAGTCTGGAAGATGTTCCTGCTTAAGGTAACAATCATCAACAAATAGCTACCACTTTGAATTTAACCGAATATTATGTTTTGCCTGCACGCTGCCATTAATTTTCATTTGTAGCTTTCATAAGCAAACTCAAACAGTCCAAAATAACAGTTCTAATAAGCAATACCTAGCAGCCCCTATGTAATTATAAGACCTCTTTGAGATTGCTTTTCGAAATTACTTAAAATGATGCTTATTGAAGTTTCATTTTGCTTATAAATTCTTATGTGGTAGGTTTCTTTTATATACACGTTTCTCAGCCATGTTAGCTGAATAAATTCATAGGTATCACAAAGACTCTGTATGTTTTGATCTCTTCCCCATACGTGAGTTGTTTCCCTGTCAACAATAAGTCGATGCATCTTGGGGCTCAAATGGACCTCAAATGGCTATGTTTGTGGACTGAAGTGGAAGCTAAAGTGGATCAGTTTGCTCGAAAAAATGTACATGGTATTTGAGGCTGAAATGGCCGCGGGAAAGGATGCGTTTGGGTCCTCAAATAGGGGCTGAAGTAGTGGGCTTGGGACAATATGCTTAGGGTTACGATTTGTATCATCATCACCTGAGAGGTAGCTCAAGCTCATGAGTTAGCGGTCTACGGTACCTTAACCAAACCTTTTGTTGTAGTTTCAACTTATTTTAAAACATATTCTTGCTCCGATTATAAGTTTTGCTTCTGATAAATAAGGAGTCGCTACAGTTTTTGGCAAACTTTTTAATTCAATGTTGCTAATATGTTTGCTATCTAATATATATTACAATTATAGTTATTCATTTATGTCGCAGTAGTAGTATGTTAATATGTTTGTTATCTACAGTAATATATTTGTATCAGTTAGAAGTAAACAAACAATAATAAACTACTGTTGGGATGGTCAATGCTTACGCTGCAATTATTTATTTATGTCGCAGTAGTATGGTGCTTTCGCAGTAGTATCTTTGGGTCGGTACTGGTGTTGTTGGGTGGTTGATAAGCGATAGTTTTTCTGGGTTTGTGACATCAATATTAATGAGGCAGTGGTAGGTTTACATGGGTTACGTAAATGGCGACATTGTCCGGAACTTGGTGTAGCAACGTATTTATATGTGTTATTATAGTTGGGAGCATGTTCAAACCGTTGTATTTTATTCGTTGGCAAATAAAAAGGTACTGAATATGAAGCCCCGTTTATTCACCCCATCCGTTGGCGATGATGATTTCCTGCATTTATATTTTATCGGATTGTGGTTTACTGAGGGCCGTGTCTTGGCGGGGCATCCATACCAGGAGGGTGGTTGCAGCCATGCCGCGTGTTTCATAACGATCCGATATTTGCATATCTGAGCCTCATATTTTGGAGTCCAATTATGCAATTTTTTTGTTGTTTCTTGGATGTTGGAATGATCACCAGATTCGGAACCCTTAGGTGGACTACCAAGAAGTATAAGGTAATAGCTATCTCCACTTTTCTAATTTGGTTTACAGTTATTCTATGAAAATTGGAAAACGCTTAACATTATAGTATTAGGTATTTGAATCGTGACAGTTAAATGATCTATTTGTGACTTCCTGTTAGGTCCAATAGTCATACTGTCCCTATGTCGCATGAGAACAACAATAAACTAATTCTTTTAGATATTTATGTAGTTCGCACTGTCTTCTAAATACGGTTCGTTGTTTCATTACAGGTTCTGCTACAGCAGGTGATGAAACAGGAAGACGATCAGTTTCAGCAACGGAAAGGCAATCAGGAGAGGCAATTAATGCATGTAATGTCATACTCTACTTGCATTTTTTAAATTAAATTAAAAAGGGTAAGAATGAGTCTAGGGAAACTTTAAGTCACATGCCCAAGTTCATTGATGAAATTATAGACAAAGACAAGGCGAAGGTGGAAATGGAGGAGGAAATGATAGACCTAACAAACCAAGTAACAAGTTATATAGATGGGTTGGGTAACGGATTAAAACGGGTAAATTCTTTGAAGGGTTGAGATAGATAGGCCCGCGTTGCATTCATCTGAAACATGTGCATGTGACAACTGTTTAAAGCTTATAAAGCTAAGTTCTCTATGTTATATGATTTTCATTCATATTCTTGCTGATATCAAAACTTATGCAGATGTTGTGTCTTCTTCATTGCAGCCTGAGAGCGTAGCTGCCATCTTGAAGTAAGCTAATATCGAGACTAAATCCTCATCTTTGAATTTGAGCATCTATACGTAACTTTGAAACAGATAAGTTGGATTTTGGTTATGTTTAACGTTCAATATTGCTCATGGCATGTAATATATGTTATTCATTTATTAGTAGCCAAACATATTTGTATATGAATCATGTCGAATAAAACTGATGTCAAAAGTGATAGTATCAGTTTGTAGAGTTGATTGCTTACAACAAAGCTGTTAATTTGAATGTTAAAAGTCATCGGAACCAACAGCAACAAGCCAAGGTACAGAAAAACTCCCGCCGCGGAGCGGCGGGTATCGGACACTTGTTTATATAATTACACAAAGTTGTAAGAAAAAGACAAAAAACTAGTAACTCCCATAAAAACACTCAACTTTAATAAGTTTTGGCTACCCATATTCCTTTAAATTATATTTTACCGCCATCACAAATTGATTTGAGTTTTAGATTTTGAGTGTGGAAAAAAAGTATTTTTAAGAAAAACAATAAAATAGTTGATTTCATATAATTTGGTAGCATCAAATTACAACATTTCTTTTTATTTTTTGTCAAAATCCTACAGTTATTGCTCATTTTGTAGTGTTTATGTGATATTTAGTACGGAGTACTTAATTATCATAAACGTAACCTTTCCCGTAAACCACATATTCGTTGCAAATCGGAGAGAAGAGGCTTGTAATCATGAAATGTATGTATGGAAGACAGAAGGATCAGAGAAGATAGAAGAAAATGGTAGTGATGAATGTGTGTAAAAGAAGGACGAGAAGATTATAAAAGCGATAGTGGAGCCACTGTAGAAACGTGTGAAAAAAAATTGTTTTTTATCCCAACGACTTCTAGTTTTTATTTATTCCACCGACTTCTACGAATGTATAGTAATTATAATTTGTATTTTAGTATTAATCTGGAGCTATGGAGAAATTGTCGCTGAAAAGACCAACAAAAAACGGAAATGAAGCTAAAAGTGAAGAAATATAGCTACAATTAGAGAATACGCCATATACAACCAAATTAGCATATAACGTATACATACCAGAATCTGGTGAAATTCTCTAAGTGTTGAAGAGTATACGGCGTTACTACGACCCTTGTGTATGTCGTATACACCTGAATACTGGTGACATGGCTAATTCACAAGAGGGGTATATGGTGTATACCCATTTAGGTGTATACGTTGTATAAGCTGATAGGATTGGGATTTTTCAACTTAAAATCCAAATTTTATTCACACTTAAAGTATGTTTTCATAACCCTGGAAGACCAAGGGGCTTAGGGAGCTTTCATTCAAGATTCCATGCCGAAAACATCATCAAGATCGAAGATGAACACATCATAAACATTGTATTTTCTCGGTTTAATCGTCATAACTATGTTTAATCTTTCAAACTCGACTATCATAAGTTTATCTTTTGTTATAGAAGGCTAAGCACTTGTGTGCTTGCCTTGTTATGAATCTTTCTTTATTAATGACATGATTGTTACGTTTATCTAGCTTGGTTTCGGATAATTTATATTACGGTTATAGACTTACGCCTTTTAGTTTACCATGGCTACGTGTTAAGAGTAGTTTATTAGTAAGTTGAAATCTGAAAGTTAAGGTACTCAAATCATTAATATATTGACCAGTACCTCTTAGTGGTTACAGATCGTCCATTGAATTAACAGCGTTAAAAGTAGTAGACGATAGGGTTTAAAATTTAGTGAATGATAATCTGGAAAATTACTTAGTTATTAAGTGTGTGGTGAACACACAAAAATAATGTCATATATGTTAGTTGAGGAACTTAATGCTTATACTATAACTAGGTTATCACCCTCGTGCGACGGGATAGGTAATTATACGACGAAGTGTGTAAGGACTAATGACCCGAATTAGAATTGCACTACAAAAGACTCACTGGAACATTGCTAGTTGAACATTGCACATCCATTTCATGTCATTGATAGGTTGGTGGATTACCTAAGCGGACACGTCTTTTATCTTATTAATTTTCATCCATTTATATTTACTTATCATTTTATTTTTTGTCTTTTTAGTTATTTTCCATTTCATAATGTGTGGATTTTAAATACACTTGTTTAATCCAATATGCTTTTAAACCTTGTTAATTTCACACGTTTCAACAAAAAACCTGATCTTACCGAGTTTATACTATATGCGATCGGGGACACTCTCCGAGAGTATTAGTAAGTCACTCTCCGAGAGTATTAGTAAGTCTCAATGGATTTGTGTTAATAAATATTAAAACGAGATTTTACGCATCAAGTTTTTGCGTCTCTTCCGGGGAGTAGTTGGTTGAATTTTTTGTGTTTTAAGTTAATTTATTTGTTTTATATTATGTGCTTTTGTATTTTGTGTTTATTTGTTGTGTTTGCATTTCTTTTTTTGCCGAGTTTTGGTTTTAGCAGACGTTTACGGCGTATACCACCTTCTACATGACGTATAGACACTTTTGTCTAATACATCGTATCCAAGTTCTGACCACATTTTTATTTTATTTATTTTTGTGTTTCGTACTTTGTTTTTCGTACTTTCACTTTCAACTCTTATTATACTAATCTACTGATATCTTTGTTTCTAGTGTTTTGTTTCGAATATCAGGCAAAGAAAAAAATCAGGGACAACATCAACGATATGGCCATGGAATAATGGATGAGGTACAATATGAATGAGTTTCGTCGTATGTTTTCTAATGAAGAGCCCAATGAAACTCCTTTAGGGTATGACAACTTTGATTCACTTCTCGATGCTACGAGGGTATTATAAACAAGAAGATGATGAGGTTAATATCAACCAAATGACTATAGAAGAATACATGGTGTATGCAACAGAGCAGAGGTTAATAAGAAAAAGTTATGGTGTTGACATTAATAGCATGACCATTGAGGAGTACATCGAATACGAGGCTGATTTAGAAAGAAGGGCAAAGACTTTCTTAAGAAAGGCACCAAACAAGGATATCAACAGGTGGGTACTGTAATTGTGAGTCAAGGAGTTAGCAATCGGATGAAATATTCAGATTCTGATGATGATTTTCTTGAGATTGTTTATGGTTATTGCTCTGAATTGGATTTCTTGATAATGAGGACCACAATGGAAGGAGATGTTGGAATCTTAAGTTGATGTGCAAGATGAGAGGCTCGTTGAGGAACTGGAATTCATGGATGAATTTGAAGCAAGAATAGAAAAAAGAGGCGCAAACAATGGTTGAAGATGTGAATCTACATGTCCGCGTGGAATCTTTAGCAAAACATAAATATTCCTGTTACTTATGATTTTTCTAGTTTCTGTGAACATGTTGAAGAGGTAGATGTCAACCATTCATGGGACGTTCATCCAATCTTGTACAACTTGAATTTTCTGATAAAATTAATCAATTATAGTTGATTCCTGTGACATCTCGCATTTTTCCGGACATTCATTTTGCAAGGAATAATCCTTAAAGTTTCCCATTTAGTCAATTTGGTTTTAATACTTTTTTTTTTTTTTTTTTTTTTTTTTTTTGTAAAGGGACCCTCCCGGAAAATATATTAACCACTCAAACAAAAAATAAACTTACATGGACAAGCCCATATAAGCAAGATCCAAATGAGATTCCCAAAACATGCTTTGGGAACATCACAAGCAACAATAAACTTCTCCTAGTTCAAATTACAAATCAAAGAACAACAAATATCAAACAACCAACACATAGTAATAGACTTCCAAATCCAATCCAAGCTCATACTCAACATCTTCATCTTCAGAGCCATGACCATCTTAATAGAAGATAACATGGAGCATTTCACTAAATGATATTGCCTCCTTAAAAAATCTTCCCGAGTAAAACCCAATAGGAAAAACCACGGGAGAGGAATGATCCGCGTAAAGCAGTCAAGTCTAAACAGACTTAAACCGCTCGACACAAATACAATTAAGATCGGAGAATACATTGGGATTCCGGGTCGTTTAGTCCCAAGGAGACTCAATGGTGTGTTAAACACCGATTCAGATAATGGAATGATCACTAAGGATAGTGATCCGTAAAGGTTATGATGGAAAATTACACTCTTGATTGATTTGGAATAGAATTGGACACGTAATTGGAAAGCACAACAATCAGATGAGAAAACGTAAACGTAAGTTTTAGAAACTACGATACGCACAAAATAAAAAGTGAAAACTAAGAAATAAAAGGCCTAAAATATGAAAATAACATTTTGGAATCCTAAAATAAAAGAAAATTATTAGAAAAAGAAAATTATTTTTAACACTATTTAATTAATTATTATTAATTAAAACTATTTTAACTACTTAATAAATACTCTAAAATGAAAGAAAATACAAAATAAGGCTAGAAAAATAAACTTATGACTTTGAAAATCTAAAATACTATAAAACTAATTTTAAAACTAAAAATATATTTTTCACACTTTTTATCTAATTATTACTAATTAATTATTACTTAAAATACACTTAAATACTAGAAAATAGAAAATAAACTTGGAAAAATAAAATTTTAACTTTGAAAAATCTAAAATATGATAAAACTAATTTTAAAACAGAAAATATATTTTTTAGACTTTTTAATTATTTATTACTAATTATTTATTATTTATTAACTATTTATAATTATAATAAATACTAAAAAGAAAAGGAAAAATATGAAACTTTTTCTAAAAATACTTTATGATAACAGAAAACTAAGAAAAAGAGAAAAATAAGATTTGCTTATTAATAAGTTGAAAAGAAAAATCAAAAAGCTAAAAAATCTTAAATAAACGCTATCACTATTTTTATATTGATGTTTTTGTGATTTTTATTTTTGAAAACTACTTATATACTAATAATATGAAACTTTAATAAAGACAAAAAATTTACAAAACAAAAATAAGCTAATTCACAAGCTAAAAAGTCCAATGATTGGCTTAAATTAGCTTATTAGGTGGAAATAAGCTCAAACAAGCTCAATACTAGAAACAGAAGCTATATTAAGATGACAATAAGCTAGAACAACTAACTTGAAACTAAAAGATACAAACAATCCAACTGAAAAGCTCCAATAAGCCAATAAGCAATTTGGCTATTTGGGTGAAAAACAGAAAATGGGACAATCTTTAAGCTACTAGCAGCCCTACCAAACAAGTTCCAAAATGAAAAACAAGACTTGACAACTCAAGAGGACCAGGTTGGCTTTCCAAAGAACCAGAGAACAAGAGATTTGGACAAGTAATAAGCTCAGTGTGAGCTTATCAACTTGGGCACAATTTCTGTGCACAGAGCAGTTATGCAGAACAGGTACTACCAAAAAGCTAGAAAATAAGCACTCAAACAGCTGAGAAACTAAGAACTATCATTTTTCTAATTTTCTTTAGCAACTAGACTTTAATTCCCCAAAAGCTTATAAACTGAAACCTACTAATGAACCCACAGTGAAATTCCAAGTTTTATTCAAAAACGACCATTTGAGAATTTTGACTTTTTGAGAAAAACCAAAAGTTGACCAAAATGGATTTTGATTTGATTCTAAGCACTTAATATGTTGTTTTAAAGTGATATAAGACTGACTTAAGCAAGATTAACCACTTTTGAACACAAAATAATGATCAAATTTTTGAAAAATCCAACAGTGGACTCCATAAGGCACAATTATATGCTATGTTGACTTTTTACTTATGAAGACTTGATTTTATGACTGAGATCAAGTGTTTAGACTAAGTTAGACAGGATTCAAACAAAACCAAAGACTAAAGCTCCTTAAAACACAATAAACCAAACACCCTCTTACTTGACTGTTTTGAAATTTTTACAAAGCAACTCACAATTTTAAACCTTAAACTTGATTACAGACCTTGTATTATCAAATATTAGCACTAAGGGAACACAAATCATCAACACTAATCACCATAAAACCAAGATTCTAGACCTAAGCACTTTGATTGTTAAAATGAGATTTTTCAAAACACAAATTTAAATTAACACCCTACGATTTTAATGATCAAACACATTAAATTATGACTAGTAAACAAATAGAAAGAAATTTGGAGCTAATACACCCATGTAATAAAGAAATGCCAAATTGGCTAAAAATGCTTACAAGAGCTTCCAAGCTTAATATTGAGAACCAGGACCTGAAACCAATTCCTATAGCTTCCCAAGAAGCACTATACCAAGGCCATCCAAGATCAACCTTGCTCCAGCATTCTTGTGCCTTTCACCATGATTTTTGATTTTATACCTATTTAATTGGTATTTTTGACCTTTTGAAGCTAAATTGAATTTTATTGTTTCTAATAGCTTATAAAAGCTATATGGGAGCTTACATGAGCTTAAGAGTCCATACTAACACTTGCTTAACAACATTTGCACATTAATGAAATTTTTGAAATTTTAAAATGCATAAACTGATATTAAAGCTTGTAACTTGAAATTGCTTGTTAAAAAGGATTCTAGTACAATTGAAATACTTAAACAAAATACTTGTAAATGAAAACATACACTTTAAAAGCTTAGAATAAAAAAAACGACTAAGAGACTATTTAAATTACTCTAGATACTTGATATCTTGCTTCTTCTCCCCACTTTATAGACTTTTCACATTCCTTGATGTACTCTGAGACTTTCCCACCAAACTTGAGCCCTTGGATCACTCAGATTAATCATATCCGTCCACTTAGCTTTTTGGCGCCAAAAATTCTTCAAGCAGGTTTTTGCATTTAAGGGATTTGGTTCAATCAATTAAGGTTTTTGTTGTTTAGAGGGTGAGGAGGGGACATAGTATGGGGGTGGGTTGAAAATGGAGTGGAAACCATCATGGTATTGAGGTTTCGGTGGTGAAGAGAGAGTCTCTGATGTTTCGGTATTGAGCGTTTTGGTGGGTTTGACTTTCTTTGACCGTAGCTTTAATAACATGGGGTCAAATTGGGGTGGACCGGGGTCAAAAGGAGATTTGACTGGAGGTCAAGGGCAAAGGGTCAAGGCAGTTGGGTTTGGGCTTGTAATAGGATTGGATTTGGGCCTTAGCATTTAAATAGGATCCGTTTGGTTTATTTAAGATAAGGACCAAAAGTGTAATTTAACCAAACTCCAAGGACTGATCTTGCCATTATTCCAAACTTCTCACAAGGACCAATTTTGACAAACATTGATAAAACAAGGGCCCTCTTTGCATAAAATCCATTTTTTAAGGTCCAAGGACTATTTTTGTAAATTTCAAAGTTTGAGGACCTTTTTGCTAATTGACCAAAGAATCATTCAAGGATCATTTTAAACAACTTAGAATACTTGAGGACCTTGAATGATAAATTTCCACATTTTGAATTTGTGGACTAGATTTGACAACTTTTAAAACTTGGGGACTAAACCGCCAATTTTGCAAACTTGATACATTTTTCATCCGATTTTGATATTTTTGCAATTAAAACACATAAAACACCGATTTGTGATAATTTGATCATTTTGATGTGTTTCGAGTGTTTCGAGATGATTTTGCGTTTAGATTACCAAAAATGATGAGTATTTAGACACTCATCAATCCCACATCGAGATATTGCTAGTCCCTAGCAATGATTTGAGAAAACTTTGATGGATTTGAAAACTCTTTACCAAAAGCCATCACTACGGAGTAGCCAATTGTTTTGATTCAAGTAAGAATCTTGGTACAACGATAACCGGATGATTTATTGGCAAATCATAAACCATATAACGGATTTGATGTGTCTTTACGAAGCCGCACCTTCCGGACTAGCCAACTCTTAGATAAATTATCGACATTATCTTTGGTGAGTGATTACCAATTATGGATTTTCCATCGCCTTTACCACAAGCCATAACCTTGCGGGCTAGCCAACTCATTATCTTTTGAGGATGATGGGAGTCAAGAACCATACAATTTTGGGCAAATTGCAAGCCATATAAACGGATTTGAGAAATCTTTACCAAGAGCCGTTTGCTCTGGATTAGCTAATCCTTTTGTCTTACGTACATGGCGGATCGATAACCAAATGAGTAAGTGTAGAACACTTATTCCAAAAAAATTTTGGCCAAAACGGGAATTGGGCGGATAATATATGAAATTGTGAGAATTCCCCACACTTAGAAATGAATATTGCCTCAATATTCAAAGTACCGCGGTTATGCCGAAACAAAGAACGAAAAGAAAAATATTACGGCCATTATTTAGAAGAAGATTTTTTTTTTTTTTTTTTTTTTTTTTTTTTTTTTAGAAAGAATGAGAATATACAACGGTGTGGAAACTCCCCACACTAGGGTGGTAGAAAGGGATAAGAAGATGTAATTATGGGTGAAAACCCATATGGTGCATGCTAATGTTTTGATTACCGAGTCATTAGCTTGACTCGATCCCGCATTCATTGGTTCATGGGGAAAGTTACGTGGAAAACCAATCTCGATCGGACTTTCATTCACAATGTTAATAAACACATGAACATCGAAAGTTCCACTCGACGAGATATAACCGGTATTTTAATAGTAGAAACTATAAAGCATAATACGGGGTCAAAATGGTGTCCTCATTCCAAGAGAAAAGGGAAAGAGCAACCACACCATTCGTGAAGAATGGAATAAATATGCGCATTACAATGCATGTCCATTCTTCATTAGAAAGAAGTAAATCACCATTTTAACGTTTTAAGCTTAAACTTTAAGCTTGTATGGTGATTATCAAAGGAGTTTCCGGAAGGAGGATTGGGACGATTCTTCGCTTAATAAACTGTTAAGAAAAGGATGTCCCCTCGAATCCAGTAAGAATCATCAACCCCGTTGGGATTGATTCATCACTTAGAAAAGCATCGACTTCTTTCCAAAATTATCATCTTCCTCATCCGGATTGAGGGAAGGAATGGAAAAGTCGGAAACAATAGGATCGGGATATGAAATGGATGATTTATCTCCATAAAGCAACTTCTCAATGAGAAGTATGTCCCGCTTCGATATCAATTGGGCGTGATCAATCTCCCAAGGAATGTAATCACTAGCCAGTATGCATCAATCTCTTCCAAGATTGAGTCACTTCCCTCAAAAGGAGTGATAGAAGGAGTAGAATTGGCTATGATAGGTTGATTTTCAAATATGATTGGATCCTTTGAAGAGAATTCAGTTTCATCCACAGAGTTAACAAACTCAATACGACAAATTGATTCCGGAGGTGGGACAAGTGGTGTGCTCTTAGAGCTAGCAGTTTCCACCACTTCCGATGAAGTCTCCGAATCAAGATCATCATCATCAAGAATACTCATGACTCCCTTAGTACAACTTTCAAACCATTTGTTTGAACCAGGGTTGATTTTCATAGCTTTTAGCTCAGCACGTTTTTGGTGAACACTCTTAACCGTGAAATTAGAGAGTGTTGCATCGATTCTTTTGGATTTTTGATCGATTGTCGCAACACTATGTTTGTTCAGAGGTTTGAAGTTCTGTTTGATATTCAACGTGAGTTCTTCGTTATCAACCCGTAGAGTCAACTCTTCAAAGAATACATCGACAGAGCACGGCTCGTTCTCAAGAAAGCTCTCCCAAGATGAGGGAACTCTTGGATCCGCATCAAAGTTTACTACAACAAAGTCGGTGGGAAATGAAACTTCCTACCTTTACCACGACATCCTCGGCTATTCCAAGTGGACGAGTTATGGTACAGTCCGCTAGCTCGAGAGTCATACAAGTAGGAGTAAGTTTTAAGAGAAAGTTTCTTCCATACCGAGAGTGGCATGAGGTTAATGCTAGCGCCAAGATCGCCAAGGCGGAGCATTGAACCATCCCCAAGAAATCACATGGGATTAAAACTTGCTGTGGTCTTCAAGCTTTTCGGAAGCTTTTAAGAAGGACCACCGAGCATTGCTCATTGAGAGGGTTTTAGCCATTTCGGATAACTTATCTTTGTTGCTTAGTAACCCTTTAAGAGTAGATGCAAATTTGGGCATGAGAACAAGAGCATCAACGAAGCTTATATCAAAGTGTAATTCATTGAAAATTTGGAAAAATTTTTCCATTTGCTCTTTGGTTTTGTCTTTAAGCTTCTCATCATGCATTCTAGATGGGTAAGGAAGAGAAGATTTGGATTTCTCAACAGAGCTACAGGAGGTTCAAACACAACTCCTTGATTGGGTTTCGGACAACTTGAGGTTGGACTACAGAAGGTAGGACGTGTCTTGTACCGTGGGCTTGAATAATGCACCTTGTCCGTTGTTTCCTTGGTAACTTGACTCATTGGCATTGGTGGAGGTGGCATTGGAGTCGAGGTCCATTATGTTTTGGAGGTTCACCGTCCACTACTTTTGGAAGAAGAAGAAGAAGAGGTAGTAGGAACAAAGCAGTCCCAGTATGAAACACCACTTGGTTGTGATCGCTTTAGCATCGCCCCTCGGGTTAGCGATCGTGTTGCTCGGTAAAGTACCGAGCCCGAGGGTCGATCATTTAAAGACTTCTTCGGATCGCTAATTGACCGACCAACAACCGGTTCATTTCATCTTGGGATTTCATGAACCGCTCAAGAACTCATCGATGATGGTCCCGGAGGAGTAATGACGGAGGAGCTGGAGGGACAATTTGAGGTCGTATGTTTTGATTATGACCAAAATTCCCTTGATTAGGATTTATATTCCCATGAAATTGATTCCCCGATTGAAATTGTTTTGATGAAGGTTTCCTTGATGTTGGAAACCTTGATTAGGTCCAGATAGAAATTACCTTGGTTTTGATAACCTTGGTTCATTCTTGGTTGGTTCGATTCGGTTTGCATGTTGTGATTGGTTGAAACCGGGTGGTGCTCGATTAGTGTTAGCACGGTAGTGTGGTTCAAAGATGTGGTCGGTATTGATTATGGTTTATCAAGCTACAGGGCTTGGTAAAAGGAAGCATCGGTTGCTTGACAATCATAGTACGCGTGTGGACCACTACAAGTTTCACACACCTTGTTTACGGCTTTGATCGCTCGAGCTTATGAATTTCGCTTTTGATTTCCTTAACATCCTTAATCATACAACGAATGGCATCCGTTAGAGCAGCTATCGGAGTCGCTAACTCGTAAGAGTTCTTGGATGAAGGAGCAGGAATGTTAGGATTATTGACTTTGTTGCGAGAAATAGGAACTTTTGATTTTGCTCGCAAATCTCAATCACATCTTTAGGTCTACGATTCAAGATATTGCTTCATGTCGCATTCAAGGAATCTTGATCATTACCGCTCAACCCATTGTAAAGATATTGACTTGTTGAAGCTCGTGAATTCATGATGGGGCATTTCGAGGAGATCTTTGAATCTCTCCCATGCCTCTCCAAAGTTTTCATCGAAATTTTGACGAAATCCGAAATTTCATTTTAAGATTAGTCGTCTTTGATGGAGGAAAGAAGTAATTCACAAACTTTTGAACAAGATCCTCCCAAGTTTCGATAGATCGAGGGGTTCTTTTTCCACCAAACCGTTTGTCCCTCAAGAGAGAATGGAAAAGCATCAACTTGATGACTTTTGTGGCACATCCTTGTAATTGATAGTTGAAGTCAATTTGTTAAACCAACGGATGTGTGCATATGGGTCTTCACGATCAAACCCGTGGAATTGATTTGTAGACACAAGTTGGATCAAATGTGTCTTCAATTCAAGTGATCGAATTGATTACGGTAAAACGATGGCATCTCCATAACCCTCGGTGGGTGCTTGGAGCATTTCCGCCATAGCACGCTAAATACGCCATTTCGACGGGAGGTGGTGGTGGTAGACGTTCCTCGATCACGGTGAAGGAGCCGAACGTCCTCACGTCTTCGAGGAATCTTTCCAAGTTCGAAAGTGGACTCGTAGAATGGAAGAACGAGTGCGCATGCACTATGTATAAAACCAATTTTCAAAACAAATGAGGCAAAACACAAGTGAACTTAACCAATAATCACAAATGAAATGGCTTCTTTGAAAAAGGTACACCAAATCACAAGTGACACAAAGGCAAGTTTTAAATCGATGTTCGGGAACTTATTAATGGTCGCACCCAGTTAGGTAGTGCCTCGCCTTGATTTGCGGTGGTTGATTTTATGTATTCAATTAAGTACCACCGAAAAGACGAGGTTAGATTTGTGCAGATGGGTTTAAAAACTTTTGGACAATATTTTTGTTATCGTCCCGTTTAACCAAATCGTATCTCTTCAAGAATCACCTTAAAAGAGAATACAAAATAGAAAACGTTCCGATTGTTTTGTTGTTTTATATTTTTTTTGGAGTTTTAACACTTTAGGAAAAGTGCTAATGACTTTTTTTTTTTGGTTTTCTTATAACTTTACAAAAACTTTTTACAAATGGTGGGTATGTGCAACAATGGATCCGAAATGGCTAAACACACGCTAAAGCCTCCCGACAACAAGCGCCAAAATTTTGATCCGCAAAAGCAGTCAAGTCTAAATGCAGACTTAAACGCTCCGACACAAATACAATTAAGACCCGAGAATACGAGGGATTCTGTCGTTTAGTCCCAGGAGACTCAATGGTGTGTTAAACACTGATTCAGATAATGGAATGATCACTAAGGATAGTGATCTGTAAAGGTTATGATGGAAAATTACACTACTGATTGATTTGGAATAGAATTGGACACAGAATTGGAAAGCACAACAATCAGATGAGAAAAACGTAAACGTAAGTTTTAGAAACTACGTATACGTACAAAATAAAAAGTGAAAACTAAGAAATAAAAGGCCTAAAAATATGAAAATAACATTTTTGGAATCCTAAAAATAAAAGAAAATTATTAGAAAAAGAAAATTATTTTTAACACTATTTAATTAATTATTATTAATTAAAAACTATTTTAACTACTTAATAAATACTCTAAAATGAAAGAAAATACAAAATAAGGCTAGAAAAATAAACTTATGACTTTGAAAAATCTAAAATACTATAAAACTAATTTTAAAACTAAAAATATATTTTCACACTTTTATCTAATTATTACTAATTAATTATTACTTAAAATACACTTAAATACTAGAAAATAGAAAATAAACTTGGAAAATAAAATTTTAACTTTGAAAATCTAAAATATGATAAAACTAATTTTAAAACAGAAAATATATTTTTAGACTTTTTAATTATTTATTACTAATTATTTATTATTTATTAACTATTTATAATTATAATAAATACTAAAAAGAAAAGGAAAAATATGAAACTTTTCTAAAAATACTTTATGATAACAGAAAACTAAGAAAAGATAAAAATAAGATTTGCTTATTAATAAGTTGAAAAGAAAAATCAAAAGCTAAAAATCTTAAATAAACGCTATCACTATTTTTATATTGATGTTTTGTGATTTTTATTTTTGAAAACTACTTATATACTAATAATATGAAACTTTAATAAAGACAAAAAATTTACAAAACAAAAATAAGCTAATTCACAAGCTTAAAAGTCCAACAGTGCTTAAATTAGCTTATTAGGTGGAAATAAGCTCAAACAAGCTCAATACTAGAAACAGAAGCTATATTAAGATGACAATAAGCTAGAACAACTAACTTGAAACTAAAAGATACAAACAATCCAACTGAAAAGCTCCAATAAGCCAATAAGCAATTTGGCTATTTGGGTGAAAAACAGAAAATGGGACAATCTTTAAGCTACTAGCAGCCCTACCAAACAAGTTCCAAAATGAAAAACAAGACTTGACAACTCAAGAGGACCAGGTTGGCTTTCCAAAGAACCAGAGAACAAGAGATTTGGACAAGTAATAAGCTCAGTGCAAGCTTATCAACTTGGGCCAATTCATCGCACACAGCGATTATCGAGCATGTGTACTACCAAAAAGCTAGAAAATAAGCACTCAAACAGCTGAGAAACTAAGAACTATCATTTTTCTAATTTTCTTTAGCAACTAGACTTTAATTCCCCAAAAGCTTATAAACTGAAACCTACTAATGAACCCACAGTGAAATTCCAAGTTTTATTCAAAAACGACCATTTGAGAATTTTGACTTTTTGAGAAAAACCAAAAGTTGACCAAAATGGATTTTGATTTGATTCTAAGCACTTAATATGTTGTTTTAAAGTGATATAAGGCTGACTTAAGCAAGATTAACCACTTTTGAACACAAAATAATGATCAAATTTTGAAAAATCCAACGATGGACTCATAAGGCACAATTATATGGCTATGTTGACTTTTACTTATGAAGACTTGATTTTATGACCGAGATCAAGTGTTTAGACTAAGTTAGACAGATTCAAACAAAACCAAAGACTAAAGCTCCTGCAAACACAATAAACCAAACACCCTCTTACTTAACTGTTTTGAAATTTTACAAAGCAACTCTCAATTTTAAACCTTAAACTTGATTCTGGACCTTGTATTATCAAATATTAGCACTAATGGAACACAAATCATCAACACTAATCACCATGAAACCAAGATTCTAGACCTAAGCTTGTTCAATTGTTAAAATGAGATTTTTATAAACACAAATTTAAATTAACACCCTACTGATTTTAATGATCAAACACATTAAATTATGACTAGTAAACAAATAGAAACAGAATTTAGAGCTAATACACTAGTGTAACAGTGAAATGCCAAATTGGCTAAAAATGCTTACAAGAGCTTCCAAGCTTAATATTGAGAACCAGGACCTGAAACCAATTCCTATAGCTTCCCAAGAAGCACTATACCAAGGCCATCCAAGATCAACCTTGCTCCAGCATTCTTGTGCCTTTCACCATGATTTTGATTTTATACCTATTTAATTGGTATTTTGAGATTTTGACCTTTGAAGCTAAATTGAATTTTATTGTTTCTAATAGCTTATAAAAGCTATATGGGAGCTTACATGAGCTTAAGAGTCCATACTAACACTTGCTTAACAACATTTGCACATTAATGAAATTTTTGAAATTTTAAAATGCATAAACTGATATTAAAGCTTGTAACTTGAAATTGCTTGTTAAAAAGGATTCTAGTACAATTGAAATACTTAAACAAAATACTTGTAAATGAAAACATACACTTTAAAAGCTTAGAATAAAAAAAACGACTAAGAGACTATTTTAAATTACTCTAGATACTTGATATCTTGCTTCTTCTCCCCACTTTATAGACTTTTCACATTCCTTGATGTACTCTGAGACTTTCCCACCAAACTTGAGCCCTTGGATCACTCAGATTAATCATATCCGTCCACTTAGCTTTTTGGCGCCAAAAATTCTTCAAGCAGGTTTTTGCATTTAAGGGATTTGGTTCAATCAATTAAGGTTTTTGTTGTTTAGAGGGTGAGGAGGGGACATAGTATGGGGGTGGGTTGAAAATGGAGTGGAAACCATGACTGGTATTGGAGTTTCAGGTGGTGAAGAGGAGAGTCTACAGTGTTTCTGGTATTGAGCGCGTTTTTGGTGGGTTTGACTTTCTTTGACCGTAGCTAATAACACATGGGGGGTCAAATTGAGGTAGTGACTGGGGTCAAAAGGAGATTTGGACTGGAGGTCAAGGGCAAAGGGTCAAGGCAGTTGGGTTTGGGCTTGTAATAGGATTGGATTTGGGCCTTAGCATTTAAATAGGATCCGTTTGGTTTATTTAAGATAAGGACCAAAAGTGTAATTTAACCAAACTCCAAGGACTGATCTTGCCATTATTCCAAACTTCTCACAAGGACCAATTTTGACAAACATTGATAAAACAAGGGCCCTCTTTGCATAAAATCCATTTTTAAGGTCCAAGGACTATTTTGTAAATTTCCAAAGTTTGAGGACCTTTCGCTAATTGACCAAAGAATCATTCAAGGATCATTTTAAACAACTTAGAATACTTGAGGACCTTGAATGATAAATTTCCACATTTTGAATTTCGAGGACTAGATTTGACAACTTTTAAAACTTGGGGACTAAAGCGCCAATTTTGCAAACTTGATACATTTTTCATCCGATTTTGATATTTTTGCAATTAAAACACATAAAACACGATTTGTGATAATTTGATCATTTTGATGTGTTTCTGAGTGTTTTCAGATGATTTTGCAGTTTAGATTACCAAAAAATGATGAGTATTTAGACACTCATCAAGGAAAAAGAGCGCAACTCTCATTTAGGACTCCAACCAATAAGCACTTGACCATCAAATCACCAAAATAACCAAACCAGGAACACAACCTGAGAAAAACATCTCAAGCTTCCCTGATAACCCTCCAACAATAACAATCATACCATTACTAACCTGCACCCCACTCCAACCATATCTAACCTTCAACCTAACAGAACCATGTCCTACCATATCCCCTCCACAAACATCATACCACTTAATGTTGGGTTTAGTAAATACCCAAACCTCTTAATCTAGGATTTGAATAGAAAATAGCCCAAGCATTTAGGCCGATAAACACTAACAGGTCACTGATTGCACAATCTCTCAGTGAGTCATCTTTAGGATACTCAGTACGACGCAGAAGAAGAAGTCTCTCCACTCGATGAAGGCGGAACTTAAAGGGTGAAGGCGGGTCAAGAAGAAGATGATGGATTCGGTGGTGATGACAATAACTCATTGAATCCCTAAGACTCTCTCCAACTACTTACATCAAGACAAACTGAAGTAGAAGATCAAGAATGTAAAGTCGAAGAATGAGCGGGACAAGGCGGGATAAGTTTGAATCGAGATAAGACGAAGTCCTTATCAACCAAAGTCAACTTTCTCTCGAATGGCAAAGATCGGGCTCGGTGTCATCACCGAACTTAGGAAAGTAGTCTTGTCTCTTACCTAGAATAGTCTTTAAATGAGACAAAATACATCGAGATTTTGTCTTACGTATGATGTCGGTTGTCACTTAGGAAAGAGTCAAATATCATACATGTATAAATAGCATAAGAGATGGAGTGAAAAGGTTAAGCTTGTAAATTGTAAAACACACATACACGCAAGAGCCATCTTTTCACTCCTCCAAATACAACTTTATCCACGAGATTGCTCGGTGGATTCTAAGAGTTGTGCTCGGACTTAGCCCGAGCTTAGAGGAGTCACCAACCTTTGTCATTTCAATCCCAAGTGCTATTCATAAGTACTTGGGCAACGATTCTTTTTATTGATTTCTAATAAAGAATATGATGTTAAAATTACTTTGTGTGTTTTACTTATGTTAATTTAGGTCATTGTTCACTATTAACTTGTTTTATAGTCTTAAACTGCTTTTAAACGATAGTGAGCAGGGAACAACAAGTGGTATCGAGCAAGGCTAATTATAAAACAATTTTAGGCCGCTCTAAAAGTTTTTAAATTAGGATCCTAAATGGTTGAAATTGATGTACCCCAACTAGTCGATAAATGTAAGATATTAGTTTTCACATACACATCAAACCATAACACAAAGTAGCATATAGATGGAATTCTAGAGAGAAAGTTAGAGGTTTAGGAACTTAGTGAGAGAAAGTGAAAGATATTATTATGAGCTCAACTCTCTACCTTGAAAGGTAGAGAGTATTTATAGTCTTACATAAATCGCCACACATCGGGTGTGGATCGGGCATACAGTGGGTAAAGACCCGTCAGTCCTCCACGGTGTTACTTAACTAAATACTACTTAACTTAAAATAACTACGACTACGAGCTTTTAACGATTACATATACTTGAGGTGACCGACACTTTAATACCGGAATTTCTAATTCTAACAATCTCCCAATGGAGGTCACCTCAATCATGTACCAAAATTACATTGAATACAAATAGATTTTACATTAAAATTGTTCTTGCATTCTTGATGTAGTCCATTGCTTCTAAGCTCGAAGTCATAGATTCTTCACATTGCATGTTTGGTTACTCCAAGTGGAGGTCTTTCACTGATCCACGTGATAATAATTTTGAGCCATCTTTTGAGATCATCAGCAATCAAAAATCTCTAAGACATCCTTTGTGGTGTTGGTATTATGTGATGTTGTGACATTCGGACCGACATGCTCACATTCTGGATCATGATATCTTCACATCGAGTGGCGGAAGCTTTTGTTGAATCATGATATTGGCGCAGCAGTAGCGAAGCATGGAGTGAAAATATCGAGTCATTGATGCACTAATCATGATTTCATTTGAGTTGAATGTGTTAAGTGAGCATGCGGCTATGGATTGACCGCTTCATTACGATCACCGCAAACGTCGGGCGCACTGCATACAACGATTAGCAATAAATCGCACGAAAGTGTCTTTGATCACTTCGTTGAATTGAGGTACACGCCCACGGTTCCCGTTGATCGAGACAAGTATCGCCTGTGATCGGTATAATTCAAGAATTTCCTTGCGAGGTTTCGCAATGCTCTATCTGTTCTCAAACCGAACATCTCAAAGAAGACAACACGGAGTGAGTGAACCAATAATTTTAAGTCCAGCGATTGATGAGAAGAGATTTGAAAAACAATCGTGTATTGCTCAATAGAAATTGTTTTGCAATGCAACGAAGGTTTTATTGAAAATCAATTATCAATCATAAAACACCTTTGGTTTGAAAAATGGGTACACGGTCGATGTGCTAAAGAAAAAGTTTGTTAAGCACAAAGACCGGTTTTCAAAGGTATCCGTCAATCCATAACCTGAACGAGATTGATTCAAGAGATTGAATCGCCCCATTGTTTCATTCGGTTGTCACATGGTTGATCCATGAAATAGATCTCACATGCCACCTACCGGGAGCTTGTTTGATGTTGGCTCGAGAAGGCTTTCCATCTTCATTGTGAATATGTAAACACATCACTCGGATGTTACGGCAATACCACAAGGATAATCGTGGGACTCAAGATATAATCTCTTTCCACATTGTGTGAAGCAGAGAGTCTTCATTGAAAGTGTCCTAATGAGATTTATTGATGATCTCGTGGTTCTAGACTCAATTTGTGCATATTTGGATCTGTCTGGGAGACTAGGAGAGGTCTCCTTCTTCAATATCAACCATCTCTAAGAGAAAGTCGATAGATAATTTGGTTCCCGTGAGAATGAAACAAGCCCTTTTAAGAGGAACTTGAGTGGTTTGGAAAGTTGAAGTGCGGTGCGCCACCGGGTCCATGACGTCTTGTCTTCAATACCGATGTTACCATCGTTAGCATATGAATTGAACCCGGTTTACGCCCTAAGGTTGAATAAATGGAGGCTATTTGTTTTCACCCTTTTCTCATTCAATTCTTTTAATTCTTCAACCCTTGAAGCTTACCGAGACTTCATTGCAAGAACCTTGTTGGGTTTGTTCCAAGACTTGCTCTGCCTCATCCGCACACTTCCCATATCTCACTTTTCTCCTTTTATCATCATACCTAAGGACTTCTACACTAACTAGTGGATTGTCCTCGGTAGATCCCTCCGTTACAGCGGATCATGGGAACCAATACCTAACCTTATCATCCTTATATCACCGTACATAAAGTAAAGTTGGTCGGTCTATTTGGTATTGTTCACCTGCCATTGGAACCAATTGAAAACCATTTGAAAATCAATCCAGATACTTGTGATAATTTATCAAAATATTTTGTACCAGAATTGTTTTTGATAATTTTAGAACGAGAACTCCCCCTCAACATGTGCATCAAGTATTTGAAAATGTTTTGCCCACGGAGACAAGAGAAAGAATTAACTTCTTTGATTACCATTTTCTAAAAGATATCAACATCACTTCCCACATCAAATCAAGTAGATAGAGCATTTCCGGAAGGATGAGGTTTTCATAAATTGCTCCCCCTCAATATGTGCCTCGGGGTTCAAGAGAGTTTTGCATACTAGAGGAACCCGCACATGAGATAAGTTGATCACCTTTCAAATCATAGGTTTAAGATAGATGCTCCCTCAACATGTGCATGGAAAATTTGAAATCGTTTGTCACATGTGGGAAGGACAACATGTACATCCTTATAAAACCATTTACCGAATTATCGGTTTAAACCAATTTAAATCACATTCTCCCCGATCACAATTATCAAATCATTTGAGATTTGTGATCTCTTATAGATTTAAATTGATTTTGAAAGCTTTTAAGGAGAATTGTGACTTGATTATGAAAGCGTTTTAAGCGTCTGGATCGGATTTAAGACTTTAAACTCCATTAAAAAACATGCATGTACATCTTTTGAAAACAATTTAATGCCAAATAACTTTTTAATTTAATTGAAATCATTCTCCCCTCAATCAATGACATAGGTTGTTGATTGAGAGATAGAGATTTTGACAAATAGGTCCGATGATTATCAAAAATAGAGATCGAGTTATTTTTCAAAGCATTTAGTTTTCGATAGATAAATGTTTATAGAATCGAGCATGGAATTTTGAAAACATGATAAAACATGGCTCGTTCTTTCTTTTAAAACCGGTTATTGCTCGAAAATGACAATAAACCATTGTTTCTCTTTCTCCCAATTTTTTTTTTTTTTTTTTTTTTTTTTTTTTTTTTTTTTTTTTTAATTCAACAACATCTAAAGACCCGTGTCATTCTTTGAATGACAACATCAAGACCGTAGATATTATCGAATCGAGAGAAACATGACAAAATGATAATATTTTTGAAGATTTTCAATTTTCAAATTTTATGGATTTTGAAAGTTTTATATTTTTCTATTTGATTTTGAAGGTTTTATAATTTTGTATTTTGTTTTCGAATAGATATATACAAGAGATAGATGAAGATAGACCTTTACTCCTCGTCTTCCTCCTCAAGACGTTTGAGAGTTTCGTTGAAGGCTTTTCAAGCCAAGTCGTGGAAGAATAAACTCAAAACGTTCTCTTGGAAGAGCTTTGGTGAAGATGTCGCTAAGCGATATTCGCACCTCACAAAATATAGTTCCACCACACCTTTTTCCACTTGTTCCCCGATGAAATGATGTCGAATGTCGATATGCTTTGCTCTTGAGTGTTGAACGTTGTTGCATGAGAGAGCAATAGCACTTTATTATCATCACGATGCGGAGGGATTTTGTTGAATTCAAAGCCATAGTCGATAATTGAGATCTCATCCATAAGATTTGAGCACAACAAGATGACATGGCTATGTATTCACCTCAGAGGAAATAGAAGTACTCATTTGCTTTTTGAAGACCACTCACAAGCTTATCACCCAAAATCGAAAGCACCTCTGGCGTGCTTGACGAGTATCTTGACAACTGCATGATCAAGATCGTGATAGGCCGTTAGTGACATACCGGTGTCCTTCAGTACCATAGTCCCATATTGATGGTTCCTTGAGATACCGAAGACCCGCTTAATCGCTTCAAGGTGCTTTTTAGTAGGCTTAGCTCGGTATCTAGCACACATGCAAACAAATGAACAAGATGTCCGGTCTACTAGCGGTGAGATACATCGGGATCCAATCATACTCCGATATTTCGTTTGGTCAATCATGATCCCTGAGAGGTCCTCATCCGCTTTGGTTCGGTCAATCATGGGGGTGTCAAGGTCACATGAATCAAATCCAAATTTCTTTAAAATCTACATTGCATATTTAGATTGATTTATGAAAATGCCTCCGGACTTTGTGAAATTTGTAATCCCAAGAAAATGACATTTGTCCCATCATTGACATTTGAAACTTTGAGCTCATTTCATTTGAAAAACGATCACATTCCATTGGGTCCGCCGAGGCAAAATAATATCATCAACATAAATTTGAACATGAATTAAATGTTTGCTCGACACGGTGAACAATGTAGGATCAATGCTCCTTTGATGAATCCGTTGATAGAAGAAACTTTGATGATGTATCATACCATGCCCTTGGAGCTTGCTTTAAACCGTAAAGAGCCTTCTTCAAACGATAAACGTGAGTAGGGTGCTCTTGATTCACAAATCCTTCAGTTGGTCGACGAGCGACTTCTTTAAGATCTCCGCTCGAAATGCCGTCTTTACATCCATCCGATATACTATCATGTTCTTACTAGCAAAGATCACCGGAAAGATTACGATTGCCTCGATTCGAGCAAGCTGGAGCAAAAGATTCTTCAAAGTCTATACCCTCCTCTTGACGATATCCTTTAGCAACCAATCGAGCCTTGTTCTTCAACACATCACCATGCTCATCAAGTTTTACTTTGAAGATCCATTTGAGAGCTATGATCATAGCACGATCTGAGCAGTACTAACTCCCATACATCAAGACGATCAAACTCATGAATTTCATCTTGCATGGCATTGAACCACTATCTTCATTCATAGTAGTTTTAACATCTTTTGGTTCGATCTTAGATAGTACGGAGTTGAAGAAGCACCATAAGGCATCGGTTGCGAGTTGTTTCCGGGTTGATACATGTATGAGAGGAATTCAATGATATTGTCTAAGGGTGATCGTGAGTCC
This sequence comes from Chrysanthemum lavandulifolium, assembly GCA_022545495.1. Taxonomy (NCBI): domain Eukaryota; kingdom Viridiplantae; phylum Streptophyta; class Magnoliopsida; order Asterales; family Asteraceae; genus Chrysanthemum; species Chrysanthemum lavandulifolium. The sequence continues at coordinate 108,525,704 of CM040246.1, forward strand.
ATTTTCGAGGTGTTCATGTGGCGCTTGTTGTGGAACCGAGGTAGTCGAGTCGATGTCTCTGAAGAAGATGGTTCCGATGATGATTCAGAGTAGCAAATATGTTTTCAAATGGAGCATCTTCGGAGTAGTAAAGGGATTAACTTCATCATTGATGCGAAACATTTCCATGATGCACATTTGAAGAATGATGATTTGTTGATGAGATCAAGGATCGTGACAGGTGCTTTTGACTTAAAGATATTGAGACCGAGGATTGACTTCATTCATCGGAATATGAGCATCCTCTGTTGTAGGATCAGCTCCTCATTAGTAATTGAATCATACAGTTCATCAAACATAGGATCAAACAATTTCTTTACATCATCTTCGATGGAGGTACATATGGAGTTTCTTGAGAGGAGTTTGGAACAAGGATGAACCAATGGGACTGCTTTTGAAGCTGGGTCCTGAGTGGAGTGTCCAGAGCCATTTGACCGGTCACTCATCAAACGTAACGTGAATTGTTTCCATGATATTTCGGGTTCTTTTGTTGTAGATTCGGTATCCCTTTTGTTTGATGCATATCCTACAAATACTCCAATGTCGACTTTGGCTCTAAGTTTTCCTAAGTCTTGACCTCATTAGTTGGATAGCACAATGCACCAAACACACGAAGGAAGGATAGATTAGGTTTTCTGTTGTGGACAAGTTCATATGGAGTTTTTCCATGAATAGTGTGAATCGTGGAACGATTTTGTGTGTAGCATGCGTTGGCAATTGCTTCCACCCGAGAAACATTGGAACCTTTGAGTAGATCAAGATTGTTCTAGCGGCTTCAACAAGAGTACGATTTAGTCTTTCAACTACACCGCTCGCTGAGGGGTTCGTGGAACACTTCTTTGATGGGTGATTCCAACGTTTTCATAGAATTCACTAAGTTGTTTGTTGACAAACTCGGCCCATTGTCTGCTCGAGCACTCGGCGCTTTTGTTTAGTCGAACTCAGTAGTCGTTTGATGAGTTTGATGATGATATCGAGTTTCATCCTTTGTCCTTAAGAACTTGACCGGTGAATCTAGAGTAATCATCAACCACAACTAACACATATTTCTTCCCAAAGATATTCTCGCACCCTCATTGGTCCACATAAATCCATATGAATCATATGAAGAACTTCGCGATGAGTTAGTAGGTTTGGGTTTATGGGCATACTTCTTGCTTTTTCCCAATTGACATGTCGAACAAAGATGATCCTTTTCATACTTTAGTCTAGGTAAACCTACAACTAAGTCCTTTTCGGAAAGATCGTTGATGGTGCGAAGTTCAAGTGATTGAGACGACGATGCCATAACCATGACTTTGTTTTTGAAGCCTTTGATAACAAGCAGATTGGAGAGGCCCTCATCATGTCATCGATAGAGATGGTGTAAAGATTTGAGCCACGAGTTCCTTTTAACAGTTCCTTACCATTAAGATCTCTAACAAAGCGGTATGTTTTTCAAGGCTACTTCTAGATCGTAATCACGAATTGACCAACAGAGAACAGATTATGACCTAAACCTTCCACATAATACACTCTAGAGATGACACTATCACCAACAACATAATCTCCATAACCCATAATAGCACCGAAATGATCATTACCAAATCTAACATCCCGATGAATTTGCTCACGAAGTTCATGAGCGCGACCGGTCTCCAAATATATGTTGGAGAAATGAGTCCGTGTACCACGAACGATTTGAACGATCCGCAGCTGAACACGAGCATAAGAATGGATAATCGATAATTGGGATCCCATGCAAGAATGGGTTCCATTTGGTTAGTAACAATGTTTGGAACACCCACATCGTAAATAGAAGCATTCATATCGTAGTGAGGCAATGGAATCATTGTGAATAGATGCAAGACTAGTGTCGTCAGATTAGCCCTATTCATAGTGTGATCACTTCTTAAGGAATAGTTCTACCAAGAGGCATCCATTTTCTAGTGGGCATTATCGATTAGTCTTATGACCAACGGTATCCAATAGAAGCCTATTTTATCAATGTTCTTCCCGGTTTCCATTGTTTTCTAACTTTCTTCGTTTTGCCTTTTAGCCTTCTTAGCATGAATTTTAGCATTAACAATATTAACTTGACAATTAACATCATTAGCGTAACATTAACACCGCATTCATGATTAGAAATGTAATTCAAGCGATCATCAATCACAGGTTTGCAAATAGTATCGAATTCAATTAATTACAAAGACGCCTATGGCTAATACTAGAATCAACACGATTCGTTTTATTCGATTCAAACTTAAAGTTCCTAGATTGTTCTTCACTTTTCCAAAGGCACATTCTTAGCTTGCGAGGTCCTATCATTCCTTGTATTGTCTTGAGACTTTGACCGCTCCCTTTAATGTCACCGATTACTCTGTAGAGGAATGGGAACATTAGTTGGTTTTACAACTCTTGCATCACCGCTTAGAAGTGTGGGATCTGAACTACATGCAGTGCACTAAGGTTCACTTTCTTAAGACTAGAGGTACCTGAGATTAGTACTCCTAGAAGGCACACTTGAGTTCTCTTTCTTAGCATTAATGATCTAGAATCTGAACTACTCATGGGCACACTACGGTTCACATTCAAAACATTGGGAATCGAGTGCAAATCATACTTGGCATTAGGCATCGAACATGGAATCAAAGGTTAACTCTCTCACCTAATGTCTTTGGGCATATTGTGATCAAGCATTCTAAGATTTCTTGAGATCGTTTGGCATATAAGCATGCATGTCCAATTGCATTATCATGAGGTTTCTCTAGCTTATCTTCTTCAACAATCTCACGCAGTATTCTAAGCAATCCTTAAGAGATGAGAAATATGTCGAATAGCTAGTTTGTTGTTCCTTAGATGAGGAGGACATATGTCACAGATAAAGCATGTTTATTACAGAGTGAACCTTGATACAACATTCTCCCCATTGATCATTGGCATTTTCCTTTTACGACTCTTGATTCTCAATTTCCTTTGCAATGACACTATTTGATCGTTATTTTTGTTACGAGTGACTTTAATTGATACAAATAACTCATTGAAATGACGTTTAACCTTTTCATTTTCTTCTAGAAAACTTTCATTTTCCTTTTGTAAAGCATTTACTAAGTTTTGAAGATGAAACGTTTGAGAATTCTGAGAATCTAAAGGAGGAGGCATTTGGGAGCCTGTCATATTGTTCGTTTGACCCTTTAATTGAGAGATTTGAGCTTTCAACTTTCTCGATCGTGTTGCACCGAGCTTGAATTTGTTCATCACGTTTGTTAATTTGAAAAAGCGCATCAAACTCGGAGCATCCGAAGATGTCTTGACATTTGAGGTTTTGACATTTTCTTTAAGATGTTGATATTTTAGTTGTAAATTAAAATGCTCAACTTCTAGTTTAGAAAAATGTTTAACGAAATTGTCGTGATCATCCAGCTCAATTTTCTCGTTTAGTTTAGAATTAGTTTTTTCAAGCTCAATGACACGATCATGGGAGACTTTTAGGGCTGTGTAGTTCATGAAATTTGAAGCATTAATAGAGCAATTTGAAGCGTTGAAAACACATCTTGAGCAACACATTCAATAATGAGATTCTCATTTAATGTATGCAAGGTTCTTTCTCTCAATCTCATTGTATTTCAAAGGCACTCATAGTCACTAACTTCAACAACCATTGCATCAAATTCCTTTTCCATTCCCTTAATATCGGTTTCTACCCCTTTAAGACTCTCAAAGTGATCTTTTAGAAGTTTAAAGAAGGGCATGACCTCGATTAAATAACATTCTTTCATTTGTTCAAAACCCCTTTCTCCTTCGGGATTATACCAATGGGTGTGATCCTTTTCTTGCAAGTTTTCTCAAAATCAACAAATAGTTGAAATATAACGTATGGCTAATTAATGTCTTGCTTTTAGTGGCAATTGTTCTAGGTACAAGATGCATTGGTGTATTAGGAGGATACACAATCGCTCTAGGCATTTTCCAAAGGGAGGGTTTGTTTCAACAATATTTTCCGCTTTTCGCTTATCTAAATCCTTTTTCCAAGACTTGTTCGGGAGTCAACAATGTCTCGAGGCTTAAACTTGTTCGGAAATCAGTTTTCCTTCTTGTAATCATGAGGAGTGATAATTATGTTTTCTCTTTGCATTTGGGATCATTTTGTTTCTTATTCATCTTTTCCCTAGTGATTTCATTTGATTTCTTATCTTCCTCGGTGCACTCAACGCAACTCGGTTTTCGCCTAGGCTTAAGGATTTCATTACCATCATAAAGCACCTTATGAGCATTTCTAGCCTTTTAATTACCTCCGGATTTGGTTCCTCAACAAGGGAATGCTATGCTTATCGCTTAAGACTCGATGTTTGGTGACCATGTGAGCGATCTGAATGGTGTTTCCTTGTATGTACAACTTATTTTCAAGTTTGTTTTTCAAAGTTTTCAGATTAGAAAAATCTCTCAAGAGTTTTGATTCCTTTGCATTAAATTCTTGCTTAAGCATTTTCACATTTTCTTGAAGTTCTTGTTTTGCTTAATTGCTTTAGAAAGTTTTTCTTGCAAGGAATGTAATTTTGTTTCAATACTTCTTCTCTAAACTTACTTTTTCTAATTCTTGTACTCACTTGGTCATCCATTTCCCGCTCACGAGTGGTCAACTCAAATTTTGCACGTTGTTCATAAATAGCAACACGTTCCTTATAGGCATTTAGTTCGTAAATTACGGAATCATCGAGCACATGCAGTGTATTCATCAAAGACATAGTCATTGTTGATCGCAGAAGATGCATCACTTGGTACAACTTCACTTTCACTTTGTTTCACGTATTGATCGTATGGGACAATATTGTTATTACCCATATTTTCAACATTTGATTCAAAAGTTTGATTGATTGTACTTTGTCATGCATCTGTTGCACATCAAGATCATCGATAGTTTAATACCTCCGAGATGAGTTTGTCCTTGGATGGGCCACTTGTGGTGAAGAAGAGATCTTGGGAGAAACCATTGGAGAAATGCTAGCCATAAAAATGTGTGTGCGTGAGGTCCATCATACGCATCGAGTCGTATGCATCACAATCGCCGACTTGAAAGGCATTTCGATGATTGTGACCTATCTCCGAATAGGTCGCTCATCCACATCTCGCATCATAGGTCTTGGCATTACCTCAAGAAGAAACAGAATTCCTCTTCATCCAAAGCAAAGACCATTGTCCCGAGCTTGGCCAAGATCATCTTATCTCAAGTAATCGGCGATTCGTGGACGCTTTGAGATGTGCGTTCCTTGCAATGTGTCCTTCACCACCACAATTATAACATTTGATTGGCTTAGCTTGACCTTGGTTACCATTTCTTCCTCGATTCTCGTTGCCAACATAACCTCTCCCAGCTCCACCTCTTCCTTGATCATACCGTCTTTCCGAATCGGTTGCACCACCATCCTTCCATCTTTAAGGTGGCTTGGTTTGTGGGAGAGAATTCATGTTTTGACTAATGAGAAGAGCTAGTTGATTAATGAAGTTACCCACGTGAGCATCAAGATCGACTTGTTTGAACATAGGATCGGGAATGGGTTTGTGATTACCATTACCCAAGGGTATGACTGTGATGCTTTGGTCGTGATTCAGATGTTTGAGTAGAAAGTCGTTGAGTCATTAGCCGAGCTTGTCTCTCCCCGGTTGGTTTTGAACCGATTGAGAATCAATTTTCAAACATAGCATGTCTCTCATTCGAAGGAGGAAGGCATAGAGTTGCTCATAGTTTGTATTCTTCAATCCTTTAGTGAGCTTCACAAATGTGACAAACTTGTGCCATTCGGGATTCATGTTGTTCACAAATTTTGAGTTTAGTGAATGTTAGGCATAGTCATTCGATGTTCCTCATGTCATTCACTAACTTATGAAATCTCACATAGTACTCATAGACATTCTCATCCGGTTTCATCTTGAAGTGCTCAAATTAGTCATAGAGTTGGGATTCTCATCTTCCATAGTTAATTCCGAACTGAGAGAAGCATCTTAACGTTATCCCAAACCGCCTTTGCATCGGTGTTATGATTGATCGACTTGTAGATGTCTTTAGGAAGACCTTGAAGAACAATGTTTGAAGCCACGATATACGCATCGAATCTCTTTTCTCCTTATCATCAAGCTCATCATACATCTTAGGTCCATCCATTCCGTAAACAGAGTAACATCTTCATTAGTATCAAGTATGTCTCTAGTCGCCTCAACTCGATATGGTCCTTCATCAATGGATTTGAGAATGTTGACACCATTTTCCTTTCCAAGGCAATACAATCGATTCGTTGAGCCCAAGAATCATAGTCGATTCTGTCAAGCATGGGTGGGCGAGTATCCGAGCGGACTTGTACATCCTCGACAAAGTGGAGATGATAGTAGGGACTTTGGTAGACATGTTAACAGATTATACGGATTTTATAACTCTATGATTAAACCGGAAATAGATTCTTTCACGGATTTTACTAAATCAAGAGAAAACCGTAAACAATCACTCAAGTCGCTAGAAGATAATGCACTAAGTCGCTAGAAGATAATGCACTAAGTCGCTGAAGATAATGCACTAAGTCGCTAGAAGATAATGCACTAAGTCGCTAACCCTTAATTCGCTACACCACTAAGTCGCTAGAGTCCCAAGTCGCTAGACAAGAATCAAGTCGCTAAGTAGTAACTCGCTAAGCCTCAAGTCGCTAGCAAAATTTTGGCGACAATTGCTACTCAAGTCGCTAAAGAGCAACTCGCCATGAGACTAAGTCGCTACCCGTAGTGGAGAGTCCACTACTTGTCTTGATAATCGCTAGGTCTAAGTCGCTAGCTCCAAAGTCAGAACTCGCTACAAAATTGTGAAGCAAGTCGCTACGAAGAAATAAATCCAGATATCAAGTCGCTAGCTAGAAAACCACATAAACATCACTTTTAATCCAAAACAACCCAACCAAGATGATTCAAGCTAACCAAATGAAAACCTAAACACTTGTGATGATTCTAAACATAAAAGTACTAACAAAATCCAAGCTTTAACACAAGAAATCAACCAAATGATGCAAAACCACTAAACCTTTTCAAACTCAAAACCACCTAAAACCACTAGAAATCCAAAGATGTGCAAGATATGATCTAACCATGGCTCTTGATACCAATTGTAAGATATTAGTTTTCATACACATCAAACCATAACACAAAGTAGCATATAGATGGAATTCTAGAGAGAAAGTTAGAGGTTTAGGGAACTTAGTGAGAGAAAGTGAAAGATATTATTATGAGCTCCAACTCTACCTTGAAAGGTAGAGAGTATTTATAGTCTTACATAAATCGCCACACATCGGGTCGTGGATCGGGCATACTGATGGGTAAAGACCGTCAGTCCTCCACGGTGTTACTTAACTAAATACTACTTAACTTAAAATAACTACGACTACGAGCTTAACGATTACATATACTTGAGGTGACCGACACTTTAATACCGGAATTTCTAATTCCTAACAATAAAAAGGTGGAGCTTATTCGGTTGTTGCCCTAGACTTGAAGTTGGCAAATTCAACAAATGGAAAAAGCAAATGCTTTGCTATTTGATTGGGATGGAACCTTATTATATCAAGTGTATAAATGAAGGTCCATTTGTCCCAAAGATCATGAAGGTTGCCCAAACACAAGCTCGGTGGACCAGGATGAAAGGAGAGTGGTCAACTAGGACCAAAGACTCAAAAGTATCATAATATCTTGTCTTCCGAAGATATTATGGAGTCTCTATAAGTTGTAGTACATCTAAACAAACACAGGATGACCTAGTTCATAGTCATGAAGGACCATCGATACCAAGGAAAACAGGATAATGGACACGAAACTTGAGTATAACACCTTCGTGGCTAAGGATTCGTAAACTCTCTCAAACTTACACCGGTACAAAACTCTTTTAAATGAACTGTCAAATGATGGTGTTAAGTTGTCCAAACATGAAATCAATGTTGGTTTTGTCAACAGATCTCCCCGAGAAGTGGTTGAATTTCTCTCGGGGACTTAGGAATGCTAATCATATCCGTAATCTTGAGCTTCACGAAATTTATGGAAATTTGTCTATGAGGAAAACCTCATAAATGACGATACCATGACTTAAAGAAGTCTCGTGAAGTCAAGAAGTCCCCACCACCACCTCATCACCAATATCAACCGCTTTTTATTCTAACAATGTTGTTCAAGATTTTCGTGAAAATTCGATGATGAGCGATGAGAGATCAAGTGAGGAGTACCTAAATGACACGAACACCGAATTTCGTGAAAGGGCACTCCTTGCTAACTCTCAAGATTTATAAAAGATACAAAGGTTTTTCAAATGCCAAAGCAAATGAGGACATGAATGCTTTAAGTGTCACAAAAGAGGTCATTTTGCAAAAGACTGTTTTCAAAAACAATTTCAACCTCTTATAAACCATCGTGCTCAAATGGGTCCTCGTGCTTTAGCAAATTTCAACCAAAATCTATCGGCCTCATCAAAACTTTCAAAACAACTGATCAAAACAAAACTATTGATTTTGAAGCTAAGTATAAGAAAGTCAAAGCTAAGCTTGCATTGCTCGAGGCCGACCCTCAAAAACAACAAAAGTGTTCAATCAGCAGGTAAAACAAAGGCCTTGTTGTCGAGACCTTCGATCGATGAAGAGCCGTGTCATCGATGATGAAATGGTGCATGTCACAGCACCGATGGCCTCTCGTAAGAGGACAAGCTAGTCGTTGGAAAGAATCATGCCGGGAATGGAGAATGGGTCAATATCACGCAGAAGAAGGTAAATATTCTACTTTCTATGGATGATGACTCGATTGGCGATCTTACATGAATAATCTTAATGTTGACCTTAAGTTCGTAGAGGAGCAAAGACTAAATCTTTTTCAAAATACAACAAGCTAAGTTTTGAATTAAACAAGTGTAGGATGAACTGCTTCTTTTAAAACAAGCTAAGCTTGAGGTCGTCACTTTGCAAATTCAAAACATCGAACTAGTTAAAAGAAATCGTGCTCTTCAAGACGAACTCAAAAGGTTCAAGATATTCTTGATAGTTGGATTGCTAAGAATCCCAGTGTCTTTGATGTTGTGGGAGCCCCAAGAGCAAGAAGAGAGTCTTAGGTGAAGATCATCTTCCCGACTCTCTCAACAAAGACCAAGGTCCTAAGCCATTTGCGCCCGGTGGTATGATTACAACCATGTTGACTACTCCCAAACCGAGTGATTGGATTGAAGGGTCAATCCCGAGAGTAAGCTTCCAAATTTCGATTGGAAGGATTCTAGAGCACGAAAGCCAAGCTCTAAAGAGCATGCTTGGACTCACGATGTGCATAGTAGTCTTGAACACATCTCGAGTGCAAGCGAATCTCAAGCACCGCCCACCACCGAAACCTCTTCGTGGTGCCGCACCAAGCTCGAGCTTACTCCATTACAATTCAATCCTCACTCACCAAAAGAAAGGTCCGACTTGGTAGAACCAACTGAAAAGTCCAACAAAACAAACTCAACAAGAGTCTACTCCCACCGAGACTTCATCATCCTCTGTCCCATCAAGTCGACCAAATTCAAGAATCGATCGAGCTGTGAGAAAGTCGATGAAAAGATGGAATCCATCGAAAAGCTCCTGATTCAATCAAGGAAACTAAGTCGCCTCATCTAGCTCATCAAAGTCAAAATCCACCAACAAACCCAAGCGAAGTGTGGTGTGTCATTACACCAGCCATACCATCGACAAGCGCTATCGAATCCTTTTTGCATGATCGCAAAAGGATGATCACGTAACTGAGACCACCTACGGTATGGCGATCAAGAAAACTATACCAAAGTTGGTCATCAGTATGCTTCATCCTCCAAAACTGCTCCCAAGAATAGAGCAAAACCTTTTCCTCTTTGCCCTCATTGTGGGTTTAATGATCATCATCAGGATGATTGTCTCATGAACAAATGCTGTGATATATGCGGTAATCCAGCTCATGAGACTTCCCAACATGACATTGTCATTCATGCAAGGAGAGGTTCAAAACAACCCAGAGTCACTGAGTCTTCCTCAGTCTCCAAATGCAAAACTTGTGGTAGCACAATGCACTCAACCACTGACCATGAGTCAATCACCAAATTCAAAGAGACCTTGAGACCCAAGCCCACTAGTAAATGGGTCACTAAGAGAAACTAATTCAGTTTACTACTTGTGCAGAGACACGCCAGGGAGCCTATTTAGCATCTAGACAGTGGATGCTCAAGAAGCATGTTGGTGTGAAGGAGTATCTGCAAGTATATAGAGGAACCAGACCCAAGGTTGTGTTTGGTGATAACTCATCATGTCCCATGAAGGTTATGGTTCAAGAACCGCAATGGAATAGTTTTCTCTAGAATAGCTTATGTCAATGGTCTAAAATACAATCTCATCGATGTCGGTCAACTATGTGATGCTAAGTACATTGTGCAATTCAATGACAAACAAGGTACCATCTTTAATGCCAACAAGGAAGTTGTGTTGATAGCTCTAGGAGAGATGATGTTTATGTGTTAGACATGTCAACACTCTCCCAAGATGGAACTTGTCTCCTTGCTAAAGCCACGAAACTATCAATTGGTCGTGGCATAAGAGACTCTCACACTTAAACTTCAAAACCTCAACAACTGGCAAAACAAAACAAGGTCCTTGGCTTACCATCACCGGTTTTGCAAAGACAAACCATGCTCACCTGTGAAAAGGGTAAACACCACGAGCATCATTCAAAACCAAACAAAATTTCTCCATCAAAGCGCCTTTACCTCCGCACATGGATCTCTTTGGACCTATCGGTCCCGGATCTATCCAAAGATGAGAAGTATACACTTGTCATTGTTGATGAATTCTCAAGGTACACTGGGTATACTTTCTTTCCAAAAGAGTCAGTAAATGATACAATAATGTCATTCATCAAGAAGATTGAAAACCGAATGACATATCTTGTTAAACAAATCGAATCGACAATGGTATGCGAGTTCGTAAATCAAGAGCTTGAGAGTTTACGTGATGAAAAGGAATTTCTCAAAATTTCTCATCTCCTTATACCCCGAACAAAATGGGGTCATTGAAAGAAAAGCAGAACTCTCGAGACCGCTAGAACCATGCTAAATGGCTCACCCTCTCAAAGCACTCGATGAAGCGATCCAAAAAACTGTTACACTCAAAACCGGTCAATCATTGTCAAAAGACATAATAAAACCCCATATGAGATCTTCAAAGGTAGACTTCGACATCGACTATTTTCATGTGTTTGGATGTCCTGTTCATTCATAACCACAAGGATCATCTAGGCAAGTTTGATGCAAAAGGCGATGATGGATATTCTTAGGATACTCAACGATCTCCAAAGCCTTGATGTTTTTAATACAAGGAGACAACAAGTTGAGGAAACCTTTCATGTCACCTTTGATGAAAGTCTTTGAAAGCATCGATTCACCAACACCTCGGTGGAGGAAATAGGAATTGATGACTCATCAAGATATCCTCTGATGAGTACAACATCAATTCAATTCCTCATATCAAGTCGATCGACATCTCATTTATGTCTTACCTCACAACCTTCCCCAACCAACTATCGGTGAATTCATTGATAATCAATCGGTCCCTACGGGATAGGTATCTTGGACCAAATGTTCGAAACATGTGAATCAAGAAAACCAACTCGAACAAGACATCTCAACAGATGTTCTTAATGATTTTGTGGCTCAAGCACCGAACTCACTCCCGAGTCTCCGGTGACCTCTTCAAGCTCGGATCCTAGACCACAAAGTAAGTGGACAAAATCTCGTGACATAGAACTTGTAAACATTATTGGTGAAACCACCGAGGGCATGCTCACTAGAAGTATGGTCGCTAAGTTAATCGCATCTTGACTAATGGATGTCTATATGCCGATTACCTATCGTAAATAGAACCCAAAAGTGTCATCGAGGCTCTAAAGCACCCAAGCCGGGTTCAAAGCTATGCAAGAAGAACCTGCAGCTTGATAAAAACAAGGTCATGACCTTGATCAAATGTCCTCGGGATGTTGTAGTCATAGGAATGAAGTGGGTTTTCGTAAACAAAGCGATGAAAATGGCACTGTCATTAAAAACAAAGCCAAACTTGTAGCCAAAGGTTACAGGTCAACAAGAAGGCATTGACTATGATGAGACATTTGCTCTGTTGCAAGAATGGAAGCCATTAGGATCTTCCTTGCATATGCAACATAGATGAACTTGTGGTCTACCAAATGGATGTTAAAAGTGCATTCTTAAATGGTGATCTCAAGGAAGATGTGTATGTTCAAGAACCTCCTGGTTTTGAGAGTAGTGAATTCCACGACTATGTCTCGCAAGCTTGACAAAGCCCTTTATGGACTTAAACAAGCTCCTGGGCATGGTATGAAACTCTCTCGGCCTTCCCGATACAAAACAAGTTTGTCGAGGAAAGATAGACAACGCCTATTTGTCTATAGGACCAAACAAGATGTGATCTTGGTTCAAGTATATGTTGATGACATCATCTTTGGCTCAACAAACTACAAACTTTGCAAGCAGTTTGAAAAACTAATGACAAAGAAGTTTGAAATGAGCATGATGGGTGAACTCACATACTTCCTTGGACTACAAATCGTGCAAACCGATAAAGGAATCTCCATCGGTCAAGAGAAGTACACCGAAATCTCTTGAAGAAATATGAGATATCCGATCGTGCCTCGGTGAAGACACCAATGGTCCCTCCTAACAACCTTGGACTCGATCTCACCGGCAAATCACCAACCAAACCCATTTTAGAGGGTTGTTGGCTCATCGATGTATCTAATCGCTACTAGACCGGACATACAATTCTTAGTCTATCTAATAGCAAGATATCGGTCAATCCCAAAGAATCCCACCTCACTGCAGCCAAAAGAATACTCGGTATTCAAGGAACCCTAAACCTTGGACTCTATTATCCAAAGTGCTCGGGGTTTGATCTCAAAGGTTACTCGACTCGATTATCTTGGGCGCAACATGGATGAAAAGTACCTCGTGGTCTGTCAATTTCTTGGAGGAAAACTGGTTTGTTGGAGTGCTAAAAAGCAACAATCGGTGGCTATGTCTTGGGTGAAGTCGAGTATGTGGTCTGCCGCAGGATGTTGTGCCAATGTTTTATGGATGAAAAGTCAACTCGGTGACTATGACATCCATTACAAAATGGTACCCATCTTCGTGACAACACCATTGCGATTGCAATCTCCAACAACCTCGTCCTTCATCAAAGAACCAAACACATTGATATCGATATCACTTCATCAGGACCACATAATGAAAGGAGACATAGAACTCCATTTCATCCCTACGAATATCAATGGCCGATATCTTCACCAAACCATTGGATGAACCTACCTTGAGAGACCGAAAGTCGAATTGGGAATGCTTGACATTGAAAGTCGCATCCGAAACCAATCTCAATAAGTTCTCTCAAAAGGTTCCTCCTCCCAACGAAACCAATTCTACCTCTCACCGAATGAGTAAGACTCGCTCGGGGACCCCGACGAGCTAAAATTGAGCATTGAATTAGTAATTAAATGATCCAAGTATCGATTACTTAAATGTCCTAGGTTGGTAACTATGCCAATTTAATATAGGAATATATGTCTCCTTGTCTTCATCACAACCATATCAAGGGTCCTCACAAACTTACCTCATCCCCACTTGGCATTAAATGCCTCCTCTCACATGAAATATGTTAGATATAAGTTTTCACGCACATCAAACCATAACACAAAGTAGCATATAGATGGAATTCTAGAGAGAGAAAGTTAGAGGTTTAGGGAACTTAGTGAGAGAAAGTGAAAGATATTATTATTAGCTCCAACTCTCTACCTTGGAAGGTAGAGAGTATTTATAGTCTTACATAACTCGCCACACTTTGGGTCGTGGATCGGGCATACAGGTGGGTAAAGACCCGTCCGTCCTCCACGGTGTTACTTAACTAAATTACTACTTAACTTAAAAGAACTACGACTACGAGCTTTTAACGATTACATATACTTGAGGTGACCGACTCTTTAATACCGGAATTTCTAATTCCTAACAATCTCCCTAAGGAGGTCACCTCAATCATGTACCAAAATTACATTGAATACAAATAGATATTACATTTAACAATTGATCTTGCATTCTTGATGTAGTCCTTTGCTCCTAAGCTCGTAGTCATGGATTCTTCACATTGCATGTTTGGTTACTTCAAGTGGAGGTCTTTACCGATCCACGTGATAGTCATTTTGAGCCATCTTTTGAGATCATCACTATCAACAATCTCGACACATCCTTTGTGGTGTTGGTATTTTGTGATGTTGTGACTTTGGGACCGTCATGCTCACATTACGGATCATGAAATCTTCTCATCGAGTAGCGGAAGCTTTGTTGAATCATGATATTGGCGCAGCAGAAAGCGCACGCTTGGTGTGAAAATATCGAGTCATTGATGCACTAATCATGATTTCTTTAAGTTGAATGTGTTAAGTGAGCATGCGGCTATGGATTGACCGCCCATTCGATCACCGCAAACGCGTCGGAGTACCGCATACAACAGATTAGCAATAAACACACGAAAGTGTCTTTGATCACTTTCGTTGAATTGAGGTACACGCCCACGGTTCCCCGCTGATCAAGACAAGCATCGCCGTGATCGTGTATAATTCAAGAATTTCCTTGATGTGGTTTCATGTTTCTAGTTGTTCTCAAACCGAACATCTCAAAGAAGACAACACGGAGTGAGTGAACCAAATAATTTTAAGTCCACCGATTGAAGAAAAGAGATTTGAAAAACAATGGTGTATTGCTCGATAGAAATTGTTTTGCAATACAACGAAGGTTTTATTGAAAATCAATTATCAATCATAAAAATACCTTTTGGTTTGAAAATGAGTACACGGTCGATGTGCTAAAGAAAAGAGTTTATTAAGCACAACGACCGGTTTTTCAAAGGCATCCGTCAATCCATAACTCGAACCAGATTGATTCAAGAGATTGAATCGCCCATTGTTTCATTCGGTTGTCACATGGTTGATCTATATAATAGATCTCACATGCCACCTACCAGAGCTTGTTTGATGTTGGCTCTAAGGCTTTCCATCTTCATTGTGAATATGTAAACACATCACTCGGATGTTCCGCAATACCACAAGGATAATGCGTGGGACTCAAGATATAATCTCTTTCCACATTGTGTGAAAGAGAGTCTTCATTGAAAGTGTCCTAATGAGATTTATTGATGATCTCGTGGCTCTAGACTCAATTTGTGCATATTTGGATCCCGTCTGGGAGACTAGGGAGGGTCTCTTCTTCAATATCAACCATCTCTAAGAGAAAGTCGATAGATAATGTCGGTTCCCGTGAGAATGAAACAAGTCCTTTTAAGAGGAACTTGAGTGGTTTGGAAAGTTGAAGTGCAATCGCCACCGGGTCCATGACGTCTTGTCTTCAATACCGATGTTGCCATCAAGAGCATATGAAGTGAACCCGGTTTACGCCCTAAGGTTGAATTAATGGAGGGCTATTTGTTTTCACCCTATTCTCATTCAATTCTTTTTAATTCTTCAACCCCTTGATTGCTTACGAGACTTCATAGCTAGAACCTTGTTGGGTTTATTCCAAGACTAGCTCGCCTTAGTCCGCACTCTTCCATTATCTCATTTTTCTCCTTTTATCATTATACCTAAGGACTTCTACACTAACTAGTGGATTGTCCTCGGTAGATCCCTCCGGTTTCGGCGGATCATGGGAACCAATACCTAACTTTATCATCCTTATATCACCGTACATAAAGTAAAGTTGGTCGGTCAATTTGGTATTGTTCATCCGCCATTGGATCCAATAGAAACCATTTGAAAATCAATTCGATACTTGTGATATATTATCAAAGCTTTTGTACCGAATTGTTTTTGATATTTTAGAACGAGAACTCCCCTCAACATGTGCATCAAGTATTTGAAAATGTTTTGCACACGGAGGCAAGAGAAAGAATTAACTTCTTTTGATTACCATTTTCTAAAGATATCAACATCACTTCCTCAAGCGGATCAAGTGGGTATAGCATTTCGGGAAGGATGAGGTTTCCATGAACTTGCTCCCCTCAATATGTGCCTCGAGGTTTGAAAAGAGTTTTGCACATACTAGAGGAACTGCACATGGGATGAATGATCACGTTTCAAATCAAAGGTTTAAGATAGATGCTCCCCTCAACATGTGCATTGAAAATTTGAAATCGTTTGTCACATGTGGGCGTGGATAGCATGTACATCTGCTTATAACCATTTACCTAATTATCGCTTAAATCTAATTAAAATCACACATTCTCCCCGATCACAATTATCAAATCATTTGAGATTTGTGATCTCGTATAGATTTAAATTGATTTTGAAAGCTTTTAAGGAGAATTGTGACTTGATTGTGAGAGTGTTTTAAGCGATACGGATCGGATTATGAGACTTTAAACCCATTTATAAAACATGCATGTATATCTTTTGTAAACAATTTAATGCCAAATAACTTTTAATTTAATTGAAATCATTCTCCCTCAATCAATGACATAGGTTGTTGATTGAGAGATAGAGATTTTGACAAATAAGTCCCGATGATTTTCAAAATAGAGATCGAGTTATTTTTCAAAGCATTTGGTTTTCAAGCAGATAAATGTTTATAGAATCGAGCATGGAATTTGAAAACATGTTAAAACATGGCTCGTTTTTCTTTTAAAACCGGTTATTGCTCGAAAATGACAATAAACCATTGTTTCTCTTTCTCCCAAAAATATTTTTGATTTTTTTTTTTTTTTTTTTATATATAAAATTCGAACAACATCTAAAGTCCCGTGTCATTCTTTGAATGACAACATCAAGACCGTAGATATTATCGAATCGAGAGAAACATGACAAAATGAAAATATTTTTGAAGATTTTTCAATTTTTCAAATTTTTATGGATTTTGAAAGTTTTATATTTTTCTATTTGATTTTGAAGGTTTTATAATTTTGTATTTTGTTTTTCGAATAGATATATACAAGAGATAAATTAGTTTAAGAGAATGATGAAATGAGTACCGAGATAAAGATATCGCTCAAGACTTTGTGTAAGAAAGGAATCAACATCTCTTAAACTTTCGCCACCAAAGCATCCGAGGCTTCTAAGAAAATCGTCGAACATGAGCCTTCTCAATTTGAATCTTTGGTAGCTTCCCCAAACCGACAAACATCGAATAAAGACCATTTCCTAAGAATTAGAGTTGAATACAACGCGGTCTCATTGATTGAAGCTCAAGACTCAAGAACACGAGAACACCTAAGTAACAAGTTGAAACATTGATCGCCCGGTGGTTATCAAACCGGATTAACCGACACGACCGATCACATGAACTCGTTAGCATCCCCGATGTACACCTTACTCTTCGAGATTGACCGGTTGTCAAGTTGGGGAACAATATATCAACATCTTCATTTTACCAAGTGCATTCCAGCTTATATAACATATAACCAATCAGACATAATGTACACATGTACCCAACAAGAGTAGAGACGATGACATCCATGTAACATGTTGAGTCACTAATCATCTCTCGTGGATGTCAACTCAAATAACCGAATTAGCTCGATCAAGTGAACATGTTGTGCATATAACCGAAGCACTATATCATAAACCATATATAAGATGTCGATAGGCGTGATCATCTCAATGCCCAAATGTTCTTCTCACATTTCTTCCAACCGAACATCAAGTAACAAAAACCAAAGGACTCAGAGACCACTTCCCCAAATAGTTGGAATAATATATCCTTCCCCCAAATAGTTTTGATACCTCGTAATCAAGAAACATAATCAATCCATAAACTTGAAATCTTGTGAGAAGAACTCAATAGCCCAAGTGAACTCGTGAGAATCAACGCTACATAAACTCTCTCGACTATCATTATCAACCCATATGTAGACAATTTGAAGTGACCACCGTTGAAGAAAACCCGATATACCAAACTTGAAATCAAGTCGAATTCCCGCATTTGTGTCTTAAGCTTGCACTTAAAGATGGAAGAACGGTGTCGAGAATCTATGCTTCAAGCAAATCTCTAAGTACTCACTACTCAAACAAAGTATGAGACATTAACACCTCTTGATATTATCCACATCGTCATCCGCATGTGACATCGAGTAAAACAACGTAACTCCTAATAGTGATAGTTAACTGTGTCTTCAACCATCCCTCCGATCACCGGTAACTAGATAAATCAAGCCTTCAACTCAAATTCTTAAGCCCGAGCAAGTTATCAAATAAGAACACGCCTTTGTGAAGGACAACTTCAATCTCAAATAAGTGATAAATGATTAACTCAAGTAATCAACTTGTGTCAAATGTCCAACACGTGAACAAACATACAATCGGATGTACATTGTCCCACCGAATGAACCGAGCAAATGATTCCTCAACATCAATGCATTCTTCCTTAGGTATACATGTAGAAACCGATCCGAAGATTCACCAATAATGTTTTCGAGCGGATGAGGTAGTCATTTTCCTTAATGTTCATGTGGTTGATTTATAACGCGCACCATGAGAGGAACAATAATCCGTGAAGATTTGGCAAAGAATACCAAAGAGTGGATCATTATTCATGAACAATAATCCGTGAAGATTTGGTAAAGGAATACCAAAGAGCGTATCATTATTCATGAGTGCAACAACAATATTATGATAGTCATTATCAACGCCTTGAGGAGTAATCGAGATTGGGTTTCTTGATAGTTCGAGAAGTACTTACATGGTGAACTAGTTGAGTCAAGAGAAACCGGAGCATGAGCTTCGTGTCGGATGATCAACATTCGTTAGAGGTTGGAAGTACTCATCAAACATATCTTTGAAAACAATGAATCCCAAACAATGAATCCCAATTATCCTTAGTAATTGAAGCATTAGGCGTTGAGGAGTGTCATCAAAATCAAGCAATGAATCATTGCTAAAGAATCGAGCAAGTCTAATTGGGATAAAATTTTGGCTTTTCAATCTCCCCAATTAGTGCTCTCCCTAAACCGACTAAGATTTTCAAGTGTTCTTCTCACCGGATTAAGAAGAAGTCTTTAGATCATCAAATGCAATTGCCTTTAGTCTTCTAATCATGTAGCTTTCAAATGTAGATTAGATCAGACTCGACCTTCTTCAAGATTATCCGAATGGGAAATAGACAGCTAACATCTTCTTCACACCAAAGGCATTCCTGCTAACTTGTAAATAGCAAATCCCTTAATTAAAATCCTCCCAATCAAACAAGAATGTAAAGATGTTCATCAAAGAAATCACCAAAGAACTAGAAGCACTTTGTCATTTAATCATATTAGCCCGTAAAGATGTCAACCAACGGCTCTTAGAAGAAACTACATGTGAAGATGATCCGATAAGAAGAATCTCGGTTCTTACATGGGTTAGGAGCCGTTTGACCATATATTCTCAAATATCACCAACCATGCAAAAAATTCACGCTTTTCTCCCCTCAAGAATTGCATACGAGATGTCATTCTTGATTAACCAAGTGATTATCATCCAAATGTATTATATTCACACTTCTCCCCACAAAATTAGCACATGATGTCGCCATCTTCATTATATTGAGCAAGTGGAGTAAGAGTAATTATCGTTGTCCGGTTCACTTGATGACCAAGCGCATGGAAAAGCATGAAGCATGTTGATGAAGAATGTCGATGAGAATGGTCATAAACATGAAGATTTCTCTTAAGAAGATAAAGCGCATCGATGCGCATAACCTTTCTTTTCTTTGAGGAACGGACCAAGTGTTATCCGCAGACGCCATAATGATGAAGTACGAGGCCCGAATCGATTTGAACAGACGTCATTGTTAAGAGCCCAATATATGTTTAGAGTCACCAATCCAAATGCCAAGGACGATTTGTACGACCGCTTTGGACAATGACTAAGATGAGAATTGGAAACATTGGATCCCCATGTGTGATGGGTTCCTTTTGGTTAGCACAAATGTCTTTGAATCAACAGAAACCCTAGATGCAATTTCATTATCCCTAGGAGTCGAACTAGTAGAGGCATCGACTTAGTCAAATGACATTTTGTGCTTAATGGGATTATTCTACCGCTGGCTTCCAAACCTTAACAGCACTATTCTCGCATAGTGGATCTAGTTAAAGAGCAAGGTTTTCCATTCGTGAACATTCGACTGTTGGCTTCCACCGAAATCCTACATTGGTAAAAACCTCCCTCGTAGGTTTCGTGATTGCTTAACTGCTTTGCTTTCCAAACTTTCTTAATCGGGTATGATTCTTAGATCTCGTAAATAACACATCACATTTATCATGATTACCGTAAAATAAACATTTTTACATGTTTTTGATAAAGATGAGGCCTCGAATTAATTTCGAAGCTTAGAGCTAATACTAGAACTAACACGATTCTTTTGTTCAAATCAAACTTCTTGTCCCTATGGTGTTCTTCCACTTCCTTATCATGAACAATTTTAGTTTATGTAATCCTATCCTTTTTGCATTGCTTCTAGGTTTTGATCCGCTAACTTTAGTGTCAATCTTAACATCCGTAGAAGTAACGATGGGAACATTACATGGCTTCACTACTTTCTGCATTTCTTGTCTAGAAGTCTTTGGGATCCAAGTTCTAGGAGGCACATCAAAGGTTGCTTGCTTGAATTTTGACATGGAACAAAGCATATCAATGGTCACATGCTTGGCTTTAGGCATAGAACAAGGCACAACTATTCTATCTCGCCTATTGCTAGATTTCGGACTTGTGACAATTACATACTCTAAGAGTTCCCGAGATCGTTTGGCATCCATGCAGCATAGGCTATAGTACTATCAAAAGGTTTTTCTAATCTTTCATCTTCAACAATCTCACTGAGACCCTTCAAACTTTCCTTAAGGTACGAGAGATATGCTTTATGTGCAAGTTCATTATTCCTAATGGGCGGGGAATATATAACATATCGATAGCATATTTATCACAAGCGTAAACCTTAGGAACAGTAGTATTTGCAATTTGGGATTGGCAACTTTCCTTTCACCTCACGCTTGATTCTCAATATCGTTAAGTAAAGAAGTTATCTTTTCAATTTGTTTATCATGATTAACTTTAAATGAATCACATAACTCTTTGTTTTGATCATTAACCTTGAAATTTCAAATTTTAAAACAATCATTTTCCTTTGCAAGTTATCAATTATGTTTTGAAGTTGGAAATTCGAGAATCTAAAGCGGAGGCATACGGGAACCAACACATCCTTCTTTTCACCTTTCAGCTGTGAAATTTGGGCTTTCAATCTTTTGATCGTGTTATAATGAGCTCGAATTTGTTCATCACGCTTGCTAATTTCAAAACTCGCATCAAACTCGGGAGCATCGAGGATGTCTTGATATTTGAGGTTTTAACATTTTCTTTGAGATGTTGATGTTTTAATTGCAAAGCAAGATGTTCAACTTCTAATTTAGAATAATGTTTGACCAAGTTATCATGATCATCCTCGTTCTATTTTCTCATGCAATTTTGAATTTGTTGTTTCAAGCTCAATGACACGATCATGGGAGACATTCAGAGCAATGATAATTCATGAAATCGAGAAGCATTAATGGAACAATTTGTAGCAAATGAAAACACATTGATCAAGGTCCAAAACAACCAAGTCTTAACAGACTTAAAACAATTTCGACGCAAATGCAATTTAAGATCGAGGAATATGGGATTCCCGGTCGTTAAGTCCCACGGAGGATGAATTGGTGTTTAAAACAACTCAGATGATAGAATGATCACCAAGGATAGTGATCAATAAGGATATCGATGGAAAATTACCTAAAGAAAAGATTTACAAATTAAAGCGACTTAAATGCAAATTAAAAGATTAAAAGATAAAATCTATTAAATAAACGCTATCACTATTTTTACGCATTGATGAACGCTTAAAACTACAACTTAAAACTTACGCTTAAAATAAAATTACGTAAACGTACTAAATAAAAAGTGAAACTTATGCAATACAAATCCTAAAATATGAAAAATACATTTTACAAACCTAATGATATAAGAAAATTATTAGAAAAGGAAAATTATTTTTACAACTATTTATGTAATTATTATTAATTAAAACTAATTTAACTATTTAATAATACTCTAAAATAAAAGAAAATATGAAATAAGACTAGAAAATAAAAGTAAGACTTAGAAAAATCTAAAATATGATAAAACTAATTTTAAAACAGAAAATATATTTTTAGACTTTTATGTATTTATTATTAATTTAAAACTATTTAAAACTAATTAAAATTGTGAAAATACTTTTTAAACTAAGAAAATTATGGAAAAATACTTTTTAGACTATTTATATTTATCTTAATCTAGGAAAATTGAAAACATATTTTTAAGCTTTTTCTCGATTTTTTAGTATTAAAAGCTATTTAAAAAGGATTAAAAACTAGTTTAAATAAAGAAAATAGAAAACAAGTTGATGGAAAAATCTGAAAATTCAGGAAAATGTTAAAATATTATTCTAAGTCTAAGAAAATATAAAACATATGCTTATTTGGAGGAAAATAAGGTCATAAGACAACCGCTTAATAATAAGAAATCAAAATAAGCTACAAGCTACCAAAAGTACCAAATTAACACGTAGGCTAAATAATACTATATTAAACCTATTTCAACCATTTAACAAGACTTGAGATCACTAAAGAAGCTTAAGTTAGATTTGAGCTTATTGGATTATAAGTACAAAACAAATGACTGTTGGCACTTTTAAGCACTTGCACAAGCTAAGCAAGTGAGTTAAATGGAAAATGTAAATAGGGACTTACAATAGACCCGCTAACTACACAAGGACCAAAATCAGCCTTATCACAAGCTTGATTGAAGCTTGTGAAAGGGTCGCACTTATGTTCTACACACTCGATGAATGCCGAGTGTGTGCAGGCAATTGTAGCATATGGAAAGCTTATTTAAGAGCTTTTAGAAACCGATAAAAGGAAAGCAACTATGAGATTAGTAAAATAGACCAACCGATCTTTCAAATCCCAAAGTTTCGTAGAATTTGATCCAAAGATTGAACACATGAGACATTAATAAAGTTTTACAAAACTGAATTTCCAAATTTCGACCTTTGAAGTAAAAGTGAAAAGTTGACTTAAATGAAATTTGGAACCAATTTTGGTTTGATATCGATATAATAGGATAGAACAAGTACAAAGGCAAGCAAGATTTAACAACTCTAAACACAAAATAAGGATCCGCCAATCCTAAAATCACAACAAATGATGTAAGAGACGGATTAAGTTAATGTTGACTTTGGTGGTTTTGCAAATCCAAACTAAGGCTCAATTGAGTTCAAATAAACTATCCAAACTTGAAACAACAATTTCCACCATCGAGATACCCTATGATACTTCCAAGGTCGATCCAAACACCATTTAAAGAACCGATATGAAAGTTTAAAGAAGTAAACCACCGATTTAGCTAATGTCGATGACTAAACCGAGTTCACTTGACCTAATCACAACTATTTAAGCAAATTAAAACTAATGATTACCACATATACTAGTACCAACAGAAACTACACAATGACTTGGAATTTGGAAATGAGAAAACTACTCACATGAGTCCAACCATCAAGCTCGACCGAAACCGATATCACAATCCTAAACCCAATACCAATCCAAACCAGAATCTAGCTCAGTATCAACACATCTTCATTTCCATACCAAATTCCACTTCAGTTGACTTTCGTTGACCAAAGTAAATTTTTAGATTAGAATCGAGTAGTGCTTGTAATAAGTGACTAATAAGCTAGATTAAGCTTATAAAAGCTTTTCAATCCTTAGCAACAACTAAGTACAACATTTGAGTGTTTTGAGAATTTAAACATAAATAAAAATAAGCATAAACTGAATTTATGAAATTAAACCGAAATTAATACTTGTAATAGGTCGAGATTACATTAAAACTTTAACAATACAACTTGGAAGCTTAATTAAATCTCGAAAAGTAAATTTTAACTAAAACGACATTTTTAAACTAAAACTATACTACTTGGCTTTCTCTCGTCTTTTCTTCCTTCTATTTATTCAACCCAAAAGCTTTCCACCGACACTGAGTCTTTCCCATCATTTTCCATCCATTGATTGTCAAACGATCCCACCTTTGATTTCCACTTTTGGCGGAAAAGTCATGGAGCGTGTATTTGCATTAATTGAGATGGTGAGTGGGCTTGCAAGGTGGAGGGTGGAGGTGACAGTTGGTATGAGCCGGAAAGGAGAAAGTGAAAGGGAAGTGAGCGATGTCGGGGTGAAGAGGTAACAGTGTTGGGAGGTGGATGAACAAGAGAGGCGCGTGTTATCTCTTTTAAATTTTGGACCGGTTTGGATGTTGGGCCCAGATCGGGTTTGGGCTAGATATGGATTGGATATTAATAATGAGGATCCGTTTGGTTTATTAAGACAAGGACCATTCATGTAATTCCAACAAAGTTAAGGGACTGAATTTGCAACTCTTCCAAAGTTCTCACAAGTACTAAACCCGCCAAGTTTAATTAGTATAAGGACCATATATGAATATTTTTCCATTTTTAAACTTAAAAGGACCTATTATGTAATTTTTCGAAACTTGAAGGGTTAAACTTGTAATTTTCCAAAAGTTTATCATAAGGACCAATATTGCCATTTATAAATAGTACAAGGTGTAGTTTGATAAATTTCCATTTTAAAACACCTGTGGACTAATTTTGACACTTTTGCAAAGTTGAGGGACCAAAGTTGTAATTTTGAGATTTTTAACTTCAAAGGATTATTTTGAACAACTTGTGAATCCCAAGGACCTAAAATGATATTTTACAAGTTTTTGAATGACCAGGACTATTTTTGACATATTTTCAAACTTGGGGACTAAACCGCCAATTATGCAAACTTAATACGCTTTTCACCGATTTTGATGTTTTGCATTTAAAACATATAAAACACTTGTTTGTGATATTTTTATCATTTTGATGTGTTTCGAGTGTTTTCGATGTTTTTGGCACTCTATCAAGATAAAATGATGAGTATTTAGACACTCATCAATCCCCACACTAAGATATTGCTAGTCCCTAGCAATGATTTGAGAAAATTTAATGGATTTTATCTCTTTACCAAAAGCCATTACTCGAGTAGCCAATTGTTTCAGTTCAAGTAAGAACTTTGGTACAATGATAACCAAATGATTTTGAGCAAATCATAAGCTTTCAACGGATTTGATTTGTCTTTACCAAGCCGCACTCTTCCGGACTAGCCAACTCTTAGATAAATTATCAATATTATCTTTGGTGAGCCGATTACCAATTATGGATTTTCAATCGCCTTTACCACAAGCCATAATCTTGCGGGCTAGCCAACTCTTTACTTTTTAGGATATGGCGAGTTGAACACCATACAATTTTAGGCAAATTGCAAGCCATAAACGGATTTGAGATATCTTTACCAAGAGCCGTTTGCTCGGATTAGCCAATCCTTATGTGGGTTAGACATGGTGGACTGATTACCATTTGTCGTGTTTAGTACATAGTACTTCCACTAAATAAAAATTTTAAAATTTGGCCATTTTGGGGAAAAGGGACTAAAAGGGTACATTTATGATCAAAATTCACCGCAATTCCCCCACACTTTAGAAATGAATATTGTCCTCAATATTCAAAGTACCACTGTTATGCCGAAACTTAGAACGTAAAAAGATAACATTATTAGCTAAGTGTAGAAACACAACAATTATTCTCTTTTGAATATTTACAATTTTCATTTATTTTTAAAATCTATATACAACACATGGGCATCTCCCCACACTGTGGTGGTACACACGGTGAAAACCCATGTTTAGCTAATGATTTTGATTACCGAGTCGCTAGCTTGACTCGACCCCAATTAATTTGTTCATGGGGAAGTAAGTGGAAGAGACAATCTCCATCGGACTTTCATTCAAGATGTTTGTATAAACATTGAAATACGTGAAAGTTCCACACCGATGAGATATACTTAGAACCGCTCATAAATGATAAATGAAAATGCCGGGTCAAAGATAATGTCTTCATTCCCAAGGAGTGAAGAACAGGAGAAGCTACGGATAAGTGAAAAGAGAAAGAAAGTCATGATAAAGATCATGATTAACTCATCATCACTCACTGTGAGAATTCATGGTTTCATGAATTTCATTTTTAAGCTCAATTGGTCTAGACATATCCCGGATTTGTGTCTAGATCAAAGTAGAAGTTATCATACTCCGGTAGAGATATGATATGAGTGAGTTCACGTGAGAACTCCTCATAAAGAGAATCATTCACATGAAGTGAATTTGTGAACTCTTGTTCCATTGGGAACTCATCACTATCCTCGATCCAGTATCAAAGAGTAGATTCTCGAGAAATTAAAGTGAATTCAGATCTTCTCGAATTCAAATAGAGGATTGGTGAAAGTAGCTTTGAATGCTTCGGGAACAAGGTGATTAACATTCTCTATTGGATTGTTAGGGTGAGAAGTGAGTGAACGATCATTATAAAGGAGACTTTCAATTTCTCCCATTCTCTTGGATTTGAAATTAAAGAGATCATCATCACTTTCAAGATGAAAGTGGAATCGAGAAATCTCAAATGATCTTTTGAACACTCAAGAGGAAAGGGATATCACACATATGCTCAAAAGTTCCTGTGACTCTCTCGGGATTGGGACAAGGTCCTCAACACTAGACTTTATGAATTCGTCCGATTCCTTTTCGGAACAAGTGTCAAGATGCTCATCCCCATGTTTAGAGAGTGAGTGGGAGCTTGGTGTGATGGCGCTTGTTTGAGAATGAATCTCAATCATTGGAATATCCATCGATGAACTTGATGAATCTTCAAGTGTATCTTCATCATCACTATCATCGTGAATAAACGAATCTAGAGCTAGATCTCGCTGCTTTTTCGATTGCAATTGATTCCTAATAGATTTTTCAAAGGCAATTTGGGAATTTATTTTAGCAACCGCTTTCTTCACTAACAAAACTTCCATGGATTTCTCATGAGAGTTTTGAAATGACATAGCCGACTCCTCCTTAAGTTCTTTTAATAACTCCGCACCCTTCAAAGAAAAGTCCTCGTAGTTTCATGAGGAGTTGCTTGAATCGTTGGGTTTGTGGAGGTTGGTCTTGAAATGATGTGTCAAAATTGTCACAAGGAAATGGATTCCTGCTTGACAATCGAGTGAAATGGGACCTCCATAGCTCACAACAACAAAAATTGTTGTGGGTGGATTGGTGAATCATATGGATATTGGTCATAGTCAAAGTTCGAGCATCACCGAAAACTGCTCATAGACAATCGTGTTTCCGGATTGACATTCAAATCCTTGGTGAGGACCTCCACAAAATTCACAAAGAAGATTGTTGATTATATGAAGATAAGTCGGGTGTGGTGGGTAATTAGAAAAATTTGAGGGTCGTTAAATGAGTTCGAATTAGGATCATAATCAAATGAATTCCTCGAACCACAAAACAAACAACTCCCGTTCGAATATCATTACCACACCGCACACACGCACACTCAGCCTACATGGTGAACCATAAAGAGGCTCACCACAACCGACACAAGGAATAAACGATTCTATTTGAGAGTTATGAGAAAGAATCGGCTCATTCAAAGAATCAACAAAACCAACATGGTGATCGAATGACTATTTAGACTCAAAGAACATTTTGAAAAATCCGGAGGTGGGACAAGTGGTGTGCTCGAGAGCTAGCAATTTCCACTACTTCGTTATGGTCTCCGGTTTTGGTTCTTGAGAAATGTGAAGATTAGGCAAGTCATTAGTGCTAGTCACCGGTCTAGATTTCGCATGTTTGCTTTTAACCGTAAATCGTGAAAGTTTATGATCAATTCTAGACGGTTTAGAGCAATCGAGGGTTTAGATCTTTGGATAACCGTAGGTTGGACGATTTAGTACCTCCATTATTAGAGGAAAGTACCGGTCCTTTGTCACCCCGGTTTCTCTTTCCATTTCCTATGCGTAATTAATGGATCATCACGAACAACACAATTCTAGACATTTGTGATAAAGTCCAAGCTTTTCACTTCGTCCCAATCTCGTTCTCTAGAGATTCCATGAGAATAGAAGTTTAGAATCAAATGTATAGAGGGTAAAGGAATAAAGAATCAAAAGGGTAAGAGGGTAAAGATGAATATTTTTGGGTTTTTGAAAAACATGCCATAAAAACAAAGAATGAAAATATTTTTGGTGTTATCAACACTTTAGGAAAAGTGTTAATGAACTTTTTTTTGATTTTGATTTTAACTTTACAAAAACTTTTACAAACGATGGTATATGTGCAAGTATGGGTCCGAAATGCTTAAAACACGCCAAATGACCAAGCAATGCGCTAAAATTTGATCAAGGTCTAAAATCAAGTCTTAACAGACTTAAAAAATTTCAAACACAAATGCAATTTAAGATCGAGGAATATAGGGATTCCCGGTCGTTAAGTCCCACGGAGGATGAATTGGTGTTTAAAACAACTCAGATGATAGAATGATCACTAAGGATAGTGATCAATAAGGATATCGATGGAAAATTACCTAAAGAAAAGATTTACAAATTAAAGCGACTTAAATGCAAATTAAAAAGATTAAAAGATAAAATCTATTAAATAAACGCTATCACTATTTTTAAAGTGATGAACGTTTAAAACCTAAAACTTAAAACTTACGCTTAAAATAAAATTACGTAAACGTACAAAATAAAAAGTGAAACTTAAAGAAATAAAAATCCTAAAAATATGAAAAATACATTTTACAATCCTAATAATAAAAGAAAATTATTAGAAAAGGAAAATTATTTTACAACTATTTATTTAATTATTATTAATTAAAACTATTTATTAACTATTTAAAATACACTAAAATACAAGAAAATACAAAATTAACCTAGAAAATGAAATTATAACTTAGAAAAATCTAAAATATGATAAAACTTATTTTAAAACAGAAAATATATTTTTAGACTTTTTATGTATTTATTATTAATTTAAAACTATTTAAAACTAATTAAAATGCTGAAAATACTTTTAAACTAAGAAAATTATGGAAAAATACTTTTAGACTATTTATATTTATCTTAATCTAGGAAAATTGAAAACATATTTTTTAAGCTTTTTCTCGATTTTTTAGTATTAAAAGCTATTTAAAAGGATTAAAACTAGTTTAAATAAAGAAAATAGAAAACAAAGTGATGGAAAATCTGAAAAATTCAGGAAAATGTTAAAATATTATTCTAAGTCTAAGAAAATATAAAACATATGCTTATTTGGAGGAAAATAAGGTCATAGACAACCGCTAATAATAAGAAATCAAAATAAGCTACAAGCTACCAAAAAGTACCAAATTGAACACGAGGCTAAATAATACTATATTAAACCTATTTCAACCATTTAACAAGACTTGAGATCACTAAAGAAGCTTAAGTTAGATTTGAGCTTATTGGATTATAAGTATAAAACAATGACTCGTTGGCACTTTTAAGCACTTGCACAAGCTAAGCAAGTAAGTTAAATGGAAAATGTAAATAGGGACTTACAATAGACTGGCTAACTACACAAGGACCAAAATCAGCTTATCACAAGCTTGATTGAAGCTTGTGAAAGGGCTGCAATTTGTGCCTGTACACACTCAGTGAATGCTGAGTGTGTGCAGGGCAATTGGTAGCATATGGAAAGCTTATTTAAGAGCTTTTAGAAACTGATAAAAGGAAAGCAACTATGAGATTAGTAAAATAGACCAACTGATCTTTCAAATCCCAAAGTTTCAGAGAATTTGATCCAGTATTGAACACATGAGACATTAACAAAGTTTTACAAAAACTGGAATTTCCAAATTTTGACCTTTGAAGTAAAAGTGAAAAGTTGACTTAAATGAAATTTGGAACCAATTTTTGGTTTGATACTGATATAATAGGATAGAACAAGTACAGTGCAAGCAGTATTTAACAACTCTAAACACAAAATAAGGATCTGCCAATCCTAAAATCACAACAGTTTGACAGAAGAGATGGATTAAGTTAATGTTGACTTTGGTGGTTTTGCAAATCCAAACTAAGGCTCAATTGAGTTCAAATAAACTATCCAAACTTGAAACAACAATTTCCACCATCGAGATACCCTATGATACATTTTCCAAGGTCGATCCAAACACCATTTAAAGAACTCGATATGAAAGTTTAAAGAAGTAAACTACTGATTTAGCTAATGCTGATGACTAAACTGAGTTCACTTGACCTAATCACAACTATTTAAGCAAATTAAAACTAATGATTACCACATATACTAGTACCAACAGAAACTACACAATGACTTGGAATTTGGAAATGAGAAAACTACTCACATGAGTCCAGCTTTACTGAAGCTTGACTGAAAACCAGATATCACAATCCTAAACCCAATACCAATCCAAACCAGAATCTAGCTCAGTATCAACACATCTTCATTTCCATACCAAATTCCACTTCAGTTGACTTTCGTTGACCAAAGTAAATTTTAGATTAGAATCGAGTAGTGCTTGTAATAAGTGACTAATAAGCTAGATTAAGCTTATAAAAGCTTTTTCAATCCTTAGCAACAACTAAGTACAACATTTGAGTGTTTTGAGAATTTAAACATAAATAAAAATAAGCATAAACCGAATTTATGAAATTAAACCGAAATTAATACTTGTAATAGGTTCGAGATTACATTAAAACTTTAACAATACAACTTGGAAGCTTAATTAAATATCGAAAAGTAAATTTTAACTAAAACGACATTTTTAAACTAAAACTACACTACTTGGCTTTCTCTGTCTTTTCTTCCTTCTATTTATTCAACCCAAAAGCTTTCCACTGACACTCTGAGTCTTTCCCATCATTTTCCATCCATTGGATTGGTCAAACGCATCCCAGCCTTTGATTTCCACTTTTGGCGGGAAAAAGTCATGGAGCAGGTATTTGCATTAATTGAGATGGTGAGTGGGCTTGCAAGGTGGAGGGGTGGAGGTAACAGTTGGTATGAGTGGAAAGGAGAAAGTGAAAGGGGGGTAGCAGATGTCGGGGTGAAGAGGTAACAGTGTGAGGAGGTGGATGAACAGAGAGGCGCGTGTTATCTCTTTTAAATTTTGGACCGGTTTGGATGTTGGGCTGTCTGATGGGTTTGGGCTAGATATGGATTGGATATTAATAATGAGGATCCGTTTGGTTTATTAAGACAAGGACCATTCATGTAATTCCAACAAAGTTAAGGGACTGAATTTGCAACTCTTCCAAAGTTCTCACAAGTACTAAACCCGCCAAGTTTAATTAGTATAAGGACCATATATGAATATTTTTCCATTTTTTAAACTTAAAAGGACCTATTATGTAATTTTCTGAAACTTGAAGGGTTAAACTTGTAATTTTCCAAAAGTTTATCATAAGGACCAATATTGCCATTTATAAATAGTACAAGGGTGTAGTTTGATAAATTTCCATTTTTAAAACACCCAGGGACTAATTTTGACACTTTTGCAAAGTTGAGGGACCAAAGTTGTAATTTTGAGATTTTTAACTTCAAAGGATTATTTTGAACAACTTGTGAATCCCAAGGACCTAAAATGATATTTTACAAGTTTTTGAATGACCAGGACTATTTTGACATATTTTCAAACTTGGGGACTAAAGCGCCAATTATGCAAACTTAATACGCTTTTTCACCGATTTTGATGTTTTGCATTTAAAACATATAAAACACTTGTTTGTGATATTTTTATCATTTTGATGTGTTTCGAGTGTTTTCGGATGTTTTGGCACTCTATCAAGATAAAATGATGAGTATTTAGACACTCATCAATCCCCACACTAAGATATTGCTAGTCCCTAGCAATGATTTGAGAAAATTTAATGGATTTTATCTCTTTACCAAAAGCCATTACTTCCGGAGTAGCCAATTGTTTCAGTTCAAGTAAGAACTTTGGTACAATGATAACCAAATGATTTTGAGCAAATCATAAGCTTTCAACGGATTTGATTTGTCTTTACCAGAAGCCGTACCCTTCTGGACTAGCCAACTCTTAGATAAATTATCAATATTATCTTTGGTGAGCCGAGTACCAATTATGGATTTTCAACTGCCTTTACCACAAGCCATAATCTTGCGGGCTAGCCAACTCTTTACTTTTTAGGATATGGTGAGTTGAACACCATACAATTTTAGGCAAATTGCAAGCCATAAACGGATTTGAGATATCTTTACCAAGAGCCGTTTGCTCCTGGATTAGCCAATCCTTATGTGGGTTAGACATGGTGGATGATTACCATTTGTCGTGTTTAGTACATAGTACTTCCACTAAATAAAAATTTTAAAATTTGGCCATTTTGGGGAAAAAGGGACTAAAAGGGTACATTTATGATCAAATTCGCGAATTTCCCCCACACTTTAGAAATGAATATTGTCCTCAATATTCAAAGTACCTGCCGTTATGCGAAACCTAGAACGTAAAAGATAACATTATTAGCTAAGTGTAGAAACACAACATTTATTCTCTTTTGAATATTTACAATTTTCATTTATTTTTAAAATCTATATACAACATGTGGGGCATCTCCCCACACTAGGTGGTGGTACACACGGTGAAAACCCATGTTTAGCTATCGATTTTGATTACCGAGTCGCTAGCTTGACTCGACCCCGAATTAATTTGTTCATGGGGAAGTAAGTGGAAGAGACAATCTCCATCGGACTTTCATTCAAGATGTTTGTATAAACATTGAAATACGTGAAAGTTCCACACCGATGAGATATACTTAGAACCGGCTCATATTTGATAAATGAAAATGCCGGGGTCAAAGATAATGTCTTCATTCCCGAAGGAGTGAAGAACAGGAGAAGCTACGGGATAAGTGAAAAAGAGAAAGAAAGTCATGATAAAGATCATGATTAACTCATCATCACTCACAGGAGAATTCATGGTTTCATGAATTTCATTTTTTAAGCTCAATTGGTCTAGACATATCCCGGGTGTGTCTAGATCAAAGTAGAAGTTATCATACTCCGGTAGAGATATGATATGAGTGAGTTCACAGGAGAACTCCTCATAAAGAGAATCATTCACATGAAGTGAATTTGTGAACTCTTGTTCCATTATGGGCTCATCACTATCCTCGATCTGAGTATCAAAGAGTAGATTCTCAGAAATTAAAGTGAATTGAGTTCAATTCAAACAGAGGATTGGTGAAAGTAGCTTTGAATGCTTCGGGAACAAGGTGATTAACATTCTCTATTGGATTGTTAGGGTGAGAAGTGAGTGAACGATCATTATAAAGGAGACTTTCAATTTCTCCCGCATTGATTTGAAATTAAAGAGATCATCATCACTTTCGGATGAAAGTGGAATGAAATCGAATGATCTTTTGAACACTCAAGAGGAAAGGGATATCA
Organism: Chrysanthemum lavandulifolium; assembly: GCA_022545495.1. NCBI lineage: Eukaryota > Viridiplantae > Streptophyta > Magnoliopsida > Asterales > Asteraceae > Chrysanthemum > Chrysanthemum lavandulifolium. The sequence continues at coordinate 108,559,199 of CM040246.1, forward strand.
CACATATGCTCAAAAGTTCCCTGTGACTCTCTCGGATTGGGACAAGGTCCTCAACACTAGACTTTATGAATTCGTCCGATTCCTTTTTAGGAACAAGTGTCAAGATGCTCATCCCCATGTTTAGAGAGTGAGTGGGAGCTTGGTGTGATGGCGCTTACATGAGAATGAATCTCAATCATTGGAATATCCATCGATGAACTTGATGAATCTTCAAGTGTATCTTCATCATCACTATCATCGTGAATAAAATCGAATCTAGAGCTAGATCCGGTGCTTTTTCGATTGCAATTGATTCCTAATAGATTTTCAAAGGCAATTTGGGAATTTATTTTAGCAACCGCTCTTCACCTAACAAAACTTCCATGGATTCTCATGAGAGTTTTGAAATGACATAGCCGACTCCTCCTTAAGTTCTTTTAATAACCCGCACCCTTCAAGAAAAAGTCCGTCGTAGTTTCATGAGGAGTTGCTTGAATCGTTTGGTCTTGTGGAGGTTGGTCTTGAAATGATGTGTCAAAATTGTCACAAGGAAATGGATTCCTGTTTGACAATCGAGTGAAATGGGACCTCCACAGTTCTCACAACAAAATGATTGTTGTGGGTGGTTTGGTGAATCATATGGATATTGGTCATAGTCAAAGTTCGAGCATCACCGGAAACTGTTCATAGACAATCGTGTTTCGGATTGACACTCAAATCCTTGGTGAGGACCACCACAAAATTCACAGCAGAGATTGTTGATTATATGAAGATAAGTCGGTGTGGTGGGTAATTAGAAAAATTTGAGGGTTGTTAAATGAGTTCGAATTAGGATCATAATCAAATGAATTCCTCGAACCACAAAACAAACAACTCCGTTCGAATATCATTACCACACTTTGCACACACGTACACAGCCTACATGGTGAACCAAAAAGAGGCTCACCACAACCGACACAATGAATAAACGATTCTGTTTGAGAGTTATGAGAAGGAATCAGTTCATTCAAAGAATCAACAAAACCAACATGGTGATCTGAATGACTATTTATACTCAAAGAACATTTTGAAAAATCCGGAGGTGGGACAAGTGGTGTGCTCTGAGAGCTAGCAATTTCCACTACTTCCGTTATGGTCTCCGGTTTTGGTTCTTGAGAAATGTGAAGATTAGGCAAGTCATTAGTCACCGGTCTAGATTCTGCATGTTTGCTTTTAACCGTAAATCGTAAAAGTTTATGATCAATTCTAGACGGTTTAGGAGCAATCGAGGGTTTAGATCTTTGGATAACCGTAGGTTGGACGTATTTAGTACCTCCATTATTAGAGGAAAGTACCTGGTCCTTTGTCACCTCGGTTTCTCGTTCCATTTCCCTATGCAGAATCAATGGATCATCACGAACAACACGAATTCTAGACATTGGTGATAAAGTCTGAAGCTTTTCACCGTCCCAGTCACTCTCGAGAGATTCCATGAGAATAGAAGTTTAGAATCAAATGTATAGAGGGTAAAGGAATAAAGAATCAAAAGGGTAAGAGGGTAAAGATGAATATTTTTGGGTTTTGAAAACATGCCATAAAAACAAAGAATGAAAATATTTTTGGTGTTATCAACACTTTAGAAAAGTGTTAATGAACTTTTGATTTTGATTTTAACTTTTACAAAAACTGCTTACAAACGATGGTATATGTGCAAGTACGGTCCGAAATGCTTAAAACACGCTTCTGACCTCCCGCAATGGCAATGCTTAAATTTGATCAAGGTTTAAAAGCAGTCAAGTCTTAACAGACTTAAAACAGCTCAGACGCAAATGCAATTTAAGATCAGAGGAATACAGGGGATTCCCGGGTCGTTAAGTCCCACGGAGGATGAATTGGTGTTTAAAACAACTCAGATGATAGAATGATCACTAAGGATAGTGATCAATAAGGATATCGATGGAAAATTACCTAAAGAAAAGATTTACAAATTAAAGCGACTTAAATGCAAATTAAAAAGATTAAAAAGATAAAATCTATTAAATAAACGCTATCACTATTTTTACAGACGATGAACGTTTAAAAACTACAACTTAAAACTTACGTTTAAAATAAAATTACGTAAACGTACTAAATAAAAAGTGAAACTTATGCAATACAAATCCTAAAAATATGAAAAATACATTTTTACAAACCTAATGATATAAGAAAATTATTAGAAAAGGAAAATTATTTTTACAACTATTTATGTAATTATTATTAATTAAAAACTAATTTAACTATTTAATAATACTCTAAAATAAAAGAAAATATGAAATAAGACTAGAAAAATAAAAGTAAGACTTAGAAAAATCTAAAATATGATAAAACTAATTTTAAAACAGAAAATATATTTTTTAGACTTTTTATGTATTTATTATTAATTTAAAACTATTTAAAACTAATTAAAATTGTGAAAAATACTTTTTAAACTAAGAAAATTATGGAAAAATACTTTTTAGACTATTTATATTTATCTTAATCTAGGAAAATTGAAAACATATTTTTTTAAGCTTTTTCGATTTTTTAGTATTAAAAGCTATTTAAAAAGGATTAAAAACTAGTTTAAATAAAGAAAAATAGAAAACAGTGATGGAAAAATCTGAAAAATTCAGGAAAATGTTAAAATATTATTCTAAGTCTAAGAAAAATATAAAAACATATGCTTATTTGGAGGAAAATAAGGCTGCAGTACAACTGCTTAATAATAAGCAAATCAAAATAAGCTACAAGCTACCAAAAAGTACCAGCTGAACACAGAGGCTAAATAATACTATATTAAACCTATTTCAACCATTTAACAGTACTTGAGATCACTAAAGAAGCTTAAGTTAGATTTGAGCTTATTGGATTATAAGTACAAAACAGTGACTAAGTGGCACTTTTAAGCACTTGCACAAGCTAAGCAAGTGAGTTAAATGGAAAAACAGAAATAGGGACTTACAATAGACCTGGCTAACTACACAAGGACCAAAAACCAGCTTATCACAAGCTTGATTGAAGCTTGTGAAAGGGTCACAATTTGTGCTGCATACACCTCGATGAATCTTGAGTGTGTGCGAAGGCAATTGTAGCATATGGAAAGCTTATTTAAGAGCTTTTAGAAACTGATAAAAGGAAAGCAACTATGAGATTAGTAAAATAGACCAACTGATCTTTCAAATCCCAAAGTTTCAGAGAATTTGATCCAGTATTGAACACATGAGACATTAACAAAGTTTTACAAAAACTGGAATTTCCAAATTTTGACCTTTGAAGTAAAAGTGAAAGGTTGACTTAAATGAAATTTGGAACCAATTTTTGGTTTGATACTGATATAATAGGATAGAACAAGTACAGTGCAAGCAGTATTTAACAACTCTAAACACAAAATAAGGATCTGCCAATCCTAAAATCACAACAGTTTGACAGAAGAGATGGATTAAGTTAATGTTGACTTTGGTGGTTTTGCAAATCCAAACTAAGGCTCAATTGAGTTCAAATAAACTATCCAAACTTGAAACAACAATTTCCAGCTACTGAGATACCCTATGATACAGTTTCCAAGGCTGATCCAAACACCATTTAAAGAACTGATATGAAAGTTTAAAGAAGTAAACTACTGATTTAGCTAATGCTGATGACTAAACTGAGTTCACTTGACCTAATCACAACTATTTAAGCAAATTAAAACTAATGATTACCACATATACTAGTACCAATGAAACTACACAATGACTTGAATTTGGAAATGAGAAAACTACTCACATGAGTCCAACTTCATGAAGCTTGACCGAAACCGATATCACAATCCTAAACCCAATACCAATCCAAACCGTAATCTAGCTCAAGATCAACACATCTTCATTTCCATACCAAATTCCACTTGATTGACTTTCGTTGACCAAAGTAAATTTTAGATTAGAATCGAGTAGTGCTTGTAATAAGTGACTAATAAGCTAGATTAAGCTTATAAAAGCTTTTTCAATCCTTAGCAACAACTAAGTACAACATTTGAGTGTTTTGAGAATTTAAACATAAATAAAAATAAGCATAAACTGAATTTATGAAATTAAACTGAAATTAATACTTGTAATAGGTTGAGATTACATTAAAAACTTTAACAATACAACTTGGAAGCTTAATTAAATACTGAAAAGTAAATTTTAACTAAAACGACATTTTTAAACTAAAACTATACTACTTGGCTTTCTCTGTCTTTTCTTCCTTCTATTTATTCAACCCAAAAGCTTTCCACTGACACTCTGAGTCTTTCCCATCATTTTCCATCCATTGGATTGGTCAAACGCATCCCAACCTTTGATTTCCACTTTTGGCGGGAAAAAGTCATGGAGCAGGTATTTGCATTAATTGAGATGGTGAGTGGGCTTGCAAGGTGGAGGGGTGGAGGTGACAGTTGGTATGGTGGAAAGGAGAAAGTGAGGTGGGAGTAGCAGATGTCGGGGTGAAGAGGTAACAGTGTGTGGGGAGGTGGATGAGCAGAGAGGCGCGTGTTATCTCTTTTAAATTTTGGACCGGTTTGGATGTTGGGCTGTCTTGGTTTGGGCTAGATATGGATTGGATATTAATAATGAGGATCCGTTTGGTTTATTAAGACAAGGACCATTCATGTAATTCCAACAAAGTTAAGGGACTGAATTTGCAACTCTTCCAAAGTTCTCACAAGTACTAAACGCCAAGTTTAATTAGTATAAGGACCATATATGAATATTTTTCCATTTTTAAACTTAAAAGGACCTATTATGTAATTTTCTGAAACTTGAAGGGTTAAACTTGTAATTTTCCAAAAGTTTATCATAAGGACCAATATTGCCATTTATAAATAGTACAAGGGTGTAGTTTGATAAATTTCCATTTTTAAAACACCCAGGGACTAATTTTGACACTTTTGCAAAGTTGAGGGACCAAAGTTGTAATTTTGAGATTTTTAACTTCAAAGGATTATTTTGAACAACTTGTGAATCCCAAGGACCTAAAATGATATTTTACAAGTTTTTGAATGACCGGGGACTATTTTGACATATTTTCAAACTTGGGGACTAAAGCGCCAATTATGCAAACTTAATACGCTTTTCACCGTATTTTGATGTTTTGCATTTAAAACATATAAAACACTTGTTTGTGATATTTTTATCATTTTGATGTGTTTCGAGTGTTTTCGGATGTTTTGGCACTCTATCAATTATAAAATGATGAGTATTTAGACACTCATCACACATCTCGAGCAATACATTCGAAATCGATTCTCATTCGATGTATGCAAGTTCTTCCTTTCAATCTCACTATATTTTAATTCTCTCATAGTCACTAACCTCAACAATCATTGCATCAAATACCTTTTCCATTTCTTTAATATCGAATCGCCCCTTTTAAGACACTCAAATTGATCTTTTAGTTGTTTAAAGAAAGGCATGACCTCGATTAAATAGCATTCTTTAGTTTGCTCAAAGCCCTTTCCCTTCGCTTATACCGGTGGGTGTGATCCTTTTCTTACAAGTTTTCTCAAAATCAACAAATAGTTGAAAGATAACATATTCATCGATTAAGGTCTTGCTTTTAGTGGCAAGAGATCTAGGAACTAAGTGCATTGGTGTATTAGAGGATACACAGGTTGATTTAGGCAGCTTCCTACAAGTGGGGATTCTTTTCAACAAGATTTTCACTTTTGCATTTCCATATCCTTTTTCCGAACACTTGTTCAGGGGTTAATAGAGTCCGAGGCTTAAACTTGTTCAAGGAGATCCAATTTTCTTTAGTGTAATTATGGGGTTTGATCGTTATGTTATTCTTTTACACTCGGGATCTTCTAGCTTCTTATTCATTTTCTCCTAGTGACTTCATCGATTTCTTATCTTCTTCAAAGGCACTCAACGCAACTAGGTTTCCGCCTAGGCTTAAGGATTTCATTACCATCATAAAGCACCTTATGAGCATTTCTAGCCTTTTAATTACCTCTGGATTGGTTCCTCAACAAGGGAATGCTATGCTTATCGCTAAGACTTGATGCTTAGTGATCATGTGAGCGGTTTGAATGGTATTCCTTGTACGTATAACTTATTTTCAAGCTTGTTTTTCAAAGTTTTTAGATTGGAAAAATCATTCAAAAGTTTTGATTCCTTAGCCTTGAATTCTTGCTTAAGCATTTTAACATTTTCTTGAAGTTCGTGTTTTGCTTAGCAGTTTTGGAAAGCTTTTCTTGTAAGGAGTTTAACTCTTGTTTTAATACTTCTTCTAAAATTACTTTTCTAATAATTGTACGATTTGGATATCCATCTCCGCTCACGAGTGGTAAGTTCAAACTTAGCACGTTGTTCGTATATGGCAACTTGATCCTTATAGGTATTGAGTTCGATGGTCAAGGAATCATCAGCACAAATGTAGTGTACTCATGCAATCCATAATCATCATTTTGAGAAGAAGATGCATACCTAGGTACTGTGAAACTTTCATGCAAGTTTCCTCTTCATTAACGTGCACGATGGTTGTGGCGGTGCATCTCTATCTTGGGTACATCCGAAGCTTCCATGTAGCGTTCCTTTGCATTAGCTTGCACGGGTTGTGTTGGTGCACCTCTCTCTTGTGGACATGAGCGGGAAGATTCTATTTTAGCATTGTCGACTCATCATTATTTGTTTTCTAACATTACGCATTCAAGACCACCGATTCTTCACGGATACATTACCCAACTTATCACAACAATCTTTCAACCGCACCGACACTCCTTCACGCCTTCATTCTTTTGTGCGATTCTTCAATGAACTTTTTCATGTTATCCATGAGTTGGATAAATGTCTCAATGAATTCTCGAATTTCCATTCCAAGATGTTTTTGAATGAAATTCGGTCAAGTGTTGATTGTAATCTTTGAATATTCCCCGTGATGAATGGTGAAATTGTTTGTAGATTACTTGAAGAGCTGACTTTGGAACCATCCTTTTGAACCTCTTCATTAGTAAGTTGCGCTTTAAATGTTCTAAGTTCAACAAAGAAGCTTCTTGTCAATGTAGGTAAGTCCTGGCGGAAAAGAGCACTACATGTTCGATCCCCGACTATGGATAATGATTGTATGAGGTGCGATGAAGTAGTTGATATGGCTCAATGTCGCATTCCATTTGCGTGGCATTCTCATTGTACTCGTAACATGAAGATCTCACATCCTCATTGTTTAATTCAAACATCTTTAATCGCTCGATGTAGCATCCATTATCATTATTATCCACATCAAGATACAATTTAAGCACTTCGAGATCACCGGGTCGGTAGAGTAAGACATGATGTGTTAAGATGGTGATGGATCGATACAATGAAGGACGATTGTGTGATAGGACTTTAGATTGTTCGTAGGATTAGCGAGATGTTGTTTGGTTGTGATTCGGATTGGTTTATGCCCGCTTTTCCCGAAATTTATGTCTAAAAACTTAAAACCTCAATAACTTCGCTCGAGCGGATTTAGACCTCAAGATTGACCCAAATGTTAATTCGGCGTGCCATTCTCCTCGTTCTCACGGTCGTTTGATGGGTAGAATGTTGAAAACGGAGTTACTGATTCAAAAGTTATGGCCGTTTGAAGTTTTGACGGAAAAATCAACCAAGTCGCTACGAATTCTTGACCCAAGTCGCTAACAACTAATTCGCTACACCACTAAGTCGCTAGAGTCCCAAGTCGCTAGACACAAAGCAAGTCGCTAGTAGTAACTCGCTAACCCTCAAGTCGCTAGCAAAATTTTGGCGAATTGCCACACAAGTCGCTAGAAATACAAGTCGCTAAAGAGCAACTCGCTATGCACCAAGTCGCTACCACTGTCGCTACTCGTAGTGGAGAGTCCACTACTTGTACTTTAACTCGCTAGATCTAACTCGCTAGGTTTAAATCAGAACTCGCTACAATTTTGTGAAGCAAGTCGCTATGAAGAAAACTAAACCGTGAGCTAAGTCGCTAGCAAGAAAAACCTTATAAACATCACTTTTCAATCCAAAACAACCCAACCAAGATGATTCAAGCTTACCAAATGAAAACCTAAACACTTTTGATGATTCTAAACACAAAAGTACCAACAAAATTCAACCTTTAACACACGAAATCAACCAAATGATGCAAAACCACTAAACCTTTTCAAACTCAAAACCACCTAAAACCACTATAAATCCAAAGATGTGCAAGATATGATCTAACCATGGCTCTTGATACCAATTGTTAGATATAAGTTTTCACGTGCACATCAAACCATAACACAAAGTAGCATATAGATGGAATTCTAGAGAGAAAGTTAGAGGTTTAGGAACTTAGTGAGAGAAAGTGAAAGATATTATTATTAGTTCAACTCTACCTTGGAAGGTAGAGTATTTATAGTCTTACATAACTCGCCACACTTTGGGTCATGGATCGTGCATACAGTGGGTAAAGACCCGTCCGTCCTCCACGGTGTTACTTAACTAAATTACTACTTAACTTAAAAGAACTACGACTACGAGCTTTTAACGATTACATATACTTGAGGTGACCGACTCTTTAATACTGTGAATTTCTAATTCCTAACAAAATATCTTATTGATATTTTGTTACTGCAAAAGTGCACTTTTACTGTGCACTGGAATCCCTTGAAATACGGGATTTTACTGCGGGGAGTGGTGGGTGGCATTAAATGTGGAATTTCAAACGTTTTCAAAACCGTCTTTACATATCCACATTCATGCAAAAACCACCCCTCTCACCACTCTATAAATACCCTCTTCAAAACCTCATAAACACACACAAAATATTTCTGCTAACAAAACTCTGTCAAAATCTCTTTTAAAAACTCAGAAATCTTTGTGTTCTTCAAAACCTTTTCTGAAAAATCTTCCTTGTAAACCTTTACAAAAGTTTTTCATCACAACTTAAGAGATTCAAACCTTTGATTGTTCTTGTCAAGTTTTTCTCAAAACCCTAAAAACTATTTCAAAATGGAAATGGCAAGAACTCAATCTCTTCAGTATGCACAACAGTGGGCAGGGGATCTTACTAATGTTGAATTTAAAACCAATAATTTCATAGGCAATTTTGAATACCCACAAAATGTCCCAGCCAATAAAGACATTATGAAATTTTTGTTTAACTGTCCACTAAAAATGCCTTTGTTCGGTGTCCTCTATTGTTTACCAAAACCTCCTCGGGAGTTTTGGGCAGCAACCGTGGCCTATGACCCGACACTGCTACTAATGAGACCGACCTACGACCACTAAGGGAGTATCTCATTAAGTTCGATCTTTTGATGGGAAACAATCATCACCCTGGATTACAAAACGTTTTCCACCTCTTCGTGGTTAGACTATAATAAGGGTGTTTATGTCGCCCATCCCGAACCCACAACGATGAAGGATGGGTTTAAACAAATTGCTTTAGAGCCAAAATTTTGGGATGAACCCAGCCACCAAAAATTCATTCCCGTGGCTTGGAGGATCTTGTTCACTTTTGTGATTCGGTCCCTATGGAACCACTCATCAACCGAACAAGTTAATTCTATTCGATTGATGATGGCTTCTGTTTGATGAATGGGGTAAATGTTGACATTGGGAGATCATTTACGGTGATCTCGTAACTAAGCTACGAGAGAAAATCTAGGTCAAAATATGTCTCATATCCTAGATTTGTCTCTTGCTCTACAAGTGTTACCGGGTTGCAATTACCCTCAGGAAGAAAATTTTGGTGCTTTACCTGGCGTCCTGAGCAAATCAAATTTTTAAAAAGACCCATCCCTTGTCCATAACATTGAATTGACGCCCATATGGTTGTTGTAAACTACTGTGAGGATCGGTGTCTCCAAACCCCGCTCCTAAAAGAGAAAGGGAAGTCTCGGGATCGACTAAGACTAAACCCAAGTCTCAGGCCCGAGGCTTCGGAACCTGACCCAAGAGGCATAAAAAGCCCCAGATCGACAGACACCCATTGGTGACCAGCAACATCCACCCCGTGACAACAGACATCGATACATCACGGTCGGTGCCCTTGGTCACAACCACTACTCCCAAGATCCGTAGGAAACATACAACCCGCTGGTAGGGAGCACCTTCCATAACGCCCGGTGATGACATTAGCAAATCCAAGCCTTTTTCGAGGGCAAACCGAATGATCCCAAAGACTCTGGGGAAACAAACAACCCACCGATAGGGATATCACCGCCACCGACTCCACTAAAGGCACCGAAAACACCCGCCGATGTCTCGGGGTCTCTGGGGACAAAAACTCGGAGGACGAAACAACTCACGATATGGAACCCAAAACCAATCCCGACTCCGGAGAAGGCACCGGGAAACGCCACCGGTGTTTGAGGGGTCAACGGGACAAAGACTCGGAGGAAACATACCACCACCGATATGGAACCTATCACCAACCCCCGTTAACTGTTGTCGATGTTATGAAATACTCTTCTCTCAAGATGAGCTTCGCGACACGATGATGAAATTCTATCACCGGAGAAGAAGTGGACGCCGAGGTTCAAGTCGAACAAGAACCTCACTGATCCACAGAGCATAGTGAATCACCCTTCAAGCTCGACAATGATGACTCTCTCTCCACCGATGAGTTCAAAAGATTTGACAATGTTCTTCCACTCACGGGAGGCGCTTGTTGCTGGATCACCAAAGCCTCAAGAAGGTTATACTGGGGTCATGAAACATTGTGGGAACAACATACCGAGGTGGTGCAAGTTATGCGATCTCAAGGCCGAGGTCCAAGCCTTTGATGAAAATGTTCATGAGCACAGAGACTTAATGTATGACACCATTCACGCATGGATGAAAATTTGGCTAAATTTTTCAGACATCTTCGTGGTGTTGGCACAACAAAGAGATGAAATCGGGAATCATCAAAGAAGACCCAAAGCTCAACTCTAAAGTCTTTGGATGTCACAATTCTCAATTTCCGGTCATTTTCAAATTTATATTTCATTAACGTTTATTTTCCTATTAAATAAACGCTATCGCGTAAACATTATTTGAACATTTGGTCCGACACTTCCAAAAATATTCCTAATATATTTTTATACTCATATTAAGTTTATAAAATAATATTATGAGTTTACCCAGTGTTTTAAATTTATTTTGTATATAAATTGTTATATTTATATAATTACGACGGTTTTCTTAAAAACTACACGATTATTATTATTTCACTCAAATTTTTGTAAGAAATGTATTTTTATACTTTTTATGACCTTAATATATTTTATCTTGACCCGTTAAAATTTATTTTTATCTAACGCTACCCTGAATATTCAAATGTGTACACAATTTACCACAAGTCTTCAAGTAACTTACATCTAATTACACTTAAACATTTAAAAAAAAATAATAATAATAAAAGTGAATGACTAACCTCCCTTGTCGACAAAGGGAGGGTGAGTCATTGAGAGTTTTACAAATATCTCTTGTATACATGTATTGTACTAATTTAATCCACACATTTCACCTCATTCACTTCATTTGCAAAGTAAAAAGATCAATCTATCTTTCTCTTTTCTCTCTAAAATCGGCAGCCACAAGGACCAAGGAAGGAATCATCATAAAATTTTCTAAACAAGAATTTAGCACTCTAGTCTCACTCTTTGTTTAAGGTTTTGCAATATAAACCTTGGGTGATTAGGAAAAATCCTTTGTTCTCATAAACCTCATCATATTACTTGTAAGCTTTTCATATTCATGATCATATTTCATATTCATTTCATCATATTTGAGAAAACATGCAAGTCATATGATGTTTGTACCACTTTTTCATTGATTTTAAGAGTTATATATATATATATGTCTTCCTATAATTATTCCTTGTAATATATCACTCTTGGTAATGCCTAGGAACCCATGACACTCTAAGAAGGTGTATGGTAGGATTAGAATAGCTTCGGAGTTGTTTTAATTGGGTTAGAATAGGTTTGGCGCGAGAAAAACTCATTTCGACACATTTTAAAAAGGGTCTGTCCATATTTTGAAAATCTGGAAATCTCGACAGTAGATAAAAAAATTTTGGTCTAGATATTTAGAAAATACGCTTTAAAACGAAAACATGGCCGCTTGAATGGATTAAAACGGAGCTATAACGAAGAAGTTATGAATTTTTCAAGTTGACGACAAAAACTAATTATCTTCAGAAAATTCAGCATGTTATATCAACTTTTTAGGAGTCAAAATGAATCTTAAGCGTTATTAAATGTGTCGACTTATCAAAAATATATTAGTATATATTATCACGATTCCGGGATATAAAGAAAGTAGAAAACAAGCTTATAACGACCAAGATATACACGTTTGAAACCCGACGAAACTCCATTTATTTTGACACCTTCTAATAGCAAAATAAACCTAAGTCTAACAACAGTTTTTGTAATACGTCATGTTGAGAGCCATTTTTCTCGTTGATCGAGATCCGTATGGCAAAAAGTTAAATGATACGACTTCTAGACATTGTTGCAAGGTTTTCAAAAACGCCGAGTTTCATCATTAACCCTTAACGTACAATATTTCACGACTAGTTCTACGAGGCCATTTTGGGCATATTTCCAAAGTATGAAAAGTGTCATTTTACGACAAAAACATTATATTTACCAATAAATCACTAAACGACTATCGTAGGAGGTTGTTCAACGTAAATACTTGTAAAGTATTTTATAATATGACGAGATGTCATAAACTTATATTTCGGCGATAAACTTTATATTTCAAAAGTGTACAAGTGGTATGAATATCATATGAGTTTGCATGCACGACATTGTTTCATGAACTATATTAGAGCATACCATTCATAATAGGTCGCGGTTAGAGAGTTGCGTCTCATTTCTGTGCATCCACTTTGTCATCATAACTATTGCAACAGTGAGTTCAGTAGTCCCACTTTTACTCGCTTAATTGTTTTATAAACTCTTGGGAGATACATGCTCAACTACTTGCTTTTACTTTACATCTATATGAACTTAAATATCTTTTGTTTCACTACTTATGCTAGTAAGTAGATTGTGCCCGAACTAAATTGATCACTATGTTATGAACACTATTAATTGAAATACTTTCCTTGAATTTGAACCTTTCGACATGTATATTTGAGTTCTTTTAAATTGATTCGAACCCTTTAACATATAAGTGAACACTTTGGACCTGATATGAACCTTTTGACATATAGTTAAACTCTTTTAACTTGTACATGGACCCTTTTGATATATTTTAAACTTGTTTGACGTGATTTTGAACGCTTCGACTATCTTGAAACTTTTGATATTATTCGAGCTCTTTGACTGTTTTGAACTTTTGAACTCGACTTAAATCTTTGAACTTAATTACGAACTTTTGAACGGAACTCTTGAACTTAAATACAAACTTATGACTTGTTTGAACTTATTAAACCGGACGTGTTATGACCTTGACCTAAAGTCTCCCATTTTCGGAGCATCACTATAAAGTTCCCATGATCGGAGCATCACTATAAAGTCTCCCATGATCGGAGCATCACTATAAAGTCTCCCATATTCGGAGCATCACTATAAGGTCTCGCCTTATTGGTGGAGCGTACAAAGTCTCCCTTGTTCGGAGCAACCTTAAGCCTCCCCGGTCCGGAGCAGAATGTCTCCCTATGGGAACGGAGCATTTTCAATCTAAGTCTCCCTTGTTCGGAGCAGTGCAAATTCTCCCATGTTCGGAGTGTTCTTAATTGTATATAATAGTTGTATGATGTACCGCTCAGTACATTCGCATTGTTAGTCTTCTATTAGTAGGTAGTATGGATAGCGCTATTAGAGGTCGGCCAACCTCTCGTCCACTATGTTACGGGACGCATATTATTTATTCTAGGGCTTTGCACGGCATACATTATTATATCGTGGTACTATATTGTGAACTATTATGACCACTTATACTCGACTACTAGACACACTATATTTTTGTGCAATGGGTTGTGAACACACAGGTTGCAAGTTTTGTATGGGCGGAACTTGGAACTGAGTGGATTCAAAATTCCTTTGCTTTGTGAACCATTACGATAATGTGCACTTGACTATTAGACATACATATTTTGGCGGTGGGTTGTGAACACACGGGTTGCAAGTTTTGTATGGGCGGAACTTGGGCGAGTGGATTTACAATGCCTTTGCTTTGTGGACTATTCTAAATGACCAAAACTTTGCCTTTGTTGCATGAACGCTCTTTAAAAGCTTTACTTGTTAACGAAACTCTATGAACTCACTCAACCATTGTGTTGACACTTTTAGCATGTTTTATCTCGGTATCTAAGGCATTCACTTCATGGCATGCATGTGGACTTATCATAGAGTCGCGTGTCGACGCGTCTCACCTATATTTTATGCACTTAACTATCGTTTGATTGTAACAAACTCGCTTTGATATATTGAAAATCTTTTGGGACCTAATCTTTGTAAACTCGACTATTTTATTGAATCAAACGATATTTTCAAACGACACTTTAGGTCGCTCGATATAACTGTAACTTTGATGCTATGACGGTCCTCCCAAGGTATTCCATTCATTGTAAAATGTGTAATTTGGGGTGTGACAGATTGGTATCGAGCATCGGTTATAGAGAACTAGGTTGCATCATTGACCCTAGGCTATAACTACATCATCATAGCATCTCATCATATCATAATAAGTGCATACTCCTTATACATGCGAACTTATGACTCAACACCAAACATCATATGAGACGATTAGTCAAAGCATTGCATAGTTACTCTAAATTATACATAGCCCGATCACCTATGTCTAATTCAGGAAGAATCATGCAATGAAGGGAGTAGTAGTCTCATATGTAAGCAATCTGCATCGAGCCAAATTTTCAAAAGATTTTCTTCAAACCACTTGTTTCAGTTTGATCCGAGTGTGATTCTTGTTTGATGAGTTGCAAAGATCAAGCTAGAAACAAGTTGTTGCTCAAACCGATTTAGCCTAATCTCATGACAGTTCTTGTTTGATGAGTTGTGAGATTAAGTAAAAATCGGTTACCTAAAAATCTTTTGAGGATTTCGCTCGAGAATGGGAAAGCCTGCCTCATCGAGCCTAATCATAAGGGAGCATGTCTTTAGGATGGGAAATGGTCACGATAGCACGGGAATGTACCTAGTTGGATGAGGAACACATATGCATGAGCATTGACATAATCATTTAGACCATACACGAGCATAAACTTTTAGAACCCTTGTCGTGGTTTGGGCTATAGTTATCAATAATCGAATCACGAGGACGTGATTCCTCTGACATGGGAAGAATGTCACAATTCTCAATTTCCGGTCATTTTTCAAATTTATATTTCATTAACGTTTATTTTCCTATTAAATAAACGCTATCGCGTAAACATTATTTGAACATTTGGTCCGACACTTCCAAAAATATTCCTAATATATTTTTATACTCATATTAAGTTTATAAAATAATATTATGAGTTTACCCAGTGTTTTAAATTTATTTTGTATATAAATTGTTATATTTATATAATTACTGATGGTTTTCTTAAAAACTACACGATTATTATTATTTCACTCAAATTTTTGCAAGAAATGTATTTTTATAATTTTATGACCTTAATATATTTTATCTTGACCCGTTAAAATTTATTTTTATCTAACGCTACCCTGAATATTCAAATGTGTACACAATTTACCACAAGTCTTCAAGTAACTTACATCTAATTACACTTAAACATTTAAAAAAAAATAATAATAAAAGTGAATGACTAGAGTTTTACAAATATCTCTTGTATACATGTATTATACTAATTTAATCCACACATTTCACCTCATTCACTTCATTTGCAAAGTAAAAAGATCAATCTATCTTTCCGGTGTAGCCGCAATCTTGAGCTACATACCGGTGGCCTCTCGATCAAACCCAAGAAACATCGAGGTTCTCACAAGACACGAATGCCAAGATAAGAGACCATCCCGACGTGGAAACACTCATCACCAAGAAAGTCAAGCTTGAAGCTTTGGGAATCCATCCGGGTGACATCATTTTGATTTATCTTTGTACTAGTGATAGGAACCTTGTAATTTGATCAATAAGCGATGTATGTTTTGTTTAAATATTCGGTGTTCCTTATTGTATTCATTAGTACATTCATTGTAAGAATAAGCCATTTGCTCACTTACACCGATCAAACACTTAGGCTATTTGTATATCCAAATAGGGGAGATTGGGTTCAAGAATACCCAAACCCTTAATCTAGGATTTGAATAGAAAATAGCCCAAGCGTTTAGGCCGATAAACACTAACAGTCACTTGATTGCACGATCTCTCGGTGAGTCATTGATCGTGCGTAAACCGTCAGTTCTCTCACGCAAGCGTAAGAAAACTTAAAACGACAAGCACGAAATCAATGAAGATCGGGAGTATAGTGTTTCCCGGTCGTTATGTCCCAATGAGCTATGCAATGGATTATCAAACGTTTAGTGATCGCGAGATTTGAGCGGAAAAGGATTTGAAATTATTATAACTACGGAAAAGGACATAAACTACAAGGGCTAAAATGCAACTTAAAGGAAATTAAAAAGATTAAAAATATTAAATAAACGCTATCACTATTTTTAAAATGATGAACGTTTAAAACTTAAAACTAAAAAAAACTTACGTTTAAAATAAAATTACGTAAACGTACAAATAAAAACGTGAAACCTAAGAGATAAAAGTCCTAAAAATATGAAAATACATTTTACAAACCTAATGATATAAGAAACTTTCTAGAAAAGAAAAATATTTTTATAACTATTTATCTAATTAAAACTATTTTTAACTATTAATTAATTACCTAAAATATAAGAAAATAAGAAATAAAGCTAGAAAAATAAAATTAAGACTTAGAAAATCTAAAATATCAAAATAGAATTTTCAAAACTATTTTGTAATTTTACGATTATTTTTCTATTTTCTATGGATTTTAAACTATTAAAAACTACTTAAATTATTTAAAAATACAATTTTAACTAAGAAAAATATGGAAAAATACTTTTTGGCTTTTTATATTTATCTTAACTTAATAAAAATGAAAAATTATTTTTTGAAGCTTTTCTTAATTTTTGTATTAAATGGTAATTAAAAATGCCTAAAAGCGAATTAAATGAGGAAAACATCAAACCATACTAGAAAAATATGAAAAATCAAGGAAAGTCTAAAATATTATTACGAATCTAGGAAAATATCAAAGCGGGGCTAGTGTATGGAAAATTGAAGCTGCGGTGCAAATGTTCTACAATAAAGTTTACTAGGAATAAGCTAAAAGTCGCTTAATTGAACCAAATGATCACAGGACCTATTTAAAGCTAAAACTACCTTAATGCAAATTAATTTAGCTACTCTAAACCTCGGAACTCAGAAACAAGCCTTTGGTGAGAATCACTTAAATCCTAAAGCAGTTTACCCCTCTACTTGACTCAAAAATAAGCTGCTGAATAAGCTAAAAACCTAAAACGAGATGTGGGATCCTAGAGTAGAGCTGGAAAGGAACAAGTAAACCAAAAATGAGATTCTGCCAAGATCTTATGAGCCCTATGCAACTCTAGCCAAAACTGAGAAAAACTCAGTATCAACTGAGCTTGGAGCAGGGCAATTATGAGCTAAAAGGAGAGCTTGTTTGAAGCTTATAGAAAAATGATAAAAATCCACAAAAATACAGATAAGTAAGAGCACCAGTTGAACTTTCTAAAACAACAAGTTTCATAGAAATGACTCGAAATGAGTGAATGAAAATCACTCTCGGTTAGCCTGGCGAGAGATTGGCTAATTGACTTTTAAGGCAAAAGCGAAAAGTTGACCATCATGAACTTTGATCTTGATTTATAGACTAAAAGCGATGTTATAAGGTTAAGTGAAGCTATAACAAACTTACTTTATGAATTCTAAACAGAACTAACTCTTGATTTTATGAAAACTTAACAGATTAAAGACCCAGAGGCAAAATAAATTGATTTTGACTTTGAGGGTCAAGAGCTCAAACTAAGGAAGATATGAGCCAATATGGCCTACAAAGACTTGAACCAACAAAGACTTATCACTGCAAGAACCTGAAAGACATATTGTGCAGCAATTCCAAACACCCTTAATTACAACTGTTATAAAGATTAAAAGAGTAAACCACTGAACCAACAAATGTTAATGATTAATCTAAGTCCAACTGACCCAAGTATAACTATTTAAACAGGAATTAGCAGTTTGTGACCACAGATACATGTACAAGCTAAAGCGCAAATAGACTTGAAATTGTAGAAAATGATAAACTCACTTACATGTGTCCAGATTATGCAGCTCAAACCAAATCCAAACTACCCTATCTACTCTATTCCCACCCAAATGATCGTACTCTGCATCCCATTATCCATTTCAATTCCAATTTCCTCCACGATTGACTATTATTGACCATCAACTAAAATCATTTAAACTTTGAATGTAAGCTGACACAAGTTTCACATGAGCTTATACAAGATGGTTTGAGATGAAATACAAGCTACTGCAAGATTAAATATGAGATTTCAACATTGAAAATTTCAACAGTATCCTGAAATATAGAGCTTAGCTAAAAACTTGAATTAAAAACTCAGAAGCTTAATACAAAGGTTTGTTAACTTGAAAGTAATACAATGAAACTGAAATTACACCATTTTCATTTAAGCTAAAACAATAATTAAAAAAAAACGACCTAAGTAAAATTTATAAAACTAACTACTGTCTTTACTTCTCCTCTCTCTTCCTTATATACCCAAATGTCTTCTTTTCTTTCTCTCAGCAAATCCCACACCTCTTTTTAGCCTTTGGATGACTTTAAGTTAATCATGGCCCTTGATTGGTTTTGGCGGGAAAAAATGTTTTTAGCAGTTGAGACATGGAAAGGGGATGCATTAAATGTGGTGAGATGTTAGGTGAGGTTGGGGAGACAAAGGGTGGTGTAGGGTGGCTGGAGAGGTTTGAGGAGGGGAGGTTGCGAGCAGTTTGGTCGGGATAGCAGGATAAAGGCGGGTTTGTTTATTTGTTTAAACGTGGGTTTGGGTTGGTCGGGTCAAGGTTGGACCGGGTAAAGCAGTTTGGGCCAGGGGTATTTTATTTTGGGCTTGGGTTTAAATAAGGGTCAGGTTGGGTTTTTGGATTAATAAAACAAGGACCATATGTGTAATATCTCAAAACCAAAGGACCAAATGTGTAAAGCTCCAATTCCCAAGGACCAAACATGTAACTTATGAAAAGTGGTCAAAGGACTAGTCTTGCCAAGTTCTAATAGTCCAAGGTCTAGTTTGACACTTTTGAAAATTTCCAAGGACTAAATTTGACCATTTTGGATTTTCAGGGACTAAATTGTAATTTTCTCAAAACTTTTAGGTTTTCCACCAAAGGACTAAATATGACAATTTATGATTTTAAAAAGACCTTTGGTGACTTTTCTTTTGAAATTTAGGCTCAGGGACTATTTTTGACAATTTTTGAAACTTGGGGACTAAAGCGCAATTTTGCAAATTTGATATGTTTTTCATCGATTTTGATATTTTGCATTTAAAACACATAAAACACCGATTTGTGATATTTTGATCATTTTGATGTGTTTCGAGTGTTTTCAGATGATTTTGCAGTTTATTTTGTACAAAATGATGAGTATTTACACACTCATCATCATCTTTAGGATACTCGATGCGAGGCGAAGAAGAAGTCTCTCCACTCGAAGAAGGCGGAACTTAAAGGGTGAAGGCGAGTCAAGAAGAAGATGATGGATTCGGTGGTGATGACAATAACTCACCTGAATCCCTAAGACTCTCTCCAACTACTTACATCAAGACAAACCAAGTAGAAGGCGAAGAATGTAAAGATCAAGAATGAGCGGGACAAGGCGGGATAAGTTTGAATCGGATAAGGCAAGTCCTTATCAACCAAAGTCAACTTTCACCGAATGGCAAAGATCGGGCTCGGTGTCATCAACGAACTTAGGAAAGTAGTCTTATCTCTTACCTAGAATAGTCTTTTAAAATGAGACAAAATACATCAAGATTTTGTCTTACGTATGATGTCGGTTGTCACTTAGGAAAGAGTCAAATATCATACATGTATAAATAGCATAAGAGATGGAGTGAAAAGGTTAAGCTTGTAAATTGTAAAAACACATACATCTGCATGAGCCATCTTTTCACTCCTCCAAAATACAACTTTATCCCTGAGATTGCTCAGTGGATTCTAAGAGTTGTGCTCAGACTTAGCCTGAGCTTAGAGAGGAGTCACCAACCTTTGTCATTTCAATCCCAAGTGCTATTCCGCAAGTACTTGGGTAACGTATTCTTTTTTATTGATTTCTAATAAAGAATATGATGTTGAAAATTACTTTGTGTGTTTTACTTATGTTAATTTCAGTCATTGTTCACTATTAACTTGTTTTATAGTCTTAAAATGTTTTAAACGATAGTGAACGGGGAACAACACTTAATAACAACAACAACCAGCACATCCTTATCTGCCCTGATAAACTCCCAATTCCAAACCTCCAAAACAGCCAAACTGAACCCATAAATTAGATGCCAAATACTTAACATGATTAACCAAACATCATCTGTGCTAGGCACACACCATGTTGTATAATCAAATCCTAGTGTCATCTGAGCTAGGCTCACACCACACAGGACAGACTTGCAATCCATTAGAATTCAAACAGACTAAACCTGCATCAGCACCAAGGCCATACCAACTCTACTATAATCATCACAATACCTACTAGACACAGCAACAACACTATAATTCATCCCCATATAACTATGCTCAGAAGAAAAGGAATACCCAATCCAAGAACTAACCCCCCACAACAAACTAGAATAATCCATTAGACATGTTTACTAGAGGGAGTTTTAACATTACTCTGTAAAACTTGAAAATTCCAAGTCTCAGCAGCTTGCATCACCTGAATAGACATTTTAAATTTAAGACTAATAAGCCTCATTCTAACCAATTCCTCGATACTGCAACAAACATCTTCATGACTTCTGGACTTTCCTTGGAAAATTCTCAGATTTCTCTCTTGCCATATAACATAAACCATAGCCCCAATAACTAACCTTTGAATAATACTCCAAATGGACTTATTAATAGGATTGCAAGAAAGAAAACAAATAATCAGATACATATCATTAAAATCAACAGCAAGCCTCATCATACCTTTGAAGAAGCTCCAGACTTTAGAAGAAAACTTGCATCCAAAGAACAAATGATGATGATTATCCTGCACCTCATTACAAAGAGAACACTTGAGATTGTCCATCCCCAACCAAATAGCCATTTTATCCTGAGTCTTCAATTTTTTATTAATAGCAAGCCAAAGAATGAAAGAGTGCTTGGGGATTTTCTGACTGAACCAAACAATTTTATACCAAGGAACAGTGGGCTTATGAGGAATAAGGTCAGCCCAGACAGATTTAACAGAGAAAGGAACCACCTTATCATGATTAGAAGCCCACATCACTTTATCAGGCCTATCCTTAAACACAAGAGGAGGGGGAAGATGAAATAAGAAAGGGAATTTAAATCCCAACACTCAGGCCACACCCATTCCCCATTAACAATCAAATCAGCAACCTTGCAGTCCAAAGATAAACCAGCTTCATACACATCTCTTTTAGAAATATATTGACTTAAAGGCCCTAAAAAGCACCAATTGTCAAACCAGATAGAAGTGGAGCAGCCATCACCCAATCTAGTTACAAAATGTCTTCTAAGCACATCTCTACATTGCAAAATCTTCCTCCAACCCCAACATATATCATTAGCACTAGGAACATCCCAAAAATTCCTTACTTGAGACCTTCTATCAATCAACCTATAAGCATTAATCCATTTCTCCCACAAAGAGTCCTTCTTAGACAATATATTCCATACATGCTTAGACATTAAGGCCAAATTACAACTTTGAAGAGATTTTATTCCAAGACCTCCCTGAACCTTCAGACAACAAACATCTTCCCATTTTACTTTAACTTTACCCTTCTGCAGAGTACCCTGGGACCAAAGGAAACCCCTCATAACCTTCTCAATCTCTCGGGGAGACACTAATAGGAAGGATGAAAATAGAAGACCAGAATATTTGGATAGAACATAACACGGACTGAATGAGTTGCAGTCTACCAGCAAAAGACAGAACCTTATTCTTCCAGTTAATTAACCTCTGCTTAACTTTATCAATAAGCGGATCACAATACTTCTTATAAATCCTAGAAGAAAGTAACGGGACCCCCAAGTATCTAACAGGCAAAGAACCTTTCGAAAATGGCATAATGTTCATAATGGCCTTCTTCACATGAATGGGAACATTACCAAAGAAAGCAACACTTTTATTCAAATTAGGCACCGCACTGTAAACACTACTAAACTCATCCAAAGCCCTTTTAAGCACAGAAACAGAAAAAGCATCACCATTTGAAAAGATCATGAGGTCATCCGCAAAACATAGATGAGTAAGCTTGACCTTAATACACTTCCAGTGAAACTTAAACCTGACATTACTTTCAATATTCCTATTTATCATTAACGAAAGAACCTCCATAACCAATGTGAACAGATAAGGGGATAAGGGATCCCCCTGTCTTAACCCTCTCCTACCCTTACAAAAACCATAATGATCCCCATTAACACTGACAGTAAAGGAAGGAGAAGAAATGCAGTTCATAATCCAATTAACCATCTTCAAAGGAAATCCTAAATGAATAAGGCATTGCCTAAGAAAGCCCCAATCCACTTAATCAAAAGCCTTATTAATATCAATTTTAAAAGCCACTTTAGAAGGACCACACTTCCTATGATAATTTCTCATCAATTCATGAGTAAGTGGTTTTAATACTTTGTGGTATAAAAAGAATGATAACTAGGTTTGATTAGAGGTGGCAATTTTGTGCCCAAAATAAAAAAAATAGGTTAAATGAGCAACTTTTTAAAACATTTGAGCACATTTGGGCATTCTCTTTTTTTTGAAAGAGTAGTGATTGGCATGCCTAATTTCATGCCTAACTATTAGACTACAACACTTGGAGTGATCAAAGGCTATCATGAAGAGAGAGAAACACCATACTACACTTGTCATATGTTGAGTGGATTAGGCATAAAATTAGTCATGCCATTTAGGCTTGCCAATCATTTTCCTTTTTGAAATGGGCATGTATTGCCCATTTAGAAGTTAAATGAGCATAATGGGCACATGTTTTTCTCAAACATTAGATTGTTTTTAAAGAAAAACTTATATTTAATTTTTTAAATATAAATGAGGTGTTATGTTCGAGGAATTTATTTCGTCATTTTTGGTCTTTTTAAAAGCGATTCGTATAACATGAACCCGTTTGGCCCGCGCCCGTTTAGCCCGTGCCCGCCCGTTTTGCCACCTCTTCGTTTGATATTATTTTCCATCAACCCTAGCCTCACTCATCTCTTCTCCCTCTCTCACTATCATCTCCTGCAGCCACCTCCACCTCCGACCACCTCAATGTCGCTACTTCGCCGCCACTTCTACCGTCGTCCAGGAGATGTAAGGGTGTTCGCTCGCTACAATTTGGAAGTGTGGGCACACCTAGGGTGCTATTTTGGGTTTATAGTGACTGTTGGGTCACGTATATGATTGTTTAGGTGATCGTGTTCGTGTATTTGTTCGTGGTTGGTAGTCGTGATTCATCTCCTCCGTCTCATCTCTCATTACCCTCTCGCTCTTGTGGTATGCCTACGTAAACCTCTCATTTATTTCTCTTTGATTTCAAATCGATTGTAAATTGTTTAAATAGGTTTTCATGGATTAAATAGAGATTAAAAACATTTTTTTTAAAACCTGTTCGAGTGGTAAGAATCTATGCAAAATGGCATTTGTTTGATTTGGTTATAAATTGATTTGTCAAGATTTTACGGATACAAACAAGATTAAAACGTTTTGTTAAAAGATTTCGTGTGGTTAAATTCATGAAACGGTGCTTGGATTTAAAGTATTGTCGTTTTCGTATGGTAAATTGATTTGTATAGGGGTGTTTGTTTGTACCGATTTTAGGATCGGGTAGGACTCGTTTTGATCCGTTGGTTAGAGTTTGGAATCATTGTTGATTTGGTTTGTATATGGGTCAAGACCATTTTTTGGTCACTGTTTGGTTTTTCTAGGTAACTATTAAACTTGGTTTCGCGGCTTAGGTAGGTTCTAAACAAATGCGTATTTTGCGATAAATGGCGTTTGTGGTTGTTTGAAACCCCGTATAGAGTGTAGTGTTGTGTGCCTCCGGTTAATACAAAACCCCAAGAATGGTCATGTGTCGCTCTTGGTTCAGTTAACACCCACGTAGGGTGTGTTTGTTTACTTGTTTTATATCCAGTAACACAAACAGTTAAGGGTGTGTAATGTTAGCAACTATAGGGTTCGTTTGCAGATTATGTTTGTGTGTTTGTATCTGAGTTGTGAATTTGTGTTTGTCTTGGATTTAAGAGTTATGTTGGATTGGATCCGTTTAAGTCAACAGCCCACTTAGGGAGTGCGTTTGGTAACTTTGGTTTGGTATTATGATGGGCCGAGGCCCAGTGTCAACGAAGGGTGTGTTAGTTTATTAACGAGCCCAACAAAAATTTGAAAAAAATAAACAAAAAACGAAAAAGAAAAAGAAAATAGTGTGCTGAGTTTTAATATTTAAAAGTATTTTATTTTGTCAAGGTGTTATTAACTTGTAACAAGGATTGCCCCGAAACCGCCGCAGCCACTTGATATTTATCGACATACTTGTTTCGCGTTAAACGGTGAAGAAACCTGTTGATGTTTTGACCTCAGAGAAAGCAGAATGGATCACAGACAGTAGTAATGAAACCAACGTTATCACATACTGTGAGTTAGTCTCTTTCTCCGAGGTCGGTAAATGCAGCTGCTTTGCTGAACCTGCAAAACAAATGTTAGAATAAGTGTGTGGAATAAAAATGGTGCAAAAAGGTACACACGCAAGGAAAGGAAAGAAAACCACACGAAGGATACAATGCTTCATGAATGTTAAAAAATCATACCGTGAAATTTACCACGTGATTTCTGATGGCTACTGGATTAGTTTACTGCAGCAGAAGGTACCCTTCTCCAACACAATCCATTCCAGGTAGAAGACGCTGGTTTCACGAACACTACCCATCGTAAATTGAAACAGTGTCTGAATAAATCATCACCATAGTATCATTATAAATTGAGAATAAAACTTTACCACCTAAAATTTATTTTTATTTTTTTGGTTTGCAGACGTGGTTTTAGTGGCATAAATACATACACGTAGGTCATGCCAGCTCAGTGAATAGATTATGTTAGTATCTATACATAAGTTTCTTTGCTCGAGGTGTAATCATGACTTTTCCAAGAATTGTTCTCGAATCTCTCATCTTCACGATCACCATAATGTCGCCACCGATGGTTGAAGTACCACACGTGGTGCAATCATGAGTGGCCAATGAGGAGAACCCGGTGAGAATTTGACTAATTTTCAAGATAATGACCATGTGATTGGACCCATGAAGCTCCCGAAGTAACACCAGATAGAAATATTTAGTTATGAAGACGGTATTTCTACAATTAGCAGCAAAAAAAAGACTATTAGAATTTTTGTATAGAACATAAATGAATTTGAAAAAAGAAGTTAGAAAAATAAGCTTACTTGCAGATGGCTTTTTAATTCGTCACTGGTGAGACCATCTACTTGGATAAGCTCTCGAATTCGCTTACGTTTGGCTACTGCAAGACAATTAGAACCAATCTCGATTTTGAATCTATATGTCAGTTACAACGATACATAAAAAATGGAATGCATGAAATGGGATTTCTAATCGTGTGAAGGCTCTCATCCTCATGGTCCATAAACATTTTAAACTCTCATCACATGAAAACTGCAAATCCTTTGAATGACATTTTACATACTATTCTTGTAAGTTATCAAGTCAACAAACTATCTCTTTTTCTAACAATGCAATTTTCATGTGACATTAGTAACTAAAGACTGATCCTTATTCCTTAAGCGAGTTATAAACTGACCTTTGAATAATCAAATACATTTTAAATCACAACTTGTATCAATTATCTGAGTTACTAAGTAAGAGTCGTGCCATCATTTTTTGAGTAAAGGGGATTACCCCGGCAAAATAAGTCATGCCATCATTATCACTGCATAACACGGATATGATAATTCAGTTTTGTAGGACTTAGCTTTTGAACCACCTAGTTGTTGCAATGGATTAGCAAAGCGTCTATGCAACTCCGGAGACCAGCATCTTCTTTGTTATGTGTTTAGAATTCATCATGTATCATATATCCGTCAGTGTAGCTACAGTGATCCATTACGCCGCAAAAGAGGAACAAAAGAATCTAAAATATCGGCACATACGTAACGTTAAACTTATGAAATTTTAAATCTTTTCGTACCTAACTTGCTTGTAGATTAGATCTCTGCAAGATAAAAAGATTACCAACACAGGTATCAGTAAACATACGTCCAAAAATCCATAGATACATAAAGCTATCGTCATTGGCCTTAGTTAAAAAATATGACACACAGAAGCACACAAACTGAAGTAGTAGTTGGGAAATAATAGTAGAGGTCTCGAGTATAAGAGCAACATACAAACAGATAATAGTGGAAGTGCTATTAGCCCAATGTTTTAACATGCCACATAAAGAAGGCAGAAACAAATTAGCCCGACATCAGAATGACATGTAGCAACATCTGCAATCTAAACCGTAATCAAGCACTAACAAAGTAAACATTGACTAAGAAAACATCCGAAAAGCAAGTGCCAACGAAACACGCATGATGGGCTAGATTTTAACATTTGGCCCTTGAACCCTATTGGCCCATTAACGGTTAATATTGGCTCTTTAGAACAATATTCATATATGTATATTTTATACAAAGAGCTCTCTATATATTCATATGCATATAAACCATAGTATTTCCCAATGGCAATTGTATATAAATCATATATATATTGTTGCTCAGAAAATGATTGTCAAGTAAATTGGGTTGTCTGAAGATATGTGAAGGTTATAAATCAAATACATTACTTAACGATGTGAGTATGGTTTAATTAAATTAGCTCAAATATGAGAAGATTTAAGCGGCTTTTAAAACTTGTTGCTAGTACTAATAGGGAGTTAACTTACACGTATGCGCTTTCGCAATTAGGTGAAGAAGAGCACACATTCTGTGCATCAGGATAGTTTATATCAGGTGGGGCCATGGCAGTAATGCGCCGCCATTTCCTTTGCTTCAGAACAGCAATAACAATACATAGATAAAGATGATACATAAACAGAACTGAATAAAAAATGGATACATGCGACCATGGCCATGAAATCGTATAAAACATATCATGCTTACTTGCCTGGGTTGATAGAACACGGATCATTAGTATTCCTGTATGTTCCACGTAACCATTCACATGTCTTTCTACTAGAAGATGTAACAGCAAGGTGAGGCAGGAAAGTTAGTATAGTCCTATATTCTGTTTCTAAGTATTAGTGCCTTATCAGTAAACTACATAGTTATAACTACATAGTATTAGTGCCTTACCAGACATTTACATCCACTAAATCCACAGACCAAGCTTTAATGGCAATAGCTTCACAAAAAAGGATGACACTCAGACATAATAATAAACATACATATTGCATTTTGGAAAAAAGTGATTTAAGATTAACATTATTTTAAACAACCTTTTTACATCATATCTTTCAACCTTGTTATCCTGTCTACTAAAAGGTCAAAACACGAACCTACACAACTGACAAAGAACCGAAGGTGGACACAAATATACTTCTGAAAAAATCAAATAAATGTGCAATAGCCATAGGCGGCATATATTTTCTACATCGGGCGAAACAATAGCCACAGTAACGGTGACACAACATGTAAAAAGAATACAACACAATCAGATAACTCGCCACAGCGAGCACTCCGTGTTGGGCCGTGCCGCACAAATGTTTTTTTGAAAACCTCCCTGCGGCGGTAGAGGTACAACTGTAAAAATGATGTTCAAAAGTTAATTTTATTCTCCTAAATTAGACTCATACCCAAATGTAACATAAGCTCAATTTTCAAAATACCAAACTGATAAAAACACAAAGACAATCAAAACTATAATATTAACAACAACAAAAAAATTAAGTAAATTAGAAAACCATACCCGCATATTGCACACACCATTCCGTCTACAGTTTCAACAGAAACATCATCTTATCACCTTCAACTTCTGAAAAATCCAAAGAATGGTACTTTTTTAGCACTAAGTAACATTGTTTCTCTTTGACTCTCATCATACACCTATGAGAAATCAAGGCTTCATTTATCAAATTAGGCTAAAAATAATCAATTAAACATACACCGGTACAACAATTCAACTAAACATCAAAAAATTAAGGCGACCTAATTCCAAAAGTTCAAATAATATAAAACACACAAACCCACAAAAACCTATCAATTTACCAATTCTTAAAAAAACGGAACAATCTAAAAAAAAACTTGCTATTGGTGGTTGGTCGGAGGTACCATACAACATTCACATGCCCTTTCTTTCTAATGGGTGGGACCCAATTTGACTACATGACCAAGATAATCTGTATGAAGTTTTACATTACACCTGGGAGGTATCCGTCTACCCGCTAGTATGGTATCATCTAGAAATTAGAAGTCAGTTATGAGATAATTTTTGAACTATAAGAGAAATAAGAAAACAAAAAGTCTAATTACCAAAATCATGTTCACCCCCAGGTTTGTCATCATGTTAATTGTTGATTATATTAAATGGTATCCATAAGCCAATCTCACGTGGTAGCTCAACCCATATAAACTCCAAGGCTCTTGCAAGCATATCTATAAACATGTACCCTTGTTATACTTGACTCTTGAATGTCAATGGAAGTAAAGTGATAAATATATCATCCAAAGAGGGGGCCCCCACTTGTAATCTGCAAAAAACACATTAGGGATGAGTATGAATCTTGAACCATAAAACTAAAGTAAGAGTAACACTATCGTTTTTTCACTTAGTCGTCGTGTGGATCTGGCCTGATTTGTGGATACTTGAATATTGTCCGATCATATACATTGGTCAGTTCTACAAATTTAGAATATGCTGACCGACTAAATATAAAAAAAATATGTAGCATTTGAGCACAGTCTGTCTTCTGTAATTTCACTATCATCAACATTTTTAGAAGAAAATATAATCATAACCTAACTCATTCGAGCCAATTAAACACAAAAGTTCACCCAAATTGACTTCTTTGATATAACTACTAATATAACTATAACATAAATTCAAAATTACCGTGTCTGATCAGTAGAATCTAATGATGCTAAAAATGAAAGATAATATGATGCATCAACTTCTTGAAAATCTCCCCAAAAGAAACGTATTACAGTATCAGTAAGAGTAGAATATATGGTAAAACTACGAACACTAACAAATATATAACTCAGTCCAGTACCCTTCACGATATCCAAGCTTTTGATTAGTGTTTTTCTT
This sequence comes from Chrysanthemum lavandulifolium, assembly GCA_022545495.1. NCBI lineage: Eukaryota > Viridiplantae > Streptophyta > Magnoliopsida > Asterales > Asteraceae > Chrysanthemum > Chrysanthemum lavandulifolium. The sequence continues at coordinate 108,588,682 of CM040246.1, forward strand.
AACAGGTCAAGGAGGTTAAAAAGTGAATAGACAGCGTTTATGGGTCAACCCAACCCATTATGACCCATACTTAAAGTTACCCATTTCAAGCCAAAACTATTATTACTAATTACCCAACCGCCAATCTTGTCAGCGCTAACACAAAAGACAGTAATAAAGGGAGGAACGACACAAAAATCACCTTTGATATGAAGAATGGGCATAACCATATACGACGACACAGGCACAGGACATAAGAAACCTCTACATGCTAACAGCTGTAACAAAACAAAGTTAAGAGAATCGGAGATACATGTTCGACATTTGTATAAAAAAATTCCAAAATAAGAATATACGAACACACTTCTAGATTGTTTGATGGAAATAGCTCATTCTCTCTCACTTCATCATGTAGGCTTAGAGAGGACCTTCTGATCTTGTCTGTGCCAAAAGAAGCCCAAGTCTACAAATCACATAACAACAATTAATAACATAGCATACATAAAAAGAAAATCACAAATGAGTTGAAAGTATGAATCGAGTGGCATAAGACATAAGTCTTGCCTGACATAGTCTTCATTTAACGCATTCACAACATCAATCTCCGGTTCAACTTTCAGTACTTCACTATTGTTAATACAAATATCGTCATTAAACGTTATTTATATTTTTGATCTTTACCTAAGTTTTGTTAACGACAAAAGTAAATTTAATTTTAAAAAAGCTTAAAGCTTGTCAAGTTTAATAGATATTAAAACAAGCTTTTTCAAACAATATCTTCATCATTTAAGCATTTACATTGTGACTAATCATATCTTAATATGAGTCTAAGCATAATGTATGATAGTAGTTTTAGAATGTTTTAGTTTCTTAAAAACTAAACATTACTTATGTATTTGCATATTTCTAAAATAGAAAAACAACACATGACATCATGTGATGCATCATGGAAATCATTGGAAGATTTAATTAGATATTTTGTGTAGATTTGTACTCTTCATATCTTATACAATCTTGCATAGATATGGTTGACTTTGGAAAGATATTGATATCTTCTTTGTCGGACTCGCGGCACCAAAATATATAACGGACCCCTTTCAAGGGGTCCGTCCGTGGTGCTGGCGATGGTTTTGGCTATAAATAGCAAAGCCAAACCAAGTAGTTTTTCATCCCTTTCTATCATACTCTCTTACATATCTTCTCTAACCTTTCTAACTCGGTTTCATATCATATTAGTGATCTCTTTTGTAACAAAGAAGATCAAGTCACATTCAAGCTTCAAGCGAGAAGTTGGAAGTCTTGTTTGTTTAGTGTTGTATGATCTTGTGTTGATTCATACTTCATTGTTGTATTAAACCATCATAATCTTGTGAGTGTGAGTGGTTAGTATTTTAGTCCTCAAAATACATTGTGTGCGGGAGTGGTTTTACCCTTGGAAAGAACTCGACATCTAGCTTAGTGTCGGAAATAGTGTAAGCGAAGTGTAAATGTTTCTCTGCCGGTGAAAGGAGCTTGTTAACTAGTGAAGTTAAACTCTCGAGTGTGAGACTCGGGGAGTGGAGTAGGGCAAGGAAAAAGAGTCCTTGTAGACCGAACCACTATAAACAACTTGTTGTGGTTTGATCATTTATTTCCTTATTTACTCTTTACATATTGCTTGCATATTTCATTAACATATCTAAGATCAATATCAATTGATATTTCAATAAGTTTCAAAACAAAATTTTAATTGGTAAACTATTCAACCCCCCCTTCTAGTTTTCTACAATTGGTACCAGAGCCTCGTTGCTCAAGAATTTCTAAAATAACTTGTATTTTATAAACTTGAAACGATCCATGGATTCTGAAAACTTTAAAGAAGGGCAATCTATGCAAAGACCACCACTCTTTGAAACTAATGGATTTATCTATTGAAAAAACCGTTTTGAAACATATGTAAAATCAAAAGATATAGATATTTGGTTTGTTATTGTTAAAGGGGATTTTAGTTCTACAACAAAGGATATTTATGTTGATGAACAAAAGAAATTAATTGCTAAAAATAATGAAGCTAAAATGATGCTTTATAATGCTTTGCCTAGAAAAGAATATGAAAGAATTTTTATGTGTGAAACCGCCAAAGATATTTGGGAATCTTTGATTGTTACACATCAAGGTAATTTACAAGTCAAGGATAACAAAATTGATCTTCTTGTTCAACAATATGAACAATTTGTTATCCCTGAAGATGAAACCATTGATTGTGGCTTTGCTCGCTTTAATACTATTATTACATCACTTAAAGCACTTGATGAATCTTTTCGTAGTAAGAACTTTGTCGAAATTTCTTAGAGCACTCCATCCCAAATGAAGAGCTAAAGTGACCGCTATTGAAGAATCAAAAGATCTCAAAAATGTCACTAGACGAGCTAATCGGTAACCTCAAAGTACGAAATGGTGATGGAGAAAGATTCGGAGATCATCAAAGGAAGAAGGGAGAAGATCAATCCGTTGCTCTAAAAGCAAAGGCGGAATCAAGTGAATATGACGAATCTTGCTCCGGTAGTGAAGATGAGGAGTATGCCATAGCCGTTAGAGACTTTAAGAAGTTCTTTAGAAGAAGAGGAAAGTTTGTAAGACAACCTCGAGAAGAAAAGAAGCCATTCCGAAGAGATCGGGATGACAAAAAGGGTAAATGTAGTAAAGTATAAAGTACTATTTGATGAAAATGGTAGTAAAATACTAAAAGATGCTATCACCATAGCTAAAGGAGTTAGGAAAAATAACATATACGTCTTGAAAATAGATAAAACATATAATGACAAACTTTTCCTAACAACTTTAGATGATAGCTCATCTCTTTGGCATAGACGCTTAGGTCATGCTAATATGAGACTTATACAAAACCTATCTTCAAAAGAGCTAGTTAGGAATTTACCAAAACTAAAATATGACCAACACTTTTGCGACGCTTGCAAAATTGGTAAACAAACCCATAGTAGTCATAAATCTAAAAATATGGTGTCCACATCTAAGTGTCTAGAATTATTGCATATGGACTTGTTTGGTCCATCCGCTATAAGAAGCTACAGAGGCAACTTATACACTTTGGTCATAGTAGATGATTACTCAAGGTTTACTTGGACGTTGTTTTTGAAAACTAAAAATGAAGCAATAAAAGATGAATCATGGGTAATTGCCATGCAAGAAGAGTTAAACCAATTCGTTAGAAATGATGTTTGGAAATTAGTTCCTAAGCCCAACGATCAAACTATAATTGGAACGAAATGGGTTTTTCGAAATAAAATGGATGAAAATGGTGTAGTATCTAGAAACAAAGCTAGGCTTGTTGCACAAGGTTATAATCAACAAGAAGGGATTGACTATGATGAAACTTATGCACCGGTAGCTAGACTCGAATCTATTAGAATATTACTTGCTTATGCATGTGCTTATGACTTTAAATTATTTCAAATGGATGTTAAAAGTGCATTTCTTAATGGGTTTATTAACGAAGAAGTGTATGTTGCTCAACCTCCGGTTTTACCGACTTTGAGAAACCACCTCATGTCTTCAAACTCAAGAAAGCATTATACGGTCTTAAGCAAGCACCAAAAGCTTGGTACGACCGACTTAAGACTTTTCTTATTGATAACAAATACACTATGGGATTAGTAGATAATACCCTTTTACCAAGAAAAAGAGTCACATATTATCATTGTTCAAATATCGTTGATGACATCATATTCGGATCAACTTGTCAAGAACTATGTGATGATTTCTCTAAAATCATGCACCGACGAGTTTGAAATGAGTATGATGGGTGAATTAAATTTCTTTCTAGGACTCCAAATTAAACAACTAGAAGATGGCATATTTTTTAACCAATATAAATATATAAAAGACATGCTTAAGAAATTTGGTCTTGAAGATTCCAAACCAACTAAAACACCCATGTCCTCGGACACTAAACTCACCAAGGACGAGGAAGGTGAATCCGTAGATAACACTAAATATAGAGGAATGATTGGTAGCCTACTCTATCTTACGACTAGTAGACCCGACATTATGTTTAGTGTTTGTCTATGTGCTCGCTTTCAAGAAAACCCAAAGGCATCACACTTAGAAGCCTTAAAAGGATTTTAGATACATTAAGGGAACAACGTGTTTAGGATTATGGTATCCCAAAGGAACGGTGTAGAAACCATAGTGTATGCCGACTCGGATCATGCCGGTTACTATGTCGATAGAAAAAGTACAAGTGGTATTTGCACTTTTGTTGGACATTGTCTCACCTCATGGTTTGCAAAAAGCAAACGACTTTAGCCATCTCAACTCATCAAGCCGAGTACGTCTCGGCCGGAAAAGCATGTCAACAAGCTCTTTGGATGAAGCAAGCTCTCGAGATTACTGAATTCATCTCAACGATATTGTTATACTTTACGACAACAAAGGATCCATCGATCTCAGCAAGAATCCCGTTCAACATGCTCGTACAAAGCATATTGAAATCCGTCATCACTTTCTTCGCGACAATGTTCAAAAAGGAAACATCTCAATCGAGAAAGTATCCTCCGAAGACAACATTGCCGACATCTTAACTAAGCCTCTTAAACGAGAACCTTTTAATCTCCTTAGACTTGGTTTAGGGTTAACGGAACCAAACATGTAGGATAAACATAGCCCAAAACATTAGAATAGTCAAAACAAAACAATTTTGTTTTGTATCCGCACATCTGTAGCCACGGCACCAAACAACAACACAGACGGAACCAAAATTTGGTACCGTCTCGGTCCGTGGTGTCTCTGAAACAAAGCGCTACCTACAAAACATCCTCTTCCTCAAAACCCACTTTACTAAAACGTGTAAACATTAAACCAAGCTCATTGTTGACACCTTCCCACTTACTAATCACCAGAGATAACATCATTGTAAGTATCCTAACTACATTTTATCTCTTAATTCTGAGTCTAGGATTCTTATTTGTGCACAAAACCATTACAAATCATTACATGGGGTTTATGTATGCTTTTGTACTAAATATGAATTCAATTGGCAAATTGCATAACTAGTCATTGAAATTAGGTACTACATTATCATATTGCATAAACAAATCATGCTTCCCACTAATCAATAGATAATGACTATAAGGCCTTATTCAAATAACCAAACACCCCATGTCAAAAATTTTGAAAAACTTCTCACGTGTAGGAAAACAATTTTTCATTGTTAATACAAATAGAAACGTTAGACTTTCATCACTTGCATGCTCTTGAATACTAAAGGTATTGCATAACTAATATGCATTCCCGGGTATATTCAAATGAAGCCACATTGAATTAGGAGCATTTGGGTTATCTCATGGTATTTTCCAAACACCCCACTAAAACCATTTTTATGCATAAAATGAGTCGAGATAGCTGCAACTCCAAATCGTCTTCATATAGGCACACACTAGAACCAAAACGTTAATGTTTATCCTCATTTTTAACATATTAATTCTTGCTCCTAGGAACAACCATGGTAGCCGCAAGATTCTATGATCACAAGGACACACTTGGCTACATTCCCAAACATTACAAAACCAAAGGACTTTCCAAAGAACAAGTAGAAATCTTTAAGAGTCTAGAATCAAGGTATTTCCATGAGGGTAGAACCATTCACCCATCTTTCATTGAAAATGCCAATCTCCGTGAAGAACTAGCCGCCATTCAATTTGATTATCTTCTTGACATCGATGAACCAATTTGTCCTAGGTTTGTGTTAGAATTCTATGCTAGTGTGACCGGCTTTAGTGATGAAGATGATGATGAGTTTTGTCTTAGGTTTAAAATCAATCAAAACGATTACACCATCACCTTAACCAACTTTACTCAATTACTAGGAATTCCCAACCGAGGGACATGTGTCTACTCGGATAAGTGGTCACTCACAACTCTTGATGCAATCAATGACCGCTCTCTTCCCTACCATACACCTCTAGCAAATAAGGATGTCATCCGTGAGCACCTATTTATCCCAAGGGGGACACAACTCGAATCACCCGAAAAGGAAAAGAAGTGAACCGAGATCCATATGGAATGGAGCTAAATGAACTTAAGCCCGAATTTAGAAAATGGGAAGAACTACTTAGAGCCAACGTCATTAGAACAATAGGAAATAGGGATCACATCAATGCTTGTCTTTGCCATATGCTCTACAACTTGTCCACCCGTCAACCGTTCAATTTAGCCTACTACATCGCTAGGAGAATGATTGATATTCCAACTCAAGGTTCGGTTGCTCTTCCATACGGGATGCTTCTCACCCCGTCTCTATAGAAACTTTGCACCAATTCCACCAAGCCCAAAAGGGATGCACCTTCACTATAAGCTCATCCCTCACATCTTTGTACCTTTGAGTGATGCACGAGTTGCTAAGACAAAAGGCAAGAGAGCAAAACCTCCAACTCCATCATCATCATCATCAAATAGCTCGATGATGGTCTTCCAAACTCTCGCCTTCCACCTCATGAGTATTATGCATCTCTTCCGAGATTGAGAATGAATCGGTGGAGTTCAAGCAAACCAAGGGATGTTCAAGTGCCTTGGTAGAATGATGACCAAGATCTACAGAAGTTGGATAAGTGAGAATCGTTTTAAGGAGCGTTTGGAACAATACATTATCTCTAATGTTTGATACAATTTGGTTTTTTTATCTTGTAGGATGATAATATAACTCGAAAAAATGATGTATACTAACAATCTTATGCAGGGAGATAGCACAAGTATGCTATCAAATTTTACCCATTTTCACTATAATGTGAAAATCACTTGGCCTAGCTCAAAATCTATGCTCCATTATGTTTGTACATGTGTTATTTACTTTTCCTAACTAGAAATGTTTAGTGTCACATGTTTTGAGAAAAATTTCAGGTTTCGGAAAAGTCCCCGACACCTTAAAATGCACTCTGTGAACTTTTCTGCACTGTACGGATCAGACGGCACCAACGATTTGGTTCCGTCTGTTATAAGAAATGGTACCGCCGTGCACTGCCAAGCGGACAGACGACACCCTTTTAGGGGTCCGTCCTGTAAAATTTTGGTGCCGTGGATCCTCCGGGTAACTTACGAATTTCGATTCTTTCGTCATTCAAATTACCATCCATTGCTTGTAGGTCAATCTTAACTAGTTTATACCCTTATTAGAACTAGTATAATTCACTTAGGGATATAAGAAATCCATTTCCCACCAAAATTCAAAAATTTTAAAAATTCACCCAAGGAGCCCTTTGGCATAAAGGAAGGAACCAAATTTTTGGTACCTTGAAATCCGTAGGTAATCTGATTGTTAGGAAATTCCACTCATTAGAACACATTTATTGCAAATCTTTGCTTCTTCACTCCATCTCTCTTGTATGGCTTGACTTGGGTGATATGACTAGCATTTAACCCACTTCCAAATCATTAGGAACCTCATCCCTTCTATGGTTTAACATCAAATCAAACACATTTCTCCATAATTTTTCATTTCTATAAATTGAGAGGTTTTAACATAATCATCCTCACACCTTCTTCATTCTTACCATCATCTAGCAAAGAAAAACACAAGTCAAAATGACAAAATCATCTCCTAAACCTTGCAAGAAAATCGCTAGAATTATCGTGAGGCCTTGTTGCTTCGTAAACTTGAGCTCCTCATCCGAGTCTTCTCCACTCACAATCTCATCCCCCATACGAGATGATACAAGCCTAACTTTGGCTACTCCTACTCAATCATCAATTGTGATCACCACTCCACCACCCATAAAAACACCAACTTCACCACCACCGGCACCCATCCAAACATCCAAAACACCCTCACCACCAAAGTCTCCAACTCTAATTCCTTTGGAGTTATTTTCCACACCACCTACTTCTCCAAATCCTTTCTTGGAGGACTTGGAAGACTTGCCTCCGAGGCCAAATCATCCACCACCATTGCCATCCTTTGGCACAATTGAGCGGATTGCTCATGAGTCACCTAGGCCATCTTTTGACCCAAACGCCCCATTAGGGCAAAACCGCTTCTCTTCCACCCCATTCACAAAGACATCCATGGTCCTTTGTATGGGGACCAACCACTCCTACATCAATGTCCCTCACATAGAGGACATTGAGGAGTGCATGGGATGCTAATCCCACAAGAGAGGAGATTCAAGCGGAACTCCAAAACCTCTACCAATTCAAAGGCATGGTGGATTCTCACCTAAGTGAGACTATGCAAATGCAAAATGCTTTGCTAGCCTCCATCATGACCACCCCAAACATCACCACCAACACCAACACATCTACCATTCCACCACCACAACCTCACCAAACATACTATCCACCTAGGCATGGTTGCTCAACTTGTGAGCAAACCGCCCAAACCGTTGATCGGACACGGGTTATGGTCCATGACTTCCAAGAGGAAATGAGGTTCATCCTCAATCACATCCTTGAGCGCCTCATCGCTCTTTCTCATCCACCATCTCATTAGAATGGTCATAGATTAGCATTTCTAAGTTTTTTCTTAGGATTATTTCTCTTTCTTGTACTAAAACACATCATTGTGTTCTCTTTTCATGATTCTTATTCATGAAAAATTTTAACTAATGAATGGTGTTTTCTATATTGTTGGTGCCTCTACATAGTGTTTGGAAATGCTTTTGAATGATCATTATTACTAACAATTTTTTTGTAGCTTTCTTTTTCACAATCCATGTATCTTCCCATTAAGCACCCAATTTAGGGGGAGCTTTGGTCAAGGGAGATAATGGCTCGCTCATTACATTCCGCATCGCCTCTTCTTTTGTTGAGACAAAAGGGGAGAATATATATAGAACTTGTTTACATTTGTTATATTTGACTTTTAGAAAAAGTCAAGCGCATACATTGACTTTACGAAAAGTCAAACATGATACTTCATTGGTAATACTTGACTTTTCCGAAAAGTCAATCAGACATACTGACTTTCGAAAAGTCAACATCATGCATCAACTAGTGAAAACTTTGACTTTTAAAAAGTCAAACATCATACACTTGCATTATCATTTCCTTTTTAAGTTCTAAAACTAATATTTTTATAACTCTTGCACAATCTTTGTATCTTTTATAAAAATAAAATTTATATTTTGTCCTCAACAAAAGGGAAGATTGTTAATACAAATATCGTCATTAAACGTTATTTATATTTTGATCTTTACCTAAGTTTTGTTAACGACAAAAGTAAATTTAATTTTCAAAAGCTTAAAGCTTGTCAAGTTTAATAGATATTAAAACAAGCTTTTTCAAACAATATCTTCATCATTTAAGCATTTACATTGTGACTAATCATATCTTAATATGAGTCTAAGCATAATGTATGATAGTAGTTTTTAGAATGTTTTAGTTTCTTAAAAACTAAACATTACTTATGTATTTGCATATTTCTAAAAATAGAAAAACAACACATGACATCATGTGATGCATCATGGAAATCATTGGAAGATTTAATTAGATATTTTGTGTAGATTTGTACTCTTCATATCTTACACAATCTTGCATAGATATGGTTGACTTTGGCAAGATATTGATATCTTGTCGTCGGACTCGTGACACCAAAATATATAACGGACGGAACCCTTTCAAGGGTCCGCCGTCCGTGGTGCTCGCTGATGGTTTTGCTATAAATAGCAAAGCCAAACCAAGTAGTTTTCATCCCTTTCTATCATACTCTCTTACATATCTTCTCTAACCTTTCTAACTCGGTTTCATATCATATTAGTGATCTCTTTTGTAGCAAAGAAGATCAAGTCACATTCAAGCTTCAAACGAGAAGTTGGAAGTCTTGTTTGTTTAGTGTTGTATGATCTTGTGTTGATTCATACTTTATTGTTGTATTAAACCATCATAATCTGGTGAGTGTGAGTGGTTAGTATTTTAGTCCTCAAAATACATTGTGTGTGGGAGTGGTTGTACCCTTGGAAAGAACTCGACATCTAGCTTAGTGTCGGAAATAGTGTAAGCGAAGTGTAAAGGTTTCTCCGCCGGTGAAAGGAGCTTGTTGACTAGTGAACTTAAACTCTCGAGTGTGAGACTCGGGGAGTGGAGTAGGACAAGGAAAAAGTGTCCTTGTAGACCGAACCACTATAAACAACTTGTTGTGGTTTGATCATTTCTTTCCTTATTTACTCTTTACATATTGCTTGCATATTTCATTAACATATCTAAGATCAATATCAATTGATCTTTCAATAAGTTTCAAAACAAAGTTTTAATTGGTAAACTATTCAACCCCCCTTCTAGTTTTCTACAACTATTTTCCACCAACGCATCCGTGTTCACTGCGTCATACTGCCAAAAAAACATAATAACAAATTTACCAAAAAACCCTACATTTCAAAAACCCGCAAAACTAAACACAATTAAACTGAAACTGATTCGGTATAACCAAATCCTTAAAAAACAAAAAGAAACCCAATTGAACATTTGAAATATTAAAAATTTAAAACTTAAATTAATTGGGCGTCCTACATGCCATTTGAAGGTCAAAGGCTGGTCTATTGATCTTCTTCTCCATATCCATATTGTCACACAACCTGAGAAATGAAAAAAGTTAGTCCATACTTACACCATCTGATTCAACATGAAGTCACTAACAAAAATAATTCAACTTAATAAGACCATTTCACTTTATCACTTCCTAAACTTCTAAAGAATGTAGGCCCTTAGTTGTCAATCACAAAACAAAAACATGTCTTTGAATGCAATCAAGGAACCAAGCAAGACAATTCCAATTTGTGTTATCCCATCAAAACTGCATTAGGTAGACAAAATATTGCCCATAGTCCATACTTACACCATCTTATTCTGGAGCAAATATTGACTACATTAACCAAAACAATTCAACTTAATAAGACCCATTCACTTGATCACTTCCTAAACTTCTAAAGAGTGTTTAGAGTGTTTTAATTACCATCCACAAAGATAATAACTATAAACTACATCATATATGCAGAATTAGACCTAACATGTTTTAGACATGGTTCACGAATTTTGTCGAACAGTTTGTAGGCATTATTATACTCCCTTTTTCTAACTCACATTTTAACTTGACTAATTTACAGATAATGTCTTCGCCCAGCAAAGAATTTGCTCACCTCAGAATCCTCCTTGAAAATATGCTATCTGCCACCTACAACTTCGCTCAAGACAATTAAGAAACACAGGACGGGTGTTGAGACTGAGGAGACGAAAGAGAAGTGAATCTTCGATTCTTGAGACTGAGGAAACGAAATAGCGCACCATGTATCAGGGAGAAAGCCACATATGTCGTGAGAAACGGTAACAGGCCAGGAAAGCGGAGATGGACGTTGCGGTTGGGCTAAAGAAAATAGCGGAAGCCCTAAGCGACGATGAATGACACCGTTTCATATCCTAAAATTAATATATATATATATATATATATATATATATATATATATATATATATAATATTTTACGGTTATTGAGTATTTGACTAACGTGATCTATTTGGTTTTAACTCGTGTGATATTGGTACGTTTTGAAAATGGAACTTGAGATTGTGACTTGGATTTGGATAATAAGGATACTTAACGAACTTTATTATACAAATTGTGACTTGACATAATTGGATCGTTATCGGATTTACGATATTGGACTTTGGACTTGTTGGATATTTTTGGACTTGAGACGGTATAATATATTATACTCGAAATGAATTTAATATTGTTAGGTTCTCATTTATGTAACACAAGCATCAATATAAGAAGTAGAGATGAAGAAGTGATCGGTTGAACAAGTTAACACACACACGAATGAATAAAGAAAAGTTATGCGTAGGAAATGTGATAAAATGAACAACCAACCCCCAAATGGAAGTTTACAACATTATTTATAGGGAAGGAACTAGGGCAACATGCAAGTTCCCTTCCTTTCCTTATTGGGCTTGGGTCAAGGCTTATGGGCTTTCTACATAAGCCTTGCCTTAATTATAAACATAAAAGCCTAATTAAGCATACTATTACATATTGTTTACAAACACTTGAAGTATAATTTAGGAGTGATTCCAACAATCTCCCCCTAAGTGTTGGTAATTAATGATTAGAGTGAAAAACGTTGTAGGTACTGATGCAATAGTTGCTTTGACGTCTTCTGACATTCTTCTTTCTTGTGAGAAGAAGTGTCTTGATTCCAACAATCTCCCCAGTGTAGGGATCTTGTTTACTTTGAAGTTTTTCAGCTCTGACGTCTTCATTTTCTTTGTTCTTTGATCTTTGATCTTTGTTCTTTGTGGTGGTAGTGATAGTATGTTGTGGTTATCTGCATCAGGTCCGCTTTATTGCACCAGTGTCTCCACGTCTTTCTCCAACATGCTCACACGCTCTTTAACGTTGAATTTCAGTACTGATGTAGTTCTCTTAGTCTTTAAACTTTGTAGATTCTTTGACCTTGACGAATAATCATTCTGACTTTGTGTTTCCTTTTGAGAGAACTTCAATTAGTGTTGTTGTTGGTATGAGCAAGTGAAGAATCGCACGATCTTTTCCTCCCCAAGCATCCATAAGAAGAAAACATAAAACATGGGTTAGAAATAATCCAGTAACTTACAAGTTTGAACTTTGAGTGTGTTATGACATAGTGTGAAAACACGTCTCTAATTCTCACAAAGGTCGCTTCTGAACTGAGTCCCACAAGTGAGATAACGCGATGTGCAAGTACACCTACAGTTCGTGTGAGTCGTTGAGGTATACCAAGCATCACCCCACAACTATAGACCTGTTTGAGACACACTAAGCGTAACCCACAAGGAGTTACAAGTGACTGCTTTGTCGGTCATGTTTGATGTTGACCTGGCGGGAGTTTCCATTCAATCATTGAGGATCACATGTGAACCTCTCATAAATGTTCTCGACAGTTGCTAAGATCATGTGGGACTCGATAATGTATCATTTGCGTCCTTAATGTTGAGCGACAAGTGATGAGATGTCAAGTGTACCTAAGAGATCTTTTGATGAATCTCGTGGCTCTAGACTAAATAGTGCAATTTGGTTTTCTGGCGGAGACCGGGAGAGAGTCTCCTTCTTCAATACCAAGCAATCTCTAGAGAAAGCCGATAGTTTACGTAAGGTTCCTGTGAGAATGAAACAAGCTTTTGTTGAGAGAAACTTGAGTGGCTAAGAAGGTTTAGTGCATAAATCCTTTGGGTCCATGACGACTTTGATCTTCAATACCGGTGTCATCAAGTGACAACCAAGTAGCATATGAATTGAACCGGTTATGCATACTAAGTTGAATAACGGAGGCTATTTCTTTTCACCCTTTTCTTTACTTTTCTTTTAATTCTTCAACTCCTTCTTTCTCCGATTCTCATTTTCTCCTTTTTATAATCGTACCTATGGACTTCTAAATTCTAACTATTGGTGGTGTCCTTGGGTAGATCCCTCCGGCTCTGGCGGATCATAGGACGGTTATTCCTAACCTTAGCCACCTTATAACTCCATGACTAACCTACGTTGCCGTAAACCATTTTCATGTAAAATCTCTTAAAGTGGTTATGAGTAAAAGCATTTTGTACCACTGTGAGAGTTTTGTATTTTAAATACTCCCCTCCACACGTGCTTAAGTATTTTGACGTAAATACGCACGAGTGAGAGAAGAGGGCGCTTTTGAATTGATCAACTCAAGATAGACAATTCCCGCGAGACACGGTTACATCAACGACTAGGTCGGCTTGAAGTTGTAAACACTCCTTGGAGAGGAGGTTTGACCCGTGAAGGTTCATGTTTACCAAGAGTTTCTCGAATGGTACATTCTCTTGGCGTCGTTCGGGGTCAAGGAAACTTCCTTTTCTTGAGCAAGTTTTATAACACCTAGGCGATGAACCTAATCGTTGTAGTGTAGTAATTAGGGTAAGCCACGGGTATTGATATCGTTCTCTGGGGAATAGGAATGCTAGTGAGAAGTTACTACGCTAAGGTTGAGGTTGAGGAAGATTATTTTTATCTTTTATGTTTTTAGAAATTGAAAAGTACGAATCTCGGGTATTGGATTTGGGGGTTGGTATTGCTACCGATTACTCTACTATTATCTAATTATCTAAGCTAAGGTTGTGATAGTCTATGTCTAATTGATGTGTACTCGTATGATAGTTTAAAGATGTGTTTACTTAGGTTTTACTACTCCTTAATTATCTCCTATTGATGGTTGATTTGTCACGTCCTTATTCCTAGTTGCGTTGTGATTCTAAGGCTATAGGGCGTGCTTGTTTCCTAACTCTTTGAAATTACCAAAGGGTCTTGTTTACAAATCCTCTAGTGATTTATAGGCGCCTACTCTACGGTTGTCCTTGAATACTTTATCCTACAATTACCTAGATAATTATATTCTAAAGTTCACAAAGAAAAGTCAAGCATTAAGTACACAACGAATAATCTAGCGCACTCTAGATCATTAGTCAACTAAGATAAGTATCAACCAATCAATATTCAATAATTAAGTTTCATATTCCTAAGCAAACACACAAATAAATTAGCGGGACATGGAGAACATGCAAGCATACACACAAATAATCAAAGACATAATTAAATTAATGAAGTAAATACTTATCTTGATGTATAATAGGGTTTAGAACCTAAAATCTGCACAAGAAAGCCTTGGTTCGGTTTAGGTTTTACTCCAAAAGACTACACACAAAAGCGAAAAATTCGGATTCTATATATAAGATTACATCTGCGACGGCGTCACCTTATGTTTCGTGGCCGTCGTGTCGCCGTCATTAGGGTTTCGTCTTGGCCACGTAAACCTTTCGGCGGCGTCACCTATATTTGTGTGCGCCGTCCCTTGACTCGACGCCGTCTTGGGCGCATCTAGGCCGTCTGAGTAGCGACGGCCTATTCCTTTAGAACTGGCGTCGTCCGCGAAAACATGCAATTTTGCCTCGAGCCGTCGCAAAATTCCTTCCCGGCGTCGCGAGATATCTTGATGGCCGTCGCCTTATGTTTCAATGACTTTGAGTGTCTCGATTCGACTTTGGCCATTTTCTTCGTATATTCGCGCCTTTTCGTCCAAATAAGCATCATTCCGACATTTTGCCTTCAAGAGACCTAAAAGTGAAAAGGAGCGATATTAAGCAATAACGGATACAAAAGTGATCGAATAAGGGCTTAAATGACCCCTCAAAAGGTACCTTTTAAAACCTTATCAAATATCCCTACACTTGGTATTTGCTTGTCCTCAAGCAAATGTGCTTTTAACCAATTAATTTATAAGTTAGGGGTCATGAAGCATCCATTCAAAGCGGTCCACAACACATATAAGCCCATAAAAGTCATAACAAGCACGGAAATTACATACTAGCACCTCACATGGGGTGTTTGGATACTCGCATCTCTCTCGGTGTATATATGAAATATAACAAATCGGAAATGGAAGATAAACACTCATTAACCGGTCCTAGTACATAGATTACCATAGGCTTGAGAATAGATCAAACCTCCGTCGCTTTGGCGTAAGCACCTAGGAAAGACTATCAAAGAGGTCTTTTAAAGGGTTGTAACGTTAGGCTTACGGTAGGAAATGAAGGGTTTGGTGGGATAGGCTATTTAGTGGTGGATAGTCAAAATCTCTATGTTGCAAGTATCGAAGAATGGCGTTGCTAAGCCAAGACTCGACACTCTAAAACTCTAGGCAACGAAAATAAACAAACATAATTTAAAAGATAGATGTAGGATGGTAGCCGTATGTTTTTTTTTTTTTTTTTTTTTTTTTTTTTTTTTTTTTTTTTTTTTTTTTTTTTTTTTTTTTTTTTTTTTTTTTTTTCATACACTTTTACTCTACCATCCTCTACGGTACATCAAAATGATAGGGATTTATAGACACATCCCTACACTTGAGTTTTATTACTCTAACACTAATTTGACCCGAATTGAAAAGATCAAAACACTTGGAGTACATTATTATGCAAACAAAGGGAATTTGAGTTTAACGTTCTCTTCCTATATTTCATAAACTTTAACTTTTCCATGAATCCCAATCATCCCAAAGCGTATACAAAGGATATGACTCGACTTAGCAACTCATGCAAGCAACGGATAATTGAACTAAGGGTTTTGGGTGATAACATAAATTGCACTAAAGTGAGTGCAATAAAGGTAGGCTAAAGCGATTTGGGTGTATATTTGGGGTGGGGTGTAAACAATGCTCTTCATTGATATTCGGAAAAACGAAACATCACGAGAACCGCGAAAAGGATAGGCTCGAGGGGTTAACTAGGGGTATCGTGTACTAAAGATGAGTACAACGCAAAGGGTGTGGGGAATTACTCAACCGATATGGAAGAAGTAATTATATTACGGTATCAAACAAGGGTTTATCCTAATGCCTCTTATCATTTAGTTATTCCTAACTACACAAGTGTAGTCTCACTAGCGATCTCGGAATGCATCACAAAACAAGTTCTAGAATCTAATATACTACGGTTCACACTCTAAGCATTAAAGATGAATGCTTTAATTCCTACTAATCTAAGGCGATCCTCGCATTTTGGGTGGAATTTAGGTGGTAAAGGGTTTTGTGCTAGTCATGCAACTTCCTATCCATGAGGCGCTTTTGTTAAGACTAATGGCCCACTCTTATCGTCATGAAAAATTTTAAATTTGGCTAAAATTACCCTAACCTACATTTTCTCATGGTTTATTACACAAATACACTTGGACAAAGCAAATAGTCAAGGATAAGCATAGTTTCAAAGTTCCGTTTATTTTCCTCCTACACTTAAAGCGAACATTGTCCCCAATGTTCCCGAAAATATCAAAGTTATGATAATAGAAGGTAATTAAAAGCGAAGAAACTAATACTCCACGATTAGCTCGGTAGGATCCGTAAAAGTGGTGGTTAAATCTTTTCCAAGAAGAGTTTTTGCGTGAAAGGCTCCTTCCAAACTTGTGTAACTTCTTCTTGACAAACTAAACTGCACACTAGAAGAAAACAAAGCGAAACCTTCGCGTAAAATCGGTAATAATATACATAAGACTCGATTTAAACTAGGATATAATGCTTGTGGAATGGATGTTTACGAATTTGTTTTGAAAGTTAAGATCGGAAAATTCCAAAATTTTACAAGTAGCTCGAAAACGAGAAAAAGTGGTGATGTTTTATTCCTTCGGCGCGTCGGTTGCAATCTGACGCCGTCGGTTATCACGACAAAAAGCGGTGCGATTTTACGGAAAAATTTCGGAAAATTTACATCTTTAGAATCGGAAAAATTTACGCAAAACATCCATTATGACTCGATACAAGCATTTGACTCGAACAAACAAACATATATATCTTTTAATTAATTGTTATTCTCATGTTCACGTTTCTTATGAAAGCGTGTGTAATCCTCCTACACTTATCCTTTATGTAAAATACCTTTATATGTAATTAAGGCGAGGTTAAAAACAAAATAAAGCATTTTACAAATTCAAACATGAGAATAAACAATTAATAAAAGATATCGACACACAAATGAAAATGAAAAACAAATACACATGGGTTGCCTCCCGAAGCGCTTGTTTTGTTCGAGTCACGAGCGACTCTACCCTTATTTAACGAGATAAAGGGAAGTTTTCCTACACTTAAGTTTAAGTGCGGGTGATAGTAGCAATACACACCCTTAGGGTGGAAATTTGCTACGTGAGGAGAAGGGTGATGGGTGATTTATATGCTCAAAGAAGTGTGCTCTATTCATTATAACCTTACCTAAGTCTATTGGTGTAGCGAGTGAATCAAATCTCTCTCCTAAAATGGATCATCTTCTATCAACTTCAAAAGATTCTTAGTTAAGGATCCATCTTGACCTAATAAACCGGTTTAAACCCATAGTGTTTCTTGTTATCAACCATGAATGGGTGATATAAGTGTGTAAGGTCATGGGTTACTCCTATATTAGCTTCCACTCTACATGGCCTAGAATCTACCACCTTTATCAAGCAACTACCGGACTATCTATTTTGATGGGTGGATTGGGGCCTAATTCAATTCAAGATTCACATCTAAAGGCGGAACATTGGGTAAGGTTTTTGGTTGAGGCTCGGTTCATCAAAATTAGGAACTTCCCTAGGACTAAGAGAGGTCATGACAACAAGCATCTAAACCTACATTCTCTAGTGGCGTTTGGTCCAAGGTTCTCTATCAATTGGGGCTCCTATAGTCTCTTCTACTTCTTAGGGTAAGTTATAGGTGATGTGTGTTCCTCAGTGATGGTAGGGCTTGTGGGCTTGGGTTTCCACCTTTTCTCCATTATATCTAGATCTCCTAAATGTTTGAAATCTATCCACACATGCAACTAGGTATTTTAGCTTCAACCATCTCACAATCTTGTTTGGGTTTAGGTTTCATGTTCTTAAAAACTAGGTCTTTTGATCATGATGCCTAAGGTTAGATAAATCCTTCTTATCCATTTCCTCAAGTTGTAACAAGCGAAGGTTTATGCATAGGAGGCTTTTACGAAAAATTCTAAAGATGGTGTCACTAAAGGAGTTGATCTTGACAATGATCGTTGAATAGAAGCTACACAAACACAAAATATATCAAATCCATCCAATCTTACACCCTTGTTCTTTTGGATATCTTTAAGATCACTCACAAATTTATCGAACAATAAAAACTAAACCAATCGCAAAATTCAATTGTTCCTCATTTGTTAATGATTCAAATGCAACTTCACTTGCCATAGCGACAAATGAAAAGGGTTTCTGAACACAAACACAAAGAAGGGGATAGACTAAGAAAGCTAAAAATGAGAAAAATTTACTTGATAGGAATCAAGCAAAGAAACCTAAGCGAGGTGGACTACTAACTAGCTATTCTATTCCCGGCGTGCGGCAAAAACTTGATAACGCTACACGCGTCGTTCGGGGTCAAGGAAACTTCCTTTTCTTGAGCAAGTTTTATAACACCTAAGGCGATGAACCTAATCGTTGTAGTGTAGTAATTAGGGTAAGCCACGGGTATTGATATCGTTCTCTGGGGAATAGGAATGCTAGTGAGAAGTTACTACGCTAAGGTTGAGGTTGAGGAAGATTATTTTTATCTTTTATGTTTTTTAGAAATTGAAAAGTACGAATCTCGGGTATTGGATTTGGGGGTTGGTATTGCTACCGATTACTCTACTATTATCTAATTATCTAAGCTAAGGTTGTGATAGTCTATGTCTAATTGATGTGTACTCGTATGATAGTTTAAAGATGTGTTTACTTAGGTTTTACTACTCCTTAATTATCTCCTATTGATGGTTGATTTGTCACGTCCTTATTCCTAGTTGCGTTGTGATTCTAAGGCTATAGGGCGTGCTTGTTTCCTAACTCTTTGAAATTACCAAAGGGTCTTGTTTACAAATCCTCTAGTGATTTATAGGCGCCTACTCTACGGTTGTCCTTGAATACTTTATCCTACAATTACCTAGATAATTATATTCTAAAGTTCACAAAGAAAAGTCAAGCATTAAGTACACAACGAATAATCTAGCGCACTCTAGATCATTAGTCAACTAAGATAAGTATCAACCAATCAATATTCAATAATTAAGTTTCATATTCCTAAGCAAACACACAAATAAATTAGCGGGACATGGAGAACATGCAAGCATACACACAAATAATCAAAGACATAATTAAATTAATGAAGTAAATACTTATCTTGATGTATAATAGGGTTTAGAACCTAAAATCTGCACAAGAAAGCCTTGGTTCGGTTTTAGGTTTTACTCCAAAAGACTACACACAAAAGCGAAAAATTCGGATTCTATATATAAGATTACATCTGCGACGGCGTCACCTTATGTTTCGTGGCGCCGTCGTGTCGCCGTCATTAGGGTTTCGTCTTGGCCACGTAAACCTTGCGGCGGCGTCACCTATATATGTGTGCCGTCCCTTGACTCTGACGCCGTCTTGGCGCATCTAGGCCGTCTGAGTAGCGACGGCCTATTCCTTTAGAACTGGCGTCGTCCGCGAAAACATGCAATTTCGCCTCGAGCCGTCGCAAAATTCCTTCCCGCGGCGTCGCGGATATCTGATGGCCGTCGCCTTATGTTTCAATGACTTTGAGTGTCTCGATTCGACTTTGGCCATTTTCTTCGTATATTCGCGCCTTTTCGTCCAAATAAGCATCATTCCGACATTTTGCCTTCAAGAGACCTAAAAGTGAAAAGGGCGATATTAAGCAATAACGGATACAAAGTGATCGAATAAGGGCTTAAATGACCCTCAAAAGGTACCTTTTAAAACCTTATCATGCGGTGAAGTCGATATTAGCTTTAGGGTTGAGCCAATCGATGTTGTTGGACATGGCTCGTGCTATGTTGTCGAGATGATATTCGACTTCAATGGCACTTTGTCGGCGGTATCCTTGATGGTTGAAAGCGTCGTTCTTGATTCGCCTCAACTCGCTTTTGTCATCTTCTTCACGTTGAACTTTTCTTGTATAATCTTCACATGCTCCATCGTTCGACCATCTACGGTTCTTGACCTTCCGTGGCGAGAGTTGCATCAACAAGTTTTGAGAACCAGTCATACTCTTCAGTGTCATCTTCATCTAGCCATGACACAACATTGGTATTTTTCTTCTTCTTTGGCTTTGATGATGACGATGGTTTCTTTGTTGATGTAGAAGAAGTTGGTTGTTGTTGGGGCTCAGGAATTTCTTCATCGTCACCACCAGTGTATTCAAAGTGATCACCAGTTTTCTCTTTTTGTGGAGGTGACTCAGAGTCCTGAGGTTTGTCTTTTGTAGGAGAACGTGGTGGAGATCTTCTAGCGGTGGAGGTCCGTTGGGGTGGTGGAGGCATAGAAGATGAATCATCATTTTTCTTCTTTCGTTTCGGCTCTCTTGGACGTTTAGCCTTTACTGCCGACTCTTTGCATGAAGTTTTGAGTTGATATTCCAGCAATGCCTCAAATAATTTAGCTTCGTCAAAATTAAACGTTACAGATCGTTTTGGCATTTGTAACACAAGCTTGGAAATCAATTCTGCATTGCAGGTTCAATTGGATTGATCTTCATTGCTACAGGAGTAGATTGCATTGTTTGCTTCACCAATTGCATGGGATTCAGATAGAGTTGTCTGTTGAACATCTCTCTTGTCACTCCAAGGACAATGTCGAGGAGAAACTTGTGAGTGTATTCTTTGATCGTCTTATCCATTTCCCCTTCACGTCCTAAAGAATGTTAACTCTGTCGGCCAGTTGATTCACTTTCTTGTTGACCACGTCTTTCTTCCTTACTTGCCTGACAGCTTTGACAATCTTTGTCTTTGCTCGTGATATCCAAGTATCGGACGGTTTCTTTACAGATCTGGATGCTGATCTGGTGGTGGCTTTGGATGGGGGTGGAGATGAATGAGAAGATGAGTCTGACGATGATGAGTCATGGGGAGGCTCAGGGTCTTTTGGTGGCTCAAAAGTTTGTTCCTTGCTACGTTCTGTACTATCTAGAATATAGTCATCCGCTTCCTTTTCGGCTTTAGCCTTTTCTTCTGCCTTAACCCTAGCTTCTTCATCTGCTTTAGCTAGAGCTTCTTCTTCTGCTTTTTCTTTAGCAGCAGCCTCAACATCTTCATCAGTAATTTTATCAGTCTTCTCCTTCTTCTTTTCAGGTTCCTCAAAGTCAAAGATAATCTCATCCTCTAGTTGTTGTTGTTCTGATTCGTGGGTGGTGGGACCAAACCGCATCGAAAACTGGTGTGGTTAGTGCACCACCACTTGACCCTCCAGGGCCACGAGTTTGTTGTAGGTTGAACTCCTTAGCAACATGTTGTAGTCTGAGATTCTTCAATTTCTTTCGGTAATCTTTGTCTTCATCCTATGGCTCTTCATCTGAGCTCTCTTCTTCCTCTTGCTCAGCAACTGGAGTTTTTCCCTTGTCAATTTTGGGACTGGGAGGTTTTGCAACTGTTAGTGTATCATCTGATGCAGATTCTGAGTAGATAATCTCTTCATCTGTTTCAGTGACATCCGAATCCTCGTCCATCAGTTTTGGTTCTGGTTTGGGAATAGGGATGGCACCCTTTGATGGAACTCTCTTTTTGAGTATGTGAGTCCTCTTTGGATACTTACGTATACTCTCAGTGTTTGCAACACTTCCAGTACTGCCTGATCTCCTTGTCTTCTTGACAGGTACACCGGAAGACTTTTCATCGATGAATCCTACATTGCCTGATGCAACTGCTTCCAGATAACGTATGTACGATTGAAGTTCCTTGATATCAGCAGTAAGAAGGCAATCTGGCAAAACAACACCTTGTTTCTTCGTTGTTGAGTCTTTGAATCTGATAACATTGAGTGTAGGCTCCAACAACATGGAGTGATGGTTGGGGTCATCAAGTCTCAAAGGAATATCAAGATTATTCTCGAGTATCCTCTGGATCAACAGTTTTGTGTATCTGATGTAAGGGATTTTGGTGCTAGGTTTCCTGAAATATGACATCATGTCATCCCAAATTAGACTTGCGAAATCGATGTGCATCATGTTGACCATGCCCCAAAATACATGTAGTTCCATGATCTTGGGATGCTCATAACCACTATCATGTCCAAAAACTGATTTGGTGATCATGATGTAGAGGGTTCTTCATGGCTGAGGAATATTTTTAAGATCTACTGAAGAGTGTTTGGTGATGATCCCAGCAGCTTCATCATAGCCAATGTCGACCATGAACTGGAGAGTGACCTCTTCTGAAGGAGTAGCAATGTAACTGGCAGGCTGGATGGTAGGAAGAAGGAGAATAGCCCTTAAGTCTGTTGGAGTGATGGTGACTTGTTTGTCGTTGAGTGTCACTGTCACAGCATCTTGACCTTTGACCTTCTGCATGGTGTGCCAGAATTGGTGAACATAAATCTCCGGCACAATTGCAGAATTAGTGAGCATATTCTTGTAAGGATGATTCTTCAGAATATGCACAACAATTTGACAAGAAGACTCAGAACACGTGAAGTTATCAAAATCGACTCTGAGATTGTTCTTCCCAATCTTCATTATGTAACCGGCGGGGAAGATGTCTTCCATTGTGAGAACATTTGGTGTATCAACGTTTTCCATTGTGACGTCCATGTTGTGATCTGAAAGATATTGAGCCAAAAGAACCAACATATCGAAAGACATTACGTTAGTCAAAAGTTGATTTTATTGTCCAATTATTGAATATGTTATGTTGATGAATGTTACGAGTCTAACGTCACTTGTTTGTCCAATAGTCCAAAGTAGTCGTGATAAGTTTCGTGAGTTTATTAATTTTGAAGTTTAAAGTCTAAACTTTCACTCATTTACGCAACATATTTACCATTGCAACTTATTAGTGACATTTTGGTTTCGTGACGTTATGATTTATTTATTTACAAGTTTGTACATGTAACAATTCATTGGTAAGGTTAAATTTTTGTCTTATGCGTAAAAAGTAAGTTTATGAGTAAACAGTAGAAACCATATGCGTAGGAACTCTTCTTACGCGTAAGAAATGTTACGCGTAGGAAAAGAGCCCTTAGCATAAGGCTTACGCGTAAGCATATTTTGGAGCTTATGCGTAAGGTTTACTCGTAAGAATGAACCTTATACGTAAGACTCAAGTTTACGCATATCCTTCACAGGATACGCGTAGTCCCCATGTAGAACCTTACGCGTAAAGGTTACGTGTAAGATTTCTCTTACGAATAACATTCTACGGGTAAAGTGATCCTTATGCCGTAGGAATCAAGTATAACCTTGATTTTGAATTTTTGCACGCGTAAAACCTGAAATAAATTTGTCATAACATCATCATTAACATATTTATTCAATTCTCTTTCAGATACACATGGAATCACAGTCATAATTAGTTATGCGTAGATTACTCTTATGCGTAAGTTTAAAACCCTAAACATTCAAATTTTACGAATAAGGAATTTAGCCATAGGATTTGCACCAAACGTTTTCTGGGATACCTTAGAAGCCTAATGAGTTGTTTTAAGCAAGTTTTAACATCAATAGCCTTATGAGTCAAAAATACCCATTTCAACGAGTTCTAAACCCTAAATTTCAATTAATGCAAGAATCATGTATCTGGGCAAGAATCAAAGGTGTTTTTGATCAATTAAGCATGTAACAAACATTATTCAACCATCTAATTGTCCAAAAACACTCACACAAGAAAACCCCTAAATCCACGCATAAACCCTAATTGTGGATAAGTGATTAAAAACAGTTTTTGGGTAGATTTTTATGATGAAAATGGTTTAAAGACTTGATATAAATGTTGAAAACACAAACCATATCATCAAGATCAACCAAACGTGATCATGTGTTCATAAGCTTATGCGTAGAACACATAATTACGCCTAGAGAGAAATCTAACCGTTGGAATGTTATACAATTGAAAACCTTTGTTTAAACTCACTCAATGATACTAAAAACACTTACAAATTGGAGGTTTAAAGCATGGATTTGAAGAATGATTCTTAGGCGTGGGATGAGGTAGATGAGAGTATTAAATGTTTTGAAATAAATGAATAATAAAGTTAGGTAGAGGTGTTTTGTAAAAAATGAGTTTAAGCTTTTGACAACTTTGGCCCCTCCACCTCAACCATTTTCATCCACAGCCCATAACTTCCATTTTGGTTACATAAAGCAAGATATTTGGAAAGAAACTTGACGACACTCCCCCTCGACTTTAGAAATAAAGAAATTTTACAAATTTGGGTCCGGGGAGCGTCAATAAACCATAAACGTGACCACCATTATCAAAGATACAACCGGAATAAGGTAACACGCAAGTACAAGGTTTTATGAAACAGAAAAATATTTACTTTCTCCCCCCTCAACACTTGTTCGGGAAAATGTGAAAAGTTAGATGGAACAAAGTGTTGACTGAAGTATTATACTTGCCATGTTTGAAAGAAATTAGATAGAAGAATATTTTTGACTTTTATGAGATTTTATATTTTTGTATGTTGTTTTTGAGAAATATTTACAAAAGAGGTTTTGGTGTTTGACTGGTTTTAAGATTGTTTTAAAATTTCGTCCGGTTCCTCGAGTCAAACACCGCATACCAATCCGGTGGACCAACTCGATAAACCTAGCGAGGAGCTAGCGCTTTGGTGAGAAGGTGCGCAATTGGTATTCGATACCACAAAATATTATTCAACGGACCCTTTCTACATGCTCCTTGATGAAATGATATCGAAGATCGATGTGCTTTGATTTGAATGTTGAGCGAGTTGCGAGATCGCAATAGCACTTCGATTGTCGCGATACATCGATTCATCAAATACAAAACCATAGTCTTTGAGTTGTGTTCTCATCCAAATGACTTGAGCACAACACGCCGACATGGCTACATATTCGCTTACATTGAGGACGCTGATGTACAATCCTCGCTTCTTCGATTGCCATGACACCGTTTATCACCAAGAAATTGTAAAGCTCTCAAGTACTTTTCGAGAATCTAAGCAACTGCGTGATCGATCGTTCGAAAAAGCTATTAGTTCTGTTAGGAATTGGAAATTCCATAGTGAAGTGTCGATCACCCCAAATATAATTTAGCATAAGTTAGCTCGTAGACATATCGTTATTTATCAGTTTATTAGTTAGTTATTAGTTTAGTTTAGCGTAGTGTAACACCGTGGAGGAAGGACGGGTCTTTACCCACTGTATACCTGATCCATAGGCCGATAGGAGGTCGTGTATTGTGTAACTATAAATACCCCTTCCATCCATGGAAGGGGTGAAGCTTCTTAATCTAACCTTTCATTTTTTGTTCTACAAGTCTCTACCAAGAAACTCCCTCTCTCTACTTTCTCTCTCTAATGGCAAACATGTATTTTGATCATCCAAGACCACCCGAATCATCAACACAATAAATATATCGATCCTACAATTGGTACCAGAGCCAAGGTTATTGTGTTTTGTTGATTTATTGTGGTCTTTTGATTCTTTTTATAACTGTGTTGGTACTTTTTAATGGTCAGAAAATTTGTCTTTCATGTACAGTTATGATTAATAGTTTCAAATATGGTTTGTATTCATTTGGTCAAATAATGTCACATGGAGTGTCTATGTTAACTAAATCTGTCTTTGTGGTCAAAATATTGGTGATATTCGTGACGTTATTTTTCATGGTCAAAATCTGTCTTCGAAACATGGTTTGTATCCATCTTTAATGACGTTATTTTTGTACCAATCTGTATCTGTGAAATATTGGTGGTCAGTTTTCGTGGTCAAAATGGGCATACAAGAATATTTTATAGCAGTTTTTCTGGGTTTCATATGAATATGGTCAGTTTTCATATGAATATGGTCGGAATTTGGTCGGAAAACTCATCGGAAAAAGTAAAAAATTCTTGCTAGCGACTTGTGCTTAAAAATTGCATGAAGACCAGGTAGCGACTTGTCATTATTGAATGACAAGCGAGTTGTTAACAGAAAATGAGGCGACTTGTCCTAAGGCTGTCTAGCGACTTGTTGTTTAACAGGTTAGCGATTTGTAATGAGAGATGATGTCTTGACAGCGATTTGTAAAGAAAGTTTTTAGCGACTTGTGATGATAATATCTGGTTAGCGACTTGTGAAAATGAAGAGGAAGTGGCTTGATGTTTTTTCGTGACTGTAGCGACTTAAATGAATAGATGAAAAAGAATGAGAAAACTTTGACCTCGACCACATGACCAAAATACCTATTCCAACATCATCATGAACCTCGATTGATCCATACCAAAACTGACTCCAAAGAGAAGATAACCAATCATCTAATCCTAAGACCTAGACTCACCCCAAGACCCTCACTATCACTCTCAATCAATCAAAGACTCGGAACTGAAAAAATTAATACGAATCTACTCTTGATCTCAGCCTCTTATTTCGTGGTTCCCAAAGATGAAACAATCAAGACTTCCAAGAGTCCTTACTCACGAAATAAACTCACATCATAGATCAAATTACTTGTGACAATTTTCGAAATTAAGAAATGAAGCTAACAACTTTGTTAATTCATTTTCTTGATTCGTTTCATATTCAAAAGCATGATTAACCAAATGAAACCTACCTGGAATATGTCTCGATTCTTGCCATCCCTGTGGCTATGTCGAATCACTCACCTCATGCCATCCCTGTGGCGAGGTTTTGAGATGAGATGAGGTCGAAACTATTTAAGAGTGTTTAGGGTCTCATTGTTGATGTTATGACTTGTAGTAATTTGTTTTATACGTTTGGTGTATACTGGGGAAACGAAAAAGGCAAACTATCTTTGCAAAAGATTAGAGATGGGTGGCGGATTATGTTAGGGTTTGAGATTTTTGGGAAGGGAGAGAGTTTGGTGAGAGGATATGTGAGATGCGGGCGTATTTTCTGATTTTGTGTTTTAGGTTTATGACAATTGAGTGATATTAGGGCAAATAATCTCTTATATTACCGGTTGTTAAACCTCATAATGGGTCGTGTATCTGTGAAGTGGTCTTTGGGCCGAGAATTATTTTCATCATTCTATTGGGCCTCATGATATTATCTGTGTTGTAACAAAGTTTGATGGACCTCTTCTTGATATCTTTGAGTTACTATGGAAGTCCTACCGTGACTATTAATAATAACTTCAATGTGCTGTTATTTTTGTTAATAACTCGTTGAGTTATTATGGAACTCGAGCTACTGGATGCAATGTGTTGGTTAATAACCTGTGATGAACTTGGGTTCAATCTTAGAACTAATCTGTATATGGGATTATATTCACTGCATATGGGCTTCTCTAATTCACTACTACATAAACATCTGTTGGGTTTTAGGTTCCTTGAATCAAGAATTATTCTAAGTACTGGAACCACGGACATAATTGATATAACCACGGACAAAAGAATGTAACCACGGATGATGACAAACTGCGGCTAGTAGTATTGTGTAACTACTGATGGATTATTGTAACCACTGCTAGTCTTGTATAGTCGGTTTAGTATTTGGTATTAGATAAATATGGAAAAGATATTTATCTTGTAGGTTACGATTGTCAATGTAAAGGACTCCTTAGCCTATAAAAGGAGGTCCTAGGTTAGATTAGATATCGTATGCTATATATCTAAGGTCGATACACTTCAAGGTTGTAAAACCCTAATCTTGGTTAGAGTATTAGTATTAATAATAATATTGAGGTGTTGAATGTTTATTGTTCTTCTTCTTAAGATTAAGTATTAAAGTCCGTGATACTTAATAAGCTTTTGTTCTAAGTCGGTTTCTATATTAGATCGTTTGCTCAACTGGGATCAACAAGTGGTATCGAGCTTGTGATCTAGAAACTATAACCAAGAAGAAGTTCTTAAGCTTTATTCAAGTAAGTAAAGATGTCGTGAAACTCACATGGTGACCTTCAAAGGTACCCATGCTCAAACATGGTGAGTATCAAATATGGAGAATGCGAATGAGGCAATACATTCGTATGATTGGATCTTTGATGTATCTCACAGCATCTAGGCCAGACATTATGTTCTCAGTATGTGTGTGTGCAAGATTTCAAGTCACACCTAATACCTCACACATGAATGCTTTTAAGAGAATCTTTAGATATCTTAAAGGTCATCCTAAATTGGGCCTTTGGTACTCTAAGGATTCCCCTTTGATTTGGTGGCCTATCTGAGATAGTGACTATCTTGGTGCTAGTTTGGATAGGAAGTCTACTCTTCGGAGGATGTCGGTTTTGGGAAGCAGTTAATTTCATGGCGGTGTAAAAGCAAACTATTGTGGCAAATTCTACAACTAAAAGTTGAATATGTGGTCTTGCTAGTTCTTTGTGGTCAAGTTCTTTGGATTCGAGAATCAATTGTTGGATTTTGGGTACAATTTTATGCATACTAAGATTTACATTGATAATATGATACAATTTGCATTATTAAAAATCTGTTTTACATTCTAGAACTAAACATATTGAGATAAGGCATCATTTTATTAGAGATTGTAATGAGAAAAGGTTGATTCAAATGGTAAAAATCCATCTTGATTTCAATGTTAGCGATCTTCTCACCAAAGCTTTTGATGTGGGAGGTTTGATTACTTGTTGTTAGTATTGGAATGATTAATCTCTAAACTCTCAAATTGTTTTGTACTAGTTTGTATAAGTATTGGATTGTTATTATGTAATCTTAGTCTTGCTATTCTTGTTTCTAACCATCGATAGTTTTGTACAAACCACTTGCTTGTTGTACGTGTTACTACTAACCATTTTGTAGATAAAAGAAAGTTCATTATAGAAGCTAAAGAAATCTTGTTAAATTGTTCATTCATTCATCAAAGCGGTTTACGACACGACACAATGAAACTTGGTGCAAATTAAAAGACTACTTCTATACATGATTTCCTACTACTATCCTCAGCTGTTGGATATGCATGACATGCTAAGGATCAAAATGGAAAGGATGGATTGATGAAAACGAAGATGATGAAGATGAATACAGTAGATGAAGCACAAAGGACATAGTCAGATCACACTTTCATCTACTAGTTTCACGAAAAAGCATCACTCTATTTTCCTTTTTCCCTTCCCCCTTACGATGTGTGAAGAAGCACCACAACTTGGTGCAGGAAGACCAAGAACCACCTCTCTATCCTTTGGGAGTGGTGGATTTCTTGCTCGTGGTATTGGTTGGGGTTGGGATGATGAAGGTTGGGGGTTTGAAGTTCTATTCTTAGAGGAGTCATCAGAGTCCTCAGAAACCTCACTTGGATTCAACACACTATCATTTTCAGATGATGGAAGAAATGGGGATTTTCTTGGTCGTGGTTCTTGTGGAGGGATGTCTGCCGCCATGGATCGGACTCTTGACTGATGATGATGATGATGAGGATGAGGAGGATGTTAGATCAGCGACTTACGGTTTATTCAACTAGGGTTCCACATGGTGATTGCGATTGATTGGGGATTTTGGAGAAATTAGGGTTTTGTTTTGTTTGATATGTTTGAGATGTGCTTTGGGTTATTTTTATAAGCAAAGATCTGGCTTATGTGAGTAAATGAGGGGAAGGTTAGATGCGGTTGAGAAGTTAATGAGTTTCTTGGGCTTTGAACTAATATTAATCCTGGCAGTTGACCATATTGACTTATCTTTGTTAACCACGGATAGGTTATTTGGAACTACTGCTGGCTTTGTCTAACCACTGATATCAATGACTTTCCTCTATGTGTTTGGTTTGTGTTTTTGTCTTGCAGGTATGAAGGAGTTGTGTACATTGGAGCTGGTGATATGTTAGCTGCTAGTGTTTGATAAAATAAAAAATAAATAAAAATAAATAAATAAAAAAATGGTACTCCTTCATATTTGTGTGAGATCTCTCTTATTTTGACACATATTTACTTGCTGTATCTTTTGGTCATTTGGTTGAAGTGCTGCAATGTATCCACTGATGGTGTGTTTCAAACCTCCGATAGCTGTAATGAAACCTCGGATAGCATATTGCTTTGTTGTGGATACTACAGGGGCTGTTTGGTAACTTTGGCAAACGTATATTATCTTCCCAAATCATGGATGGATCATTTATTTGATCTTCTAACCACTTCAAATTGGCGCTCAACATTAACCCTAATCACTTTCTTTGCATAATTCACAAAACCCACATCATATCCATCATTAATCACAATGGCAGAAAAGTATTCCAATACACATAACCTTGTTGCTATTCTCACCAAAAACGATCGATCGGAAGGTTTTCATCTCATGATTGATTTCCTTGTTCACGATCCTATTCACTATGCATTAATCGTCACCAACCATCCTTAAAGCCTACATACATCGATTCGGACGAATGCTAAGCTTGAAGAGGTTGAAGGAGTTGAAGTGTTTAGTCTTGTTGTGGATGAAAATGCTATTTCATTTGATGAGGAGATAATAAGGAGAGTTTTAAAGTTTGATGATCTTTGATGGTATTGATAATCTTTCGATCTCGAGATTGTAGGCTGGTTTAGACATGTTAGGATATGTGCGGGGTGATAAGGTACAATTTTTAAGGTTTGTTTTCACCACAATGGAAGTTTCTTATTCATACCTTGTTGATGTTTATGAGTAATAAGACCATCGGGTTTAATCACTTTCCTTCCAAAATTACTCTGCTTTGTTATTTGTTTGTCGATGGAAGAAAGTTCAATTGGTCTAGGATGATTTATGAGGGGTTAGTACAAAACATTAGGAAGAAGGGTAAATACTATTTGTATCCTAGGTTTGTTCAACTTCTTGTAGAAAGCCAAATTGATGAACCTGTTGAGCATTCTAGAGAGTATGAAGTACATCATATGCTTCCTAAGGTTTTTGCACATATGAGGAATCAGAAGCCAAATGTACAGATTCGAGATGTTCCTTTGTTTCCTCATATGCTTATTTTGCCTACTGCTCCTGAGTTTGATGAAGGTCTTGAATCACAACCTATTGTCACTGAACCCACTGTTAGTACACCTCAAACCACTGTTAGTACACCTCAAACCACTGTTAGTCAAACCCAAACCACAGATAAACCGATTGTCTGGACTAGGAGACTGAAGGGCACCAAGCTACCTCAGTGGTGTTAGTGGTGTTGCTAATAAGGTTCATCACATGGAGTGGAGGTGACATGATTGGAAGGGCTTCCTTCTTGATTCATGCTTAGATCTTTGGTCGGGATAGTGGAAATATAAATAAGACCCAACCTTTGGCAACTTCTAATGTGGAGTTCCTTAGAACTTAACACGGTGGAGAATCCTAGCCAAGCTCTTAAAGGGTGCATAGATGATCGGGCAGTGCGATGCTATGTTTACTATATCCAAGTTCACCTCTCGGGCGATTAATCTGTTTCAGTGATGAGGATAGTTTGGAACATGAACATGAATTAGCGGATCTAAGCGGTACATGATGACTTTTCCAATGAACCACCTCTCGGACCGATTCACACAGTCGAAGTGGGAGGATATTCTTGAACGTTTAATGAATTGTGGTTAAATGTGCTAAAATGGAGAAATAATCTCAAGTCTTGAGAGCTAGGCGTGTTTGAGGGGAAAGACATTAGGCGATTGAAGCAGGGTATTGGTTTTGGAGAAATAAGAAGACACAGGATTCTTTGTTTTGAAAGCTATGAGAAGAAGAAAAGAAGGTGGACTTCTCCATTCTCGAATATGGAGAATGTATCCAAGCAGGGAGGGTGAAGAAGGCATGAATCGGGGGGAGGTTGATGGATCTATGGAAGAAGATGTTGATAGTGGAGATCAAGAATTTTTGGTGTCGATAAAGATGGGAATGAGGCAGTTCTTGAAAATTTGAAGAATGTTGTAGAAGATGAAGTAGTGCGAGGACAACCACCGCGATGGTATGTCTGCAACCACGGTTAGTACTCTTGAAACCATTAGGAGCGGTTCGAGATATGGCAATTGTACCCACTACTATTATACCACTGCTATCATAACCACTTCCACTATTGTTACAATTCTCTCTGTATCACCACCTAAAACTAAAGAAGTTGAGAAAGAAGCTGCAAGTACATTGATAAATCTAAGTAAAACCTCATCTAGTTCTACACCCATCATTGCACTGTTTTATCATTCAATCTCTGCAACTAAACCCAAAGGAAAAGTTTAGTGATTGGTGAACCTTTGAAGAAGAAAGTGGTTCAATCGATATTGGAAAGGTAAAGGGGTTGCGAGTGCAGAGTGAAGTTTAAAAGTAAAGCGTAACAAAGAAGCTTATGATGCAGAGTATGCAAAAGTCTTATAGGCGATGAACAAGCGACTTTAGAAAAGGAAGCAAGATGAAGAAGAAGCTAGTCGAGATGGTTAGCTACATGGTATGAATCACAAAATTATCTTCAAGCTTACGAATTAATAAATGATTAGTATCTTGCACAAGAATGGGCTTTGTTGGATGAGGAGGAAAAAGCTAGACTTTTGGGTGAATGGGCAAGGAAGGTTGGTAAAGAAAGGAAGCAAGTTATAAGAAAGAAACCTCCTTCAATTCGCGGATAAGGAATGTATTGATGAAGATTATTAAGAATTGCATACATGTTCACGATAATCTTAATAGGTGTTCATTTGAAAGAATTTATGAGCTTTATGAGAGATGTATGAGAATTAATAATGATGATTTATGTCCAATGAATTCTAAAAAGGAAGAACAGTGGATTAAAAAGGATGAAGAGTGGATTCAAAGCAAAAGAAAGAGAAAATCTGAGGTTCAGGAGACATCTGATTCTAAAAGACTTAAAGTAGTTGAAGATGTTAATCAAATCATTTCTTATGAGTTTAAGCTTAAAGTTGGAAGTGAAGGAGTTTGGAAAATTCAAAGACTCAACAATGAAGTTTATGAGTATAATAAATTTTCACAGATGCTTGATATTTTGATAGAGATGATTTGATGAATCTTTGGATACTTTACAAGAATAAGTTTGGTGAAGTACATCCAAATGATTATCATGAGAGGCGGTTTATCATCATTTGAAGATTTTATTTGAGCCTACTCATGATGAACACGAATGGAAAGGACTCTACAATGGTCAAGTTACTAGATGGTTTTTATATCAAACTTGTGGAGTTCATGTTTTAAGCTTTTCGGAGAAGTTATTCATATGCTAGTAGAAGGTGATTATCCTCGACTAAATAAGTATCCAGTGATTATTGCTCGATGTTGAAGCTCGGTATTATCAAGATGCTATTACCCTATGATGGTCAAGCTTACAATTTGTTCTTTGGAGTATGAGAATATTCTTAAATGCGGTAAGTGTTTGGCTATATCCTCCAATTCAGATATTTTGAACTTAAAAGAAACATGAGAATTCTGTTGGAATGTATCGAGTTTAGGGGAGGATTGTTGGGTTTTAGGTTCCTTGAATCAAGAATTATTCTAAGTACTAGAACCACGGACAGAATTGATATAACCACGGACAGAAGAATGTAACCACGGATGGTGACAAACCCGCTAGTAGTATTGTGTAACTCACCGATAGATTATTGTAACCACCGCTAGTCTTGTATAGTCGGTTTAGTATTTGGTATTAGATAAATATGGAAAAGATATTTATCTTGTAGGTTCGTGTTGTATAATGTAAAGCAATCCTTAGCCTATAAAAAAGGTCCTAGGTTAGATTAGATATCGTATGCTATATATCTAAGGTCGATACACTTCAAGGTTGTAAAACCCTAATCTTGGTTAGAGTATTAGTATTAATAATAATATTGAGGTGTTGAATGTTTATTGTTCTTCTTAAGATTAAGTATTAAATTCGCGTGATACTTAATAAGCTTTTGTTCTAAGTCAGTTTCTATATTAGATCGTTTGCTCAACTGGGATCAACAACATCATTGTTTTTTTGTGAACCAAGTGGCGTGTATTGGACCAAGTGTAGTGAGTGAACTAGGCCGTGTGATCAGACGTGATGATCGAATTTATTGGACTGGAACTTTGTTTGCGTTTTGTTAATGGGACTTATGCGGTTTACAATCGACTTAGGCTTAATGCAAGATAATTATTTATAAGATTGGACTGAGCTTTTTGATTTGGATCGGGCAGATATAGATCGGGTCAAGTGGTAGTTTGTTCATGGGAAGATTAATCTTATTGGAAGATTTGGGTTTTTTTTTGGAAAGATTAATTGTTCTCATGAATCAGTTATACTCGGGCTGCGATTTTTATTCTGGTTGATGTGATTTAATGATACATGATATGATGATGAGAGTCAATGGGTTATGATGTTTTGTACTTTGGTGTATATATCACCACGAAGGATATTACGTCACGGCTTGAATTGAAAATTGGACAATGTTGACTATGGGGATGTTTGTACGATATTTCTTATTTGGCTTTGAAGTGAGGTTTTTCGGGCGTGTTTACTTATTTCGTCTTCTTTCTTTCTACCCTTCCACGAAGATGACTTGTTTGGGCTTTTATAGAGCGTGATAAAGACTTGGCTATTTAGTTACGTTTGTGATTCTTTCTCGTTTGACCCACAACGTTTCTATCACTATGGTGTCTCACTCAGTTGAGAATGTCAAGAGGTTTTGTACATTGGGTACACCGTTTCTTCTTCACAAGGATTAGTACAAGTTTAAGTAACAATTCTGGGGAATTTTACTTCATGATCAAGTTTGGCATATCAGATTACTACACCATGTTGTCATTCCTATAGCCGTCAGATTTCGTGATTGATGTGTTTACCAAAGTGTTCATTGGATAGTTGATGATATTAATGATGATTGGATTATGAACCGTTGATGAACCTGCATGTTCTCCTAAAGCGGATATTCACCAAAACCAAAGTTGTCATAACACATTCAAGTTGACATTGTTTACGGTTTTGTCTTGATTTTGTAAAATCCCGAAAGAAACTATTTCTCGGTTTAAATCATAGACTTGTAAAATCCGTGACAATGGAAACATCTGGTAATAGTAAAGTGCATTTCGGAACTATCTTACGGTTTACTCTTGGTTTTGTAAAATCCCTGAAAGAAACTATTTCTCGGTTTAAACCATAGAGTTGTAAAATCCCTTATTGATGGAACCATCTTGGAGAAAGGAAAGTGTATTTCGAGATCTTATTTGATGTTGGTGCTACGGTTTCTACTTGAAGAAGGGATAAAGAGTGTACTTCATGAATTGGATGTGTGTTTGGATATTCATCATTGCGGGTTGGTTATTACATGGTTTTACGGGGTTATATGCTTTTAACCATGGTCGGGATGAAAACCATTATCATAGTTCACTTAAAACTTCAAAGGAGGCTAGAGTTGAGTTTTAACAAGAAGATGTGACAACGGAGTTAATTCACTATTATTTATTTGAGGTTGAAGTGAATTATCACGGCAGTGTACTTAGTATCTGAAGGTATCGGGGATGTATGGATGAAGATTCTTCAAGATCCTTGTTCGAGCTTATTATCAAACACGAAGACTTGGAAATCTAGTTATTGTTGGGTGTCTTTTACCTTTTCTTTTACCACTTGGGGAATTGGGCTTTACCACCACAAAATAACTATCACTTTAAGGAGTTACGTTGTAGTGCTCGGTGTCACATTCAATTGTGGATTTTCAAGAGGTAATGTCGTCTTATACTTGATGGTTGGTTGGTTGAAGAGTATAGAGTACATAGAGTACTTAGAGATGCTAATGGAAATCGGCACCGCTCTTTGTTTCATATGTGCAAGTTTAAGTCACGAGTTCGGGTTAGTTTACTTGGTCAAATTCATCATATTGGGTTTTCTCCATCATTGTCACGACAAAGAGCCTCTTGAATGATAATGGGAATGATTACATGCCTTGCCAAGAGAGTTTGAAAAGAGAGATTATGACGTATGAACACTTGATTCATGCCTCGTGCTTCATCTAAAGAAAAGAACAGGTCCATGCCTGTCCCTAAAGAAAAGAAATGCGCTTGGTGTGCATTATCTTGAAGAAGAGAAATCTTCTTATTATGACCATTCTCATCAACATGCTTCATGCTTTTTCCATGTGCTTGGTCATCAAGTGAACCAGGCTACCATTGATTGTTTTCATATTCCACTTTCTCAACTATAATGAAGATGGCGACATCACGTGCTAAATTTTGCGGGGAGAAGTGTGAATAGAATACATTTGGATGATGTTCACTTGTTTAATCAAGAATGGCATCTCCGTATGCAATTCTTGAGGGGAGAAGAAGTGTGAATTTTTGCATTGTTGATTGATATTTGAGAACTCATGTAAGAACTCGAGCCTCTTCTTATCGTATCGGGTCATCTTTACATGGAGTTTCTTCTAAGAGCCGTTGGTTGACATCTTCACTCGGATTGATGAGTTTATCGACAAAGTGCTTCCGGTTAATGCTTCACGTATACATCAACATGATGATTCGAACAATCTCTGTTCTTGTTTGATGTGATTGGTAGTTTGATGTTACCATCTTGTGTGTTTACGATTGTGATTTCCTTGATGAACATCTTTATGTTCTTGTTTGATTGGGAGGGATTTTAGTTAAGGGATTTGCAAGATGTAAGTTAATTGGGATGCTTTTGGTGGGATGCTTTTGGTGTGAGTTGAAGATGTTAACTATCTATTCCCCATTCGCACAATCTTGAAGAATGTCGAGTCTGATCAGGTTCTACATTTTCTGCTACATGTTAGAAGACTAAAGGCGAGTTGCATTTAACGATCTAAAGACTTCTTCTTAATCGGGCATCTATCAAACAAATTGTCGGTTTATGGGAGAGCACTAATTGAGAGAGTGTTATAAGTCAAATTCAATCCCCAATTAGACTTGCTCATATTTTTACTGATTCCTTGAGAAACCCAATCTCGATTAGGCATTGATATTGACTATTGTAATATTGCGGTTGCACTATTGAATAATAATTAAGCTCTTTGGTATTCCTTTGCCAAATCTTCACGGATTATTGTTCATGAAAAATGATCCGCTCTTTGGTATTCCTTTACCAAATCTTCACGGATTATTGTGCACTCTGTAAATCAACCACATGAACATTAAGGAAAATGACTACCTCATCCGCTTGAAGACATTATTGGTGAATCTTCCAGATCAGTCTCTATATATATATCTTTAGGAAGATGGAATTGATGTTGAGGAATCATTTGTTCCGATTCATTAAGTGGGTCAATGTACATCCGGTTGTAGATTTATTCACGTGTTGGACATTTGACACAAGTTGATTACTTCGTAGTTAATCATTTATCACTTGTTTGAGATTGAAGTTGACTTTCACAAAGGCGTGTTCTTATTTGATAACTTGCTCGGGCTTAAGAATTTGAGTTGAAGACTTGGTTTATCTAGTTACCGTGATCGAGGTGGATGGTTGAAGACCTGGTTAACTATCACTATTAGGAGTTACTTTGTTTTACTCAGTGTCACACGCATATGACGGTGTGGATAATCGCAAGAGGTGTTAATGTCTCATACTTTGTTTGGGTAGTGAGTACTTAGAGATTTGCTTGAAGCATTGATTCTCTACACCGTTCTTCCATCATTAGGTGCAAGATTAAGATACAAATGTGGGGAAGTTGACTTCAGTTTCAAGTATGGTATATCGGGTTTTCTTCATCAGTGGTCACTTCAAATTGTCTACATAAGGGTTGATAAAAATAGTCGAGAGAGTCTTGACAAGTTGATTCTCACAAGAGTTCAAGTGTTCTTCTCAACAAATTTCTAGTATACGGGCTTATAATGATTTGATGACTACGAAGTGTCAAAACTAGCAAGGGGAAGGAGACAAGCATCTAAAGCGAGTAAACTTGATGAACTTAATTCTTCTAGGTGATTGAAGATATCCGGGAAGACAAATGTCATTACCATGCAGAGAAACTCAAGGTTTTACTCATCGAGTAAACTTGGCTTAATTTAGTGTTAGTATTTCAACTGAGAGAAACTCGTGGGGAAGTGATGTTAGAAAGTTTACGAAGATAAAGAGGTACACTAGTGTGTGGTGATTTCGATGGTATCGCAATGATCGGGGAAGAGATTGTGTACATTGGGAATGCTCAATTGTTTCATTTGAGTGCTTAATCGGTGATTGAGATATAATCACTTATTCGGAGTTGACATCCGAGATATTGTCACCTGAGAGATAATAAGTGACTTGGCTTCTTCAATGTTATCGATTATTCATTCCTTGTGTATTGGTATACTTCGGATACTTGAGCTTCATACGATCATCGGAGAAGAAAAATGTTAACATGAGGAGGTGTTTTCATTCCCTTATGATGTGTATTCGGAGAGCTCTTGGATATTGGTGTACTTGGGTTCTTGAGCTTCATACACGATCATCGAGGGACGAAAGATGTGAACATTGGGGAGGTGTTTTCATTACCCTCATGATGTGTATTGGGAGAGTTCTTGAGCATTATACAAAGAGGTCCGCATCAATTCAACTACTTGGGGAATTGTTCTCTTGACACCTTTTGGAATGGATCGCTTGAGACTTCGGTTGTAAAGGAAATTTGAGAAGATTGTTTTATACGTGGGATGATACGTTGTTGTTGTTCTTGTTGATGATATAACCTCGAGCGGAGAACCTCGATTATTATTCTTTAAAAGGAGCACAAGATAAATGATAATGGTGTGCTTCTTGGTGCACTGGCTAATGGAAGCTTGAAAGAAAGCTTTGAATCTGCTTGGCTAAAGGTTTTCGGTTTGGGGAAGCGCCAAAGTCTCTCTTCGGATGGTTCAATTTCTTTCTTCTATGCAAGAGCCTCGGAAGCTTTGGTGGTGAATGTTTTGAGATGATGATTTCTATCTTCTACAACGGGTCTTTCGATATCCTTATCTCGGTACTCGTATCATCATCCTTTTTTACTATATCATCTATTCTATCTTTGTATATATTTATCAAAAACCAAATACAAAAATATAAAACCAAAAAAACAAAATAGAAAAATATAAAATCATCAAAACCCATAAAAATCAAAAATTTGAAAAATACCAAAAATATGTTTTCTCAAGACAAGTCTTACGGTATCGATAACATCTACGGTCTTAGAAATGTCATTCAATAATGGCACGGGACCATAGATGAAGTTCGAGCAGGAGGTGTAAATATTCTTTTCAAAACATGTCAAAAATGGTTTCATTATTTGGACTTTAACGACTTCAAATTTGGCTTGATTAATGTCTGGCTTCAAAAATGGTTTGCTATTATTTGATGTGACCGTGCTTAAAACAATGGCTTGCTATTCTTTAAAGAAAGGAAAGTCTTTGCGCTAAACCAATTTTCAAATATTTCGTGCACTTTTCCTAAAATATAACAAGGAAAGTATGTCAAGGATGCATTGTTCCTACACAAATGTTTTTCGTCTAAAATTCTTTAGAAAAATATTTGTTGTATTTCAAAATGGTGGTAAATGAGTTGCTTGAAAAATCAATCGGGATCGAGTTTTCGTAAAATTCATAAAAACTCAATCGATGACTTGACGACTTTTAAAACTTTTCAAGAAAATTAGTCATTGATTGAGGGAAGAATGTTTTCAAATTTATATCATCTAACGGACTTTCTTAATTATCCTCGTGTTTAATTAAAATTATAATTGCCTATGTTGAAGGACTAGGTTTCTAGGATATGATTGTTAGGTTTAGATGATTAAAGTTTGATGAACACATAATTCCCATGCTTTATATGATCGATTGACATGTTGAATTGACTTTTATTAGTCGATTGTTGTTTGGGTGATGTCGATCACCATATATCGTATGTGTGTTCTCTAACGTATGCGGTATATTGGTATATAAGAATGTTCCCGGATATCGGCGGATGGTTTTCTTCTAAGTGATTGAAGAAAGCGGAGCTTAATTTGACCTCGGTTGGCATTAAAATGCAACGTAAGAAGTCTCGCTGTATTTGCGAGCGGTTTTCTTCCACCCTCAGCAACAACAAGAAAAGCTTCTCAACCACTAATGTATCTTTCTGCAAGATACCATTTTTAAACAATTTTTGAAAAATTTGAATAAACATTATTTTGAAAATGGAAAAATATTGTTTTGAAAATAAATTGGACTAAATTTTGTAAATCACCAGACTTCTTTTTATCAAAACCTAAGTCACTCAATTATCGACTTCGGTCATCGATTGAGGGGGAGAGTGATTTAAAATAAAATATTTTCTAACAATATTTCTTCATAAAAGTTCCGGTTTGTACATTAAAATGTGGTGATCTAAAGATTTAATGTTATGTCATGGTATGATTTTTCTTTAGAATCAAGGTCTTTCAAAATGAAATTCTTTACATTCTTGTTTGATTGTGAAATTGTTTTGTTTTGCTAAAGATCTCTTAAAACTATCATACGACACTAACAATCTTTAATGTCTTAAAATGGTCCTTATCATCATCTTTCAAAATTGAATCTTGCCACGTCTTTTCCCAAAATTTTCTAAATGATTTAAATCAATTGGGATCACAAATCTCAAATGGTTTGATATTTTGATTGGGGTAGAGATCGTGATTTAAATCTCAAATTTGTTTAAATGGAATTGGTTTTAGTCCTTTAAAGGCACTCCGCCTCCATGTGCCAAACGATTTCAATATACATAATGCACATGTTGAGGAGGAGGATTTATCAAAACGGATGAGTATTTAAACAAGGCCACATTTTCTCCCATGTTTTCTAAACCTAATTAAATCATTGGGATCCAAAATCTCAAAGGGTTTGATATTTTTGATCGGGGAGAATTTGTGATTTAATAATGAAATTTGATAAAGGTGATCGTTTTGATTTAATTGTGTAGGTTGCTCTCTCATATGTGCTAAGCGCTTTCGAATCTTGAAGCACATATTGAGGGAGCATAACTATCGAGTACAAAATTTTTAAAGAGATTTTTAAAGTACCTTGATTGAGTTTTCAAATGGTTTTATTAATGGATTTTGTGATGGATGTGCTTCAAAGAACTCTTTCCTCTATGTGATAAAATGATTTCACTTATCCTATGCACATATTGAGGGAGAATTTTACCATGAAAATCAAATGGTTTTTCTATGAAAATTGTGATCAAAGAAAATATTTCAAAGTCCTCTTGCCTCTTTGTGCTAAACAATTTCTAAATCATACGCACATGTTGAGGGAGGTTTTCTAAATGATCAAAACTATTAAGGTACAAAATGCTTTGATCTGTATCACAAGTACCTTGATTGATTTTCAAATGGTTTTCAATTGGTTTCAAGAAGGAAAGAACAATACCAAAAGACCGACCAATTTACTTTATGCATGGTGTTATAAGGATGGTTAGGTTACGTATTTGTTCCCACGATCCGCTTGAGCCGGAGGGATCTTCGAGGGACAATCCACTAGATAGTGTAGAGTCCTTTGGAATATTGAAAAAGGAGAAAAGTGAGAAATGGGAAGAGTGCGGATGAGGCAGAGCTAGTACTAGAATAAACCCAACAAGGTTCTAGCAATGAAGTCTCGGTAAGCACTTAAGGGTTGAAGAATGAAAAGAGTTGAATATGAAAAGGGTGAAAAGAAATAGCCCTCCAATAATTCAACCTTAGAGGCGTAAACCGGGTTCATTACATATGCTCTTGGTGGTTACTAAGGCAACACTGGTATTGAAGACAAGACGTCATGGACCCGGTGGCGCATTGAACTACAACTTCTCAAACCACTCAAGTTCCTCTTAAAAGGGCTTGTTTCATTCTCACGGGAACCGACATTATCTATCGACTTTCTCTTAGAGATTGTTGATATTGAAGAAGGAGACCCTCTCCCTAGTCTCCGCACACAGGAACCAAATGTGCACTATTGAGTCTAGAGCCAAGAGATCATCCACAATATCTCGTTAGGACACAAAATTCATGAAGACTTCTTTGTTTCACACAATGTGGAAAGTAAGTATATATTAAGAGTCCTACGCATTATCCTTGTGGTATTGCGGAACATCCGAGTGATATGTAAATATTCACGATGAAGATGGAAATCCTTCTAGAGCCAACATCAAACAAGCTCTTGGTGGGTGACATGTGAGATCTTGCAAAGATCAAGCTTGTGACAAGCGGATAGAAGCGATGGGGCGATTCAATCTTGAATCAACCTTGGTCGGGAATGAATTGACGAATACTTTTGGAAAAACCATTCGATGTGCAAATCTTCTTTTCTCTAGCACATCGAATGTGTATTCATATTTCAAATTCAAAAGTATCTCGATTGAAAAATACTTTTAGAAAAACCGTTCGATGTGCGAATCTCTTCTTTTAAGCTAGCACGTCGAATGTGTACTCATTCTCTAATACAAAAAGTATTTTGATTGAAAATTGATCTTTCTCATAAAACCTTCTTCGTATTGCAAAACTCTTTCTTCAAGCAATACGATTGTTTTCAAATCATTTTCATCAATTAATGAATCTCAATTATTTGGTTCACTCACTCCGTGTTGTCTTCTTTGAGATGTTCCGGTTTGAGAACGACTAGAAGCAACTGCGAAACCCATCAAGGAGATTCTTAGGAATCCTACGATCACAGGCGGTACTTGTCTTGATCAGCGAGGAACCGTGGGCGTGTACCTCAATTCAACGAAAGTGATCAAAGACACTTTCGTGTGTTTTATGCTATTGTTGTTGTTTGCGGTACATTTGGACGGTTGCGGTGATCGAATTGAGCGGTCAATCAAGCCGCATGCTCACAACATCCACACTTAATTTGAAGAAATCATGGTGGTGCATATCTACATAACACGGCTCGATATTTCATACTATGCTTACCTGCTCTTCTTGCAAATATCATGAACCGGTAAAGCTTCGCTACTCGATGGAAAGATGTCATGATTCAAAAGTGTGAGCATGTCGGTCCAAAAGTCACAACTTCACATGATGGCAACACAATAAAGGGTGATCCGAGATTTAATGTGGTGATGATCTCAATGAAAGCTCGAAGATCATCAAAGATGTGGATCGATTAAAGGCCTCCACTAAAAGTACAAAATAATGCGGACTTTGAAGTCACTACTAAAGCACAAAGATTGCGGACATTGAAGAATTCAAGTCTCGAGCTCAAGAACAATGTCAAAGAAAGAATGCTAGGATGCAAAATGTATTTCATGGGGTGACCTCCCAGGGGAGATTGTTAGGAATTAGAAATTCCATGTTAAAGTGTCGGTCACCCCAATTATAGTCTAGCATAAGTTAGCTCGTAGATTTGTAGTTATATCGTTATGTAGTAGTTAATTAGTTAATTAGTAGCATAGTATAGTTTAGAGTAACACCGTGGAGGAAGGACGGGTCTTTACCCCTTGTATGCACGATCCACGGTCCGATAGGAGGGCGGTATGTTTGTAACTATAAATACCCTTCCATCCATGGAAGGGTGGTGCTCTCAATCTAATATTCCATAATTTTGTATACCAAGTCTCTAGCAATAAACACCCAACTCTCTACTCTCTCTAATGGCAAACATGTATTTTGATCATCCAAGACCACCGAATCATCAACA
Source organism: Chrysanthemum lavandulifolium (assembly GCA_022545495.1). Lineage (NCBI taxonomy): Eukaryota > Viridiplantae > Streptophyta > Magnoliopsida > Asterales > Asteraceae > Chrysanthemum > Chrysanthemum lavandulifolium. The sequence goes on from CM040246.1 coordinate 108,632,529, forward strand.
CAATAATATATCGATCCTACAAGTTCAAAACCGAATCCTTCGGATACGGATCCCAAGTTAATGGTTCCCTTGATGTATCGAAGGATTCTTTTAGCCTCGAGAGAGGTGAGTTTTAGTTGGTCGCGTGATAGCAGGAGCAAAGATATCTGACAAAGATAATATCGAGGTCTCTTGGTGTTAGATACATAGAGACCAATGATACTTGGTATTTGGTAGGGTAAACCAATTTTCCATGCAAATCATCCGGTTTCTTGGTATGTGCCATTGGTGTGGCATAGGTGTCTGTTTTGCATTTCATTTTGTTTAAAATTTCAAGAGCATATTTGGGTGACTCGAGAAAATACCACGGGGTGATTGATGAACTTGCGATCCTAGAAAGAACGTAAGTTCACCCTCATAGACATTTCAAAATGTTTTTCATAAGTTTTGAAAAAGCGTTTGAGTACTAGATGTGTTGACCCAAAATGATGTCATCCACATAAATTTGAGCGATTAAAATGTGTGCCCGTGATATTGTATGAAAAGTGTAGGGTCGACCGAACCTTTGGCGAAATTATTGGCGATAAGAAAGGATGATAACTTATCATACCACGCTTGGGGGCTTGTTTGAGACCGTAGAGAGCCTTGTTCGGTTTGTAGGCGTGATTAGGGAACTCGGATCAACGAATCCTTCTAGCTAACTAACATAGACCGTTTCTTTCGGTTGTCCATTGAGAAAGCGGTTTTGACATCCATCTCGAAAGACCGTGATGTTCATGTGAGCCGCGAACGCGAGAAAAATCCAAATAGCCTCAAGGCGAGCAACCGGAGCAAATGATTCTTCAAAGTCAATACCTCTTCACCTGCTATAACCCTTAGCCACGGACGTGACTTATATCGATTCTTGTTCCTTCAACATCTAATTTGTTTTCCAAATCCATTTGAGACCAATGACGAAGACCTAGTTGGTCTTTCAACCAATTCCCATACTTCAAAGCGTTTAAAGCTGAATGAGTTCTTATTGCATGGACTCAATCCGGTTGTCTTTGTCATTGCATCTTTAATATTTTTAGGTTCGATTGGCGGACGGTGAGTGCATAAATGCAATGTTCACCGTCGATGTGAAGGCGTTGTCTAATTACTGTTGGTTGATTCGGGTACCAATAATGTTCTCAAGAGGATGGTCTTTTGTCCAACGATGTGTGGAGGTTGATGTTGATATACATTCTGCAGTTAGGAGGATTCAAATGACTTGTAGATGATTACGCAACATCGGTGCGAAGCATTTGCAAAAGGATTGAAGAACGCATTTGGATCATAATCTGCGGGTGGGGTACATCATTGTTCGAGAATATCATCGGTGGTTCAACGTCGTTGGATGCGGTTTGTTCAACTGTTGTTGTAGAATCAATTGGTGGTGCTTCCTCAATGAGTTGTTGTTGTAGCGGTGTATCGGTATTGGATTTTGATCAGTTGAGCAACGGAAATATTTGATACATCTGGAGTACTTTCATCAATATCATCACTAAGCGGAGGAGCAAATAGATGTTCCATTTGACGTCGAGTTAGTTGTAAACTAGGTTCGGTGATGATGAGGTTTGAGGGAAGTTTAAGCGGTTATGTCCGGGTTCCAATTTGTTATGCTCGGAAGCCATATATGTAAGCTCATCGAAATTTTCATGAATCATTTCCATAATCTCCCTTGTACGACGATTCTAGATCCGGTAACCCTTAGGTTTTCACAATATCCTACAAAGACTCAATGTCGACTTTGGCTTTGAGCTTACCAAAGTCATCACGATCATTATTCGGATAACAAAGGGATCCAAATACATGAAAGTGTTTGAGATTCGGTTTCGGTTGTGGATAAGCTCATAAGGTGTTTTGTTGTGGTGTTTGGTAATCATTGAGCGATTACGAGTGTAGCATGCGGTTGACACGGCTTGACCCATAAGTGTCTGGAAGTTTAGCATTTATCAACATTGTTCTTGCAGCTTCCACTAACGTCGGTTTCGTCTTTCAACAACTCCGTTTTGTTACGGTGTACGTGCAATAGATGTTTGATGCTCAATTCCACTTTCTCATAATATGCATGAAGAGTTTGATTCACAAATTCGGTTCCTTTGTGCATTACGATTTGTCACCGTGTTCCGGAGTTGAACTTGAATTTTCGTGAGAAAGGTGATGATCATCGTGGAGCTTGATCTTTACTTGAAGAAAATAAACCCAAGTCCATCTTGAGTAGTCATCTACAATTACCAAGATGTAGTGTTTGCCATTAATCGTACTGCACGCGCATCGGGCCACACAAATCCATGTGAAGAAGATGAAGTACATGTTGTGAGTTGTGTTCCACCTTTGAAGGAAAGTGAGCACGAGTGCTTTTCCCTTGTTCACAAGGCGAGCATAGGTGATCTTTAGAATACCGAAATCTTGGGAGACCTTCAACAAGTTTGTAACGTGCAAGATTGGTTATGGTTTGAAAGTTTAAATGTGAGAGCGATGGTGCCATAGCCAAGATTTTGTAGATGTTGCCTTTGAAAGTGAGCGGATGGGAGATGAAGCAATCATGTCTTGCATTGAGATTGTATAAAGACTTGATGTGCGGTGCCGGACATAAGATCGTTTCCTTGTAGATCACGAATGAAACAAGTTTTCTCCGAAAAGCAACTTCCAAATCTCCATCACATAATTGACCAAGCGAGAAGAGATTGTGACCGAGACCTTCCACATAATAAACCACCGCTAATTTCGATGTTGCCATTGATGTAATCTCCGTAGCCCATGATAGCTGCGAAGTGATCATTCCGAACTGCGGTGCCAATGAACTTTGAAACAAAGTTTGATAACAATTTGAGATGGCTGTCATGTGTCGGGAACATCCGCTATCAACAATCCGGAGGATGATCATGTATCACTGCATTACACACAGGCGACACGGATGGAATAGAAGTAGATGTGGAACACGAAGCAGTTAGAGGTTCGATGCGATTATAGTTGAAACACACATGTTTATGATTTTAGGTATCCATTTAAATCCTAGTGTATTATGTAACCATTTCGCCATCTCCAACTAGTCTTAGCTTTGGTCTTAGTAAATGCACTAGGTGATAAGTTCTTCCTAGGAGGTGAAGGGATTCTATGGGTACATCAATGATTGTAGCGAAACACTAGAAGGTGGTTTACCTAGCACGGACTTAGAAGCATTAGTGGGCCTAGAGGTATTCCGTTTTCTATTATTCCACTTACGATTCAAGATAGCCTTTGCAACACATTTATCATGACAACGAGAAAACATGCTTTTCGACAACCAACACAAGAAGCTTCAAACATAACATTTAGAGTACTTAAAGATTCAACATGTGTTACATCACTTTGTTGATTACATTTGTCGACGCAATATCTAAAGTGGGTGCAACTTGAGTTTTATTCAAAGTCCTAAGGTGTTCTTCTACTTGAGATTCTTTATTGTTCTTTTCTTACGTCGCAACTTCCTATTCTTCCTTGTATTGCTCTAGGTTGTGAAGTGCGGGCGTTGGGAAAAGAGGCAACTATTCTGTTTTAGTAGAGGAAGCACATTAGTTTCTTGTGGTTTGTCATTAGATGTTCTAGAGTCGGTTTGAATCTGTTTAGGTGCGATTCTTGATGTGTTACTATTCCTATCTTGCTTAAGTTTCACCAACTCCGCTTTTATATCATGGATTTTGTGTAACAAATCTAGATTTTCGAGCAGTGAGTCCATCTTGTCGTAAAACATCTTTGGTATATGCAAGATGATCATCAACATCTTTTGGCGCTTGAGCACGAGTCTTTTGAGTAAATCAAATATGACACCATATTCCTTTTAACTTTTGAAATTTCTTGTTCATATTTTGAAATTTGACACTTCAAAGACACGTTTTCATCATCCAAGTTGCTCAAGTTTTGGATTAAGAGTTTTAGTATGCAATGATTGATTTTGTTTTGCAAAGCGAGTTCTCGATTTTGACAATCTTTTGACACCATTGAAGACGACGTTTTGCATTTGAAAGCTCGTTTAACAATCGCTCATTTTCAACTTTTAAAGACTTGATTTGTGACACGATGTCGATTATTCTCAACATTTTCAACGGAATCAACGAGAGATATAATCAAATGCATATGCAGCGAATGTAATAACACAACATTTATGGTATCAAGACAGATAACATCTTCCAAGAGTCGATCAACATCTTTTCTCAACAATTTCTTTTCGTTTAGTATTTGAAATCGATGTTTACATTTGCTCGAAAACTCTTTTCATAAGTCCAAGCTCCTTGTGAAAATCCCTTTCCCAATATATTGCACACATTTTCAAATTTGGACATTAGGTAAAATTCTTTTGAAAAATATCTCTTTGTTCTCTCGCATGAGGCGATTGAAAATGTTCAACTTTTATTTGAGAATTGATTTCTATTTCACGTTCCAAAAGTTTGATGTCGGATAAGAATGTTTCAAAATATTTGAGAATTTGACAACGTTCGGCTAATGGTTTTATTTCACTGAGTGAAGGTAAAGGACCATTAATTTGTGCAATATTGGGGACCAACATTAGAGACTCGAAATAGGTGTGATAACCCAAGGTGTGTTAGAATTATCTTGTTGTGCGACGAAAGTGATGGCTTTTGAATAGTTAAATGGTTTGTTATAAACAACATTTTCTAATTTTGATCGACTTTCGTCTTACGCATCTAATTCCTCATACGATTATATTCAACAACACTCATTATGGAATCATCAATTCTATGTTACGCTTTGTAGACTTGCGGATTTGGTTTGAATGCTCTATTTGAAAACTTTGGTTTGTAATCGGCAAGATTCGGTCCATATCCATTTGGATTTGGTTTAAAGTAAACTTTTGAATAGTTGTGATTGACTTACCATGTTTATAAACAACATTTGAAATTCTTTGATTTTGTTTTGTAAGTCGACAATTTCTTCAAGATAGTCATCTATTCATTTCTTTGAATGCTTTTGTACTCACATAGCTGTTTTTGACAAGTTAACAACTCGAGACTTGGCTTTTGAGTTTCCAAAGTGAGGCGTTAAGTTGTTGTTTATGATCATATTTTAATTGTTCTATTTGAGACAACAAAGCATTCTTAGATGCAACTAGATCACATATCTGTTTTCCAAAGATTTTTCGTTTGGTAAGATTTAGCAAAAGCGACTTCAAAACCTTTTCACGTTTTCTTGTGTTTGAAAAATGTTGAGTTGAAATTTTAAGCATTCATTATCCTTAGTTAATAGAGCATTTTGTCCTTTAATTGCTTATTGATGTCCAGGCATTTTTCCATTCGAGATTTTTGGTCATTAAGTAAGGTCATGAGCTCAATATCGGATTAGACAAAGGTTCGACTTGTTCAGCGTGAGTCTCAACATGATCATTATTTAGATCCTCAAATATAACCACGGAGTCAACTTGATTATCAATATTAACCATAAGGTCATCTTGATCGTCAAATATAACTACGGGATCTATTTGATTATCATCGGAATGAGATGTAGCGGCTCATGTTGAACACTCGATCCTCGTCGGATCGAGATGTTGGCGGAGATATCGGATCGATAATGAATATAGTTTGATCCGTACACGAGACAAGCCGTCGGTGTCATACACTGGGCATGTATCACTCATGTGGAGTTCGTGCATGTTTGCCATCAACATAACTGCTGCATTAGCTGCAAGTCCTCCATATCATCATCGAATCGCATTTGCCATGAAGCTCGGTTCCTTGTTGGTAAGAGTTCCCAACTTCATCCTTAAGAGCCAAGAGTAAAGCCTCTTTGTGATAAGCGATGCCTCTTGTCCTCGGCTTTGGGCATGCATTAGCTAGATGACCCTTCTCATTCTGATTATAACAACGAAGACCATTAACCCCATTCGAGCATTACCACGATCAACCACTGAGCCCTTTGTTGTTGTGGAGCACCCATGTTATTCCTTCCAATAGCATTAAACCCTTGACCACCGCCCATCGGCGAACTTTACCACGATTTTGAACCTCAACTCGTCCATTGTTAACAACGACTGATTCCTTGTGTTTGATGAGGTGCGAATGCGATTGTTGGATTTGTTTGAATATCGACCAAAGGCTCTAGCAATCATGACAAATCCTTGTTGCAATGCATCAAAAGCTTCTGTATCCTCATTAGATTCCTTTGTAAAGTGGTTGATCATTGTTGTTGTTGTATGGAACCAATTGAGTTTCTTGAGATTGGTGTTGTGAAGGATCATAAGGTGTAATATGGTTGCGAGTTGGTTGTGGAGGATTTGTGAATACTGGTTTGTAAAGTAGGGAATTGAGGATAACAAGCTTGAGCCCACAAAGCTAATTTTGATTATCCGGAGTGATGGCGAAGCAGAGTTCCACGGATAACCCTTTCTTTGTCAACTTCCTTTTGGTGGGGCTTCAAATAGTCGTACAACAATCCGTATGTAGCATGATGAAGGTTCTTAAGCAGCGGATGAAAATGTCGGGACCAAGACTACTGAACTTAGTGTTGACGCAATTCTTGGCATGATGATGTTATGTTTTCCAAGTCATTGATGATGTCGAGAATCGATGATGATATGACTCTAATGTCTCCCTGGTTCAATCATGAAGTGTTCATATGCTAAGTAGATTTTGTATTCCATGTCTTCTTGATTGAGTTATGTGCCTTCCATGAGAAGATGAATATGCTCCCACATTGCTTTAGCAGTCTTCTGAGCATCCACACTACAAAGTATCGGATTGGGTAACCCCAAAAGGATATATTGCATTGCAAGTTCATCGGCTTCCATGTGTAGAAGTTGATCAGTAGTGAGTTCATTAAGACTGAAAACGTTGGTGACATCACCTCTTGGTGGATTAGCATTCGGATCTCTGGGTACAATGAACGTAGGCATTTGAAAAGGACCTTCAAGGATGACTTTCTTCAGGAACTTTCCATGTGGCTTCTTTAGATCACAAAACCTAAAGAACCTTATCACCCATTGATCGTAGTTTTCGGGAGTGAGCATTGGAGGTCTATCAAGTGATCCAGCCTCATGAATGGATTGTTGGCTACTTAAAGCTTCACCCATCTTTGCATACCAAGACGATTCCTTCATAGCAAACTTGGATGGATGCTGATTTTGAAAGTTTGTGTAAGGTTGTACTTGAAGACTAGGTGGTGGTTGAATCATTTGTGGTTAAATTGCTCCTTGAGGAAATTGTTGTTGAAGTTGTTGTTGTTGTTGTAGTTGTTGATAAAATTGTTGTTGTTGAGTTGTTGTTGTTGTTGTTGTTGTTGTTGTTGTTAAGGATACATATGAGGAAAGTAGCTAGAGTATGGTGGTTGAGACATCTTGAAACTTGTGTTGATGATGGATCTTTGTAGTCGAATGAAACTTAGTTGATGAAGTATCCTTAGGCGTAGAAAATAGCTTAAGCGTAGAAAACCTTATCGTAAAACCAATCCTTATCGTAAAAATGAAGTTACGCGTAGTGATAGCTAAGCGTAAACTTGAGGAAAACTTATCTTATCGTAAACAAAGGCTTAAGTAGAATTCTTAGCGTAAGATTAGCTTAGGCGTAAGGCGTGCTAAGGCGTAAGAAATTGCTTAAGCGAGAGAGAGATTCTACGCGTAAGAGCTTTGCTTAGGCGTAAAACTAGGGTTTGCCCAAAATCCTTTACACTTATCGATGTAAAAGATATCCAAAGTCAGTATTTTCGAGCTTATCCAAGCAAGAAAACGAGTAAACCAATAACATTGAAGATCAAACCTTTTGGAGCTTCTGCGTAAACTTAGGGTTTTCTTATGCGTAGAAACTACCAAAGCGATTATTTCGCCCAAAAGTGTTTCTAAACCAGATTTTTATGATGAAAAAGCTTCAATATCATCAAAATAACACAAAGTGTGAAACTTGATGATTCAACACTTGTTTTCACCTTACGCGTATAAATGACCACACGATTAAAACCAAGCTTAAAAACAATGAAATACACGTAAAGTTTCAAACTTTTGCCAAAACTTAAACTTTATCACCTAATAACCTTGAAAGTACAAGAATCTTGAGTTTTAAAGTTTAAAAATAAAGTTTTAAGCGTATGAAAGTTGTAACACGAGAAACCACGCGTATACCAAAAACTTCAAAACAAAATCGTTTCACCCAACTATTTGGCGAATGATACCAACTTTATTAGGTTCCCATTTATGTAACACAAGCATCAATATAAGAAGTAGAGATGAAGAAGTGATCGGATGAACACTTTAACACACACGAATGAATAAAGAAAGGTTTATCGTAGGAAATGTGATAAAATGAACAACCAACCTTCTAATGGAAGGTTTACAAGAGGTATTTATAGGAAGGAACTAGGGCAACATGCAAGTTCCTTCCTTTCCTTATTGGGCTTGGGTCGAGGCTTATGGGCCTTCTACATAAGCCTTAGCATAATAACAAACATAAAAGCCTAATTAAGCACACTATTACATATTAATTACAAACACTTGAAATATAATTTAGGAGTGATTCAACAATTGTAATTTCAAACTTGGTTTATTTAAAGTCATGATGACTTGGGAACATTGTATAAATGGATGCGTCATGCTGAAATTTATAAAAACATTCTAAACTTATATTTTTAAATTCAAACCTCTTTTATTGTTATAAAACCCGACAAGAATCTAAACAAGTGTTCTTTTTAAGTGGTAAAACTTTTATTGTTTGAATTGCAAATTCAAAGTTATCATTGCTTATAAAACATGTTTGTTTTATACAAGCTATTTGGGATTATGAGTAAACACCAAAACTTACAAATTAACTTACTTTCTTGGCGTAGTTATGTGTCGTTACTTCCTCGATTTCTTTATGGACAATGTCTTCTTGACGTGAGTCTTCGTCAATACTTCTTGACTATTCCTCATAATATTTGGGATATATATTATGCTTTGGTGGAGTTACGTTTGGCGTGAGTTAATTTTGGATGCATATATTATACTTTAGCATGAGTTGCATGTCAAGTCTACGTTTTCTCGCCACCACACAAAATGTCGATACTAAACTTTTGTGATATAAAAAATGGACTTTTAAAATTATTGATACGAGTATTCCACCAAAACTAAGACACGTTGTCTTTTGAAAAAGTCATTTCCTTTTAGAGACGTATTCTAAGATAGTCGTATGCGTATTAGGTTGTGCCGATCCCTTACCGTTGTGCATGTACTTCTTGATTACCGTTGTGCCTTGCTTGTTGATACCGTTACACTTTGCTCCTTGATGCAAGTTGTGATTCTTGCGTTATTTCATTCTGAGGTGAGTTCATGGCTCCTACTTTTACTTACTTTTAAACTATTTTTGGGGAGAATACATGTTCATTTTTACTAAATGCAATGTTTGATTGATTTGAATAAGCGATCATTACTTGGTTTGATGAAATGCGTGATTTGGTTTGAATACATTTTTATGTGGACACAAGTGCTTGAAAACTGTTTGATTGGACCTGGAAATGTTTTTTTGAGGCTATTACGAGCTAGGTTAAGGTTAGAATCCCAACTGCCCTTTGTGAATTGTTAATTCCTGGCTCAGAATGCGCTAGTGTTATGGATAGATCTATCGGATGTTATGTGTGTTTACAGAAAGGCACGGCCCGTGCTGTCGAGCGTTGGTTTCATAACTTAGCCTACGTAATAGATAAGCTTGTGTGATATTCTATTCGTTGTAGTGTTTACATTTTTGATATGGTCCAAGTTGTTGTTTATGAGCTATTTTGCGGATAAATGTTTTGATACTGTGAGTTAAGCAGGCTATGCCTTGGTTAAACTTGACTTATTCGTGAGAAATGATTTGGACTTGAAAACCTTGTGATCTACATTACTATTTTACGAAAGGTAAACTTTGTTTTCACGACCTTGTGGAGGACAAAATAGTCGCAAAGCTCTCTTTTGGAACTCGAAGTATTTTTCAAAAACCTATGAACTCACCAACCTCGTGTTAACACTTATAGCATGTATTTCCAGGTATTAAGGCGATACATTACTCTTGGGAGGCGCTTGGCAATGGCATGACATGGTCATAGAAGACTCTGGTATTTGTATTTGGGACACTTTATTATAATGGGCATGTATTTCTGCATTATTTTTTATTAATGTAAACTTTATACTTTTTATTATAAAGTTTCTTAATATAAAACCGTTGTTCTATATTTTGTATTGTGATACCAATTTAGTAGCACCCGCGACAAAATTTTCCGATGCGACCCATTTTTCAGGGTATTACAACTCCAACCAATTGAGGAGCATTGATAAGTTATTACTTCACCACTAACAACATAGTGTCTCAAAATGAACTTTTTGGCTATTTCATTTATCATCACATTATGATAAGGAAATAAGGAAAGCTAAGTTGAAATCTAAGCATGTCCCCTTTCATTTCCTTACCCGATTACATATTTACATCCTCAAGATGTATATTGCTACTACCACTCACACTTAATCGTAAGTGTGGCTAAGGACACCCTTTTACTTAGTAAATAAGGGTAAAGTCAAGCTCGTGACTCACAAAAAATAAAAATAAAATAAAATAAAATAAAATAAAAACGATTTATGGAAGGCAACCCATGTATATTTTCTTCATATGAATTTACGCTTGGGTTTTGTTTGTATAATCATTGATTTCAGGTTGAATTTGATGAGGATAATCATAGTTGATCCTTGAAAGAAGATTTGATCGGTTTGTCTTTAATAATCAACAACTCCAGTGTATTAATTTGTTTTTTTTGGTTTTAGACAAACTTTCTTTTGTTATTTTGTTTAAGAACAACTCTATATGCTAAATTTCATTCATCAAGTCATCTTGGAAAAGGTAAATATGCATAGGCAAAGGTACGTGTTTCGTAAACACATTGAAAGTGATTTTGTTTCAAAGATAGCATACGACGTATACACATTTATGTGTGCAGTTTTTATAATGTTTCGACTAAGTCATATATAGCATACAATGTATACCCTTTTGTGTGTATATCTTGAATGCACGACGGTTACCAACTATGGTATACGCCATATATAATTTTTTTTTTATCTTCATTCTCAAAAATCCAATCACATAAACAATTTTGAATAAAACTTGGAGCTAGGATTTTGTTATTTTCTTACTAATCTCTTCATCATTTAAAAGGTACGAGTTCCTAATTCGACTGTTTATTCGTTTTTAATGAATACATAATTGAATTTTTGATGAATTTATTCTAGGGTTTTTAACCTAATCGTTATTTTTCCAATTGATATGTGGTTTTAATTGAATTTCGTTTGTGAAACCTTATTTTTGTTTAGTTTTGATTTAAACCAATTTTTTATGCGGTTTTCTGACCTAATTCAATTAAGCTTTTGTTTTCCTCTGAATTGGGGTTTGTGATTCAGGTTGGTTTGGTCTTTAATGATGTTTAGTTAGTTTACCCAGGGTTAATTTCTACTAACAATCCTTTGTGGTAAAATTTTGGGTTAAAATTCGTTTGTAATATCTTTGGTCCTATGACCTATTTTTTCAGGTGTATACGACGTATACACTCTTGGGTGTATACGACGATATCACGTGCATAGGGTGTATACACAGTTTTGTGTATACGGTGTATACGAGTTCTGGTCCACAATTTTGGTTTTTGCCTACGCCATAGGGGATTGATTTAATTCTTCAAGTTTATTTATTTTACTTATAATCATTGTTGTAAAAATTGGCCTAGGCGGCCGATTAATCGACGCCTAGGCGCTAGGCGTGGATTAATCGCCCGAATTTAGACTAATCAACATTATTAATCAGATTTGTAAAAATCAGTCAACATACCGATTAATCGGATAAAAATCAGGCATAAATTTCCAAATCGGACAAAATCGGCCGTCGAAAACTTCGGTTACTTGGTCAACTTTTATAATAATTAAAATTGAGATTTTTATTTCAATATATCTCCCGTTTTTCTCAAAATTAGTCGGCACAACCATTTAAACGCACATCGAGTAGTGATTTAACACAAAAAGTGAAGGTATGCTTGCTTTTTTTATTTGCATTGAATGTTAATGACACTAATTGAATTATGAAATTGGTGATTTCTCCGTTTTGACCACGAGAACTACATTAAAGAAATCATCAAAGGAAATGAGGTGAGATATTAAAAGATTTATAAGAAGGAGCTGATTCGCGTTGAGGCTTTAGATTTTGGGGCTTTTTCGGATGTTGCTCTTGGTACGGCTGTTGATGAGTTGAAGGAGAGGCTTAGAATGGTTCACAGGATGAGTAATGGTTCGGCTATTTCACTTCGTATATTGGGTGTGACTTGTTTAGGATTAGAAATTCTCTTGTACGAGAACTGATTTTGGAGTTCTTTCGCACGGTTACATTCGATGAATCGGATACTGACTTGGACCGATCCGATACTTTGCAGTTTCAGCTAGGTGGATTACCACGTAGTATGTTTATGAGGGATTTTGATTTGAATATAGAATTCCATACTCCTAAGAAGACCAAGAAGAGTTCTTTTGTTTCTTATTATCAATTTGGGTTAAGGAAGTGTCTAGAGAAGCTTGAGTTGGAGACCTATTGAAAGAGTATTTCGTCTGGTGGTTCCATTTTAGGGAACAAGCCCCTTTCATACACTCGAATTCGTGAGACTTTGAGGAGGTTGATTCACCGGCTCATATCTCACTCCATTGCTGTGGAGGTGGGGATCAAGGGTTTTTTTTTTTTTTTTAACATTGGTGTATCTTACATTGTTAGTTCCTGTTTTGTTTACAAGGTTAGTCATCAAGTTACTTTTCTCATATTTTTACTCCTTAAAATGTATAAATTTGGCTTAAATATAAAATAAAATGTGTTTGTTTGAAGAAAATCAAAAAGAAATAAAATCGGAGACCCACTAACACATATAACATGTTATAACTGGGGCGTTGGTTTTCAGAATTTGTGTTAGAGTGCTAAGTACCGTGGCTCGAACTGGCTTGAGTTAGTTTGTCATCTCAACGCTAAATCAGCAACTAACTCAACTCACTCATACACCAAAATTCATGGCTTGAGCCAAAATGCCCCATTTACCTTTTTTTTTTTTTTTTTTTCAAACAAATTAAAATTCATTCATTAAATTAAAATATAACTAACGTTTTATAAAAAAGTTACCTTAACACACACACTAAAACACATACAGCCCATTAACAAAAAAAATGTAAAATCTCATCTCCTTCATTCGTTCCACACACTAAAACACATACTACATACATTTAAACACACACTTCACAGACACTAAAAAACACAATAGACACTAAGGGTGCATTTAGTTGGGGGAAAACACCTTTGATTTCCACAAAATATTTTGTGAAAAAATTAGGAAAAGAGAGATCGCGTTCGAATAAGTGTTTTCCAACAAAATGTTTTGCAAAACACAAACTCTCCTATCTTCTAACTTAACAAGGAAAATTACAAAACTGTTAGTGCAAATATTATGATATTTAAACTAAAACGGTTTCTTCGGTTTTAATAATGACAAACATATAACTTGCAATGCACAAGTTACTTGTAAACACAAATCATATATGCATACCTACATCAACATCTCTTGACATCTCAAGCATACTTCAACAGAGTCGTAGATTTTCATCCTGACGTAAATCACCCAAGGTATGAACAAACAAATTTAAAACTTGACGGATGATCAAAGAAATAATTTTTTTGTTCTAAACTACACATTTTTATTAATGTGACAAAAAAAATTCAAAAACACACTTTACAAATTATTTTAGAATTAAAAAGAAATGTTTTATTTTAAAATTTTAGTTTAAAAATCCCAACAGCTATTTTTCCTCTAAATCAGCTCCAAACTTCCCCAAATAAACTTTCACCACTAAAAACAAAAATTGGAGCGTTTTTGTCTAGGACGGTACCACTAAATTTAGTGGTACCGTGATGCATTTAGTGGTACCGTCTGTCTGTAATGGCTAGTTTTTTCTTTGCCTATAAATAGTGGACCATTTTACACTTACAACTTGATTTTTCCATATAGTTTTCTCTAGTCTAATCCTCTTTATTTAGATCACTTTCTTTGATCATTTAGTGAGTTTTAGTTTGTTTTAGAGTGATTCAATCATCCATTCTAGAGATCACCTTCATTCCTCTACTAGTCCAAGAGAAGAACAAATCGTATCAAAAAGATACAAAGTGTTGTAGTGTTAGTGTAGTGTGTCTGTAACACTTGTTATGTACTTTTTGTATCTAGATATACATCAAGTTGTCCATCATCTTATTTAGTTAGATTGGGTAGATCATTGTGATCTTGTTGAGATCAAGAAGGTCTCGTGAAGCTTGTGTTGTTCGTGTGTAGATCGGGTAGATCGTGTTGATCGTCAAGATCGGGTTGATCGTGTAGATCGAGTAGATCGTGTGTAGATCGAGTAGATCGTGTATAGATCGTGGGGGTCTTGTAGATTGTGTGATTTGCAAGGATCGGGTAGATCGTGTGTGAGATTGGTACTAGCTAGATTAGTATTCGACATTTAACTTAGTGTCGGAAAATAATGTAATCGACGTTGTATGGTTTTCTCCGCCGAGAAGGGAGCTTGTTGATTAGTGAAGTAACTCTCGAGTTGGGTACTCGAGGAGTGGAGTAGCGCGGAGAGGAGCTTTGTGAGTGAACCACTATAAATCATCGTGTCCGGTTTGCGCTTTCTTTACTCATCTTTTTACTTTTATTTTTGCATTTACCATTTTACATTTATATTTTGCATTACGTTTATATTTGTGTGGCTTATGCTTATATTGTGTTAGTTGTGTTAGTGTCATGGCATGTTATATGTCTTAGTTTGTATTATTATGATATGTCTTAAGACTAATAAGATTATTGTTGACACTTTTCATATTACATCACACTTGATTGGTCATTTGATACACAAGGTTTTAAGTTTTTAAACGGGAACGTATCCACCCCCCCCCCACCTCTACGTTTTTCACAAAAAACAAATTTTAATTGTTTTCCTTATTTTCCTTTGAAACCCACAACCCTACCTCCCCTTTTACAAATAGAAACACAAACTTCAACTAGCGTTTTTATATTTTCAAATGTTTTGTTGAGATAAAATTTCCTTCAAATTTTACAAAACTAAAAATAGAAAACAAGATACGATGAAAAGCTGCAAATTAATCTCGATAAATTAATAACGCCGATAAAATTAATAATTTGTCCGGTCCGACTTGGGATAACACAAATTGGACTCCTATCGATAAAATAATAAGATAATAATTTTTTGAAACTTGGGTGTAAATATATTAGTCATGTGGCTATAAATTAATAATCACTAAAATTCCGTATAAATATATGTGTGTGTGTGAGAGAGAGAGATACACATAAATCACAAGATTATTTAGTAAAATGAATCATAGTCGTTTGTTTTTGTTGAGCTTCAATCATATTTAGTTTATCATAAAATCTCCTTATTGCACTAAAAAGTTCAGCGTTGTCTTACCGTGTTGCAACAAAAATGTTAATTTTATATTCATAAAGTGTGAATGTGTATTTATAAAATGTTAATTGAAACTTGTTTTCAAATTTATTTTTTGTCTCTAAAGAGTATAAATTGTAACTAGCTAGTCCATTAGGCTTGAAAATTTAAAGTCATACGTAAAACCTCTTTAAATTAATATGTCGCTAAATTAATCACTATTAATTTACTGTAATTTGTTCTCCACAAAACTGGCTCAATCACTAGCGCAAGAGGAGGGGGTCGTACCGGCTCGACACTGGCAGCGCCAGTTTGCTTGCCACCATACCCATCTCTTTTATAAAAAACTTATAAGGTTACAACAGTTAACTGCACTAAATCTAACATATTCAATTGGCTTTTCGTAAAAGAAAAAGTTTGTGCATATGTTTGTTGTAGCATCAAAACTAAAGATGGAACCACTCATAGTAATTAAGTGATTACGAAATTAAAGACAACAAAAGCTATATAATTCTACCAAACGACTAAAATCACAACATCATATAAAATCACAACAGTGGAGGACCTCACATTTAACATTAAACACGAAAATTACAGCCCGATACAAAATCAACATCCACTGACCCACAAAATCAAGAACATTAATATAAAACGAGCATATCAAAAGCAAAGGTTACCAACGTCTCCAACGTATCCTGTAATATAAATTATCCCAGATTTCACATATCGGATTGAGAAAGTAGACTTCATAAACCGAATACATATAGATAGCAGTGTAGTATGTTAAGATGATAGTGGCGACAATGCAACCAATGCACAAGTGGACGATGAAAAACGCTATGGAAAAGTCTACAATCGCGTAAAGGCATGGGAGTATATGAGTGTAAAAACCATGGAACAGGTATGTGACGATGCCAATGGCGGCCATGGTGAGATCCATTTGGGTACTAGTAGGCCTTGAGAATATAGACAGAGGTGGTGTTTTGAATTGTTAGCTATGGTGGTCGAAGATAGATATATATATTCAAACTAAAGTGGTTCCTTGCATTTACTTTCGACTCTGTTAGGAGGTGTTTGGTTGGGTTAATTTGAATTATATTAGAGGTATTTATATTTTAATTAAGCGAATATCATATTTGATAACTCGAATAGAGTAGGTGTGAAGTAATTCTGATTTAAGTGAATTGCAGAAGAAAATTAGAATGATTTGAAAAATGAAGAATTTTAATTTCTTGAAAAAAATTTATAAACTTTTTTCTTATTGTGTTTTTATAAACTTTTGAATAGAATATTTACGAAATTGTTTTATAAACTTTTTTTATAATTTTATTTATAAACTTTTTTATAACTATTTTAATAAAAAAAATTATAAACTTTTTATAAATTTTTGTAACTTTTTTATAAAATTTTTTAAAATATTTTTATAAACTTTTAAATAGAATATTTATGAAATTTATATTAAAAAATAAAAATATTTATAAATTTACATCAACCAAAACGTGCGAAGGTATTTTAAATTCCGAAATTTTAAATTCTCAAGAATTTAAATTTTCTAAAATTTATCTAGAATTACAAATTACCCCAACCAAACGCCCCATTAAGGTTCCGCTATATATGAATTTGAACCATATGCTAAAGCTAGATTTATATTTTCAAAAGTTGGCTGTGATCGATGATAAATACAGAGTGAATATCGTGTGAATAGTGTACATTAATTATAGTCAATGGCATTTGTTGGGATAGGATAATCATGTTTGTAGCCGTGTAGGTGAGTTGGTCATTTCAAATACGGAGTAAGTAATTTAATTTTCTCTTAAGTGATAGGGCTCTATAAAAGTAAGAGTAAATTACATAAGGTTGCCCCCAATAGAGTCGATCGTGACTCGATCGAGAGACAAGAGGCGATCGATTTCAATCGATCGTCTTGCTGTGGGTTATGTTGATTGCCGGGCAACTCAAACAAATAGATCGCGTGCACAATCGAAACCACAACCAACAAACCAAATGTAACCGTTTGAAAAAATCCAACCGTTGCATATCCCAAAAAAAAAAACTTACCATTTGATTTTTTTTTTTTTTTTAAATTACTACTAAACTACTCTATAAATACACAACATATTTACACACTAAACTCACAAATCTCACAATCCTCTCTATAAAAATCGCATAATTATCTCTATCAAAATGTCTAAGAAAACACCACAACAAAAGCCGAAAATCCGTTTTGGCACAAAGCGCCCGCATATTTTAACACGGATTAATTTCCGGTTAACGATTATCTCACAAAAATCAATTTCCAACCCCACTTTCGAATATCAATCCCAACAATCTCCACAACAACAAACTAACAATCCATTTTTATGAATCGTCCATTTGTTCCACCGTATCAAAACATCCAACAACAACAACAACAAAGCCACTCCGTCGAAGCAACCAATCTATGTATGGCTCACCCGAATGCGTGTGCAGTCCAACAATGGATTCATCAACGTCTTCATATTCAAATTATCAACAATATTCTCCGGTTAACCGTATCAATCTTGATGGTTTGATTTGAAGAACAATTATACAACAATCTGATTTTTTGTTGGGCCGGTTTGGGTTATCACGCTCAAAGTATCACGGTCCGGTCTTGGTTGACTCATGGATCGTATCACGATTCGGTTAATATTGATGAAGAAGAAGAAGAATGTCGAGAAGAGGCGTCACCGGTGAAACCAAAGAAACGAGCTACAAAGGTGAAGAAGAAGGTTGTCGAGAAAGAAACCAAGAATGATTCGTCGCTTTGGACAAAAGAAGAAGAGATCGCCTTGTGCAATGATTGGTGTGATGTATCCGAGAATAGTATAACGGGAAACAACCAAAATGCTAAGGGATTTTGTGTGACAACTCGTAATTTCAAGTCATTTCTCAAAACAATTCATGTTTCACTATTTCAACATTTATCGTAAACTAGGTTTACGTGTTCCAAATTCGCGTAACCTTAACGGTTTAGCGGCGAATTCATGATCATATCATCACGAACATTTTATTTGGACTAAGTCTAGTCTACATTTCATTAGCATCATTTGCATTATGATAGTTCATTCATGATTTTTCATTTCACATTAAACGCGTAAATTTCATATTAAATAAACGTTATCGCGTGAGTTATTATTTTGAGCATTTAATCCGTTACTTTCAAAAATGATCCCGATGTATTTTTAAACTTACATTTAGTTATAAAAACTATATTTTGAGTTTAACTAGTGTTTTGAATTTATTTGGTACATAAATCGTTAAAGTTATATTATTCTGACGTTTTCTTAAAACTATCGATAATTATTTTATCACTCAAATTTCACAAGGAATGTATTTTTACAATTTTATCATCTCATTACATTCTATTTTGATCTACTAAAATCTCTTTTACCTAAAGTTATCATTTACTTTCCTTATACATTTCCTACACAACATTTTACTTACATTTTATTTACAAGTATATACACATGTTATAAAAAGAAAAAGAAAAAAAATATATTTGGGGAACAAAAGCCCCTAAAATCCGGCCCTAGAGGGTTGGCATTGATGAGGTTGGTATTTATTTTCTTTGAATGTATAGACATACACTCCAACCTCATTCTTCACTTCATTCTTCAATTATTTCAAGTGTTGGAAAAAGTTTCTTTCTCTTGTTCTTCCTCCATAAAACCGGTTCATCATCAAGGTGTACAAGGGATCAAAATTTTTCAAGTTCAAGATAAATCAATCTAGATAATACTCTTATTAAGATTTTGAAATAAAAATCTAGAGTATTTAGGCTAAACCTTGGTTCTTATCACCTCATCATAATACTTGTAAGCATATCATTTACATTTTCATGTTTCCTTTTCATTTCATAGTTATCTCTTTATATTTGGTACAAACATGCAAGACATATGTGATTTATACCATTTTACTTGATTTTTGGAGTTTTATATATATGGTCATCCTATAATTATCCCTTGGTATTCATTGGTCTTGATGGTGATTAGGAACCCATGACACCCTAAGAAGGTGTATGGTAGGATTAGATTAGTTTTGGAGTTGATTTGAAGGATTAAAATAGGTTTTGTCCGAGAAAACTATTTTCGATAACTATAAAATAGGTTCTGTCCTTATTTTGATTTTCTGGAAAAACCGACGATAGGAGCGACATTTTGGCCTTGATATTTAGAAAATATACTTTAAAGCGAATCCGTGGCGGCAGGCGGATAAAAGCGGACTTATAACGAAGAAGTTATGGATTTTACAAGATTGACGAAAACATAGTTTTCGAAATTTCGACATCTTGTTTTTGGTTTGTTCGAGTCAAAACGAGCCTTAAGCTTCACAAATTATTCGACTTATCAAAAATATATTAGTATACTTTGATACGAAGCTAAGGACGTATTATCGTGAAAGCGGTTTGAAGCGACAAAGATATGCACTTTTTATTGAAATTGCCGTAACTATTATTTTACGAAAAACTATATTATTTTTACGATACAAGTGTTACGGTGGTATAGCGTCCATGTTGGAGGCTGTTTTAACCATGATGCAAAACTTTTTGGAGCGAATTGTCTTTTAATAAAATCAAGTTCACCGACCATATTTTTCAAAGCGACAATTTGTTTGTAAAGCGGAGTTGTAGTAAATTATTTATGGATGTCTAAACTTGGCGAAACTCACTTTTTACACAACAATTAGACAAAATCACTATCTTTAACCATAATATCTTTATGTTGAGACCTTTTGAATGAAAACTCCTGAGCTGAAACTTTTAGATTTCGATACAAACTTTCCAAAACCGTCGAGTTCGTTCTCTAACGATCGGCGTACACCATTACGACTAGTTTTCCAAAGCCGTTTTGTTAATTTCATGGAAATTCCGGCGACATTGTTTTGCGGCGAAAAGTGATAATTTCACTATAAATCATTATAAAACCATTGTAGGATAACATTTTGGCGTAAAAACTTGTAAAGTCATTTTGAAGGTCAAGGCGTCAAAAGAGTATTTTCGACGACAAGTAATATTTTCAAAACTACATAAATGGTATAAATAACATCTGAAGTGCATGCATAACATTACATTGCAACTCATGACATATCATATCATTCGTAATAGGCCTCGGTTAACGCATCACATTATACCTCGATGTACTCACTCTTGCCATCATTCCGGTTTATCAAGTGAGTTTCATAGCCCTACCTTTATACATTTTGAATTACTTTTGGGGGAGATACATGCTCAGCTGTTTTCTTTTACTTTCAAGTACTTTAAACTCTTACATATTCTTGTGAGTTTTCATAGCCCCACTTTCAATTGTTTTGTACGGTTTGGGAGATACATGCTTAACTATTTTTATAAGTACTTTAGATTTTTAAGGCTAAATGCTACCATGATTACCATTGTTCTAAGTCAAAGGTTATTCTATATCAATTGTTCTTGTTTGCGTGCTACGGTTCTCGTCGTATAACGTTCATCGATTGACTCTTGATACATTGAGTTAGGTGCTATTGATTATGTGCTATGGTTCTCGTCGTATAACGTTCTATCGATTGACTACGATACATTAGGTCTAGTTTTATTGATTAAGTGCTATCGTTCTCGTCGAGTTAGGTACTATTGTGAATTCATTTGAAATCATATGTTTGAACATAAACTATACACATTTTGGCGGTGGGTTGTGAACACCGGGTTGCAAGTTTTGTATGGGCGGAACTTGGGTGGGTGGATTACAATGCCTTTCTTTGCATAAGCGATTTTGAAAGGCTTTACATTTCAACACAAACTCTATGAACTCACTCGACCTTTGTGTTGACACTTTTTAGCATGTTTTATCTCGGTATCTAAGGTATTCACTTCATGGCATGCATTTGGACTTCATGGAGTCGTGATGACGCAGCGTCTCACTTGTGTTTATGTACTTTAAAACATCGTTTGAATTGTAACAAACTTAATTCCGCTGAAGTTGATTTTCATTTGGGACCTACTTTGTAAACTCGATTGTTTTATTAAATCAAGCGATGTATTTTCAAAGCGACACTTTAGGTCGTTCAATATAACTTGTGATTGTGATGCTATGACGATCAATCCCGAGAATTCCATTCATTGCAAAGCAGTAATTTGGGGTGTGACATTTGGCGGAAAGTCATTGCTTACTTTGAGAAGGAGGTTGGTGCGGAAAGAGCGTATAACTCTATCATTACAAGTGGAAAAATAGGATTAGTCCTAGAGTTGGTCAATTTTGTGCCATTTACAACAATGCTTAACAATAATATGAAGTGGTGAGAATGACCTCATTGTTTATACGGCGTGTGATGAATACCAAGTAGTGTGTAATCATCCGTTTGTTTTGGAGCATTGTTGGAAGATTTTGAGGACCATTTGGTTTGGAAGGATAATGAGATGCGGCTTTTTAAGCCAAGATGAGGGTCGCAAAAGCAAGGACTTCAACCGACTCGGATGTGCACTCGGATGTGCTGCGTGCATGCTGATCGACCAATTGGTGGTGATACCGCTAAGAAGAATAAAAGAAATCTTGAGTTTGAAAGCTACCTACATGAAAGGTGTTGCCGAGAAATGGAAAGTCATCAAGTCGAGGCATTGGTCGAGAAGAAGGAGGCGGCCGGCGGATACTATGATTTGAAGAAGAAAGAGTTGAACAGCGGCAAAAGGGTTGGAGTGGAGCAAAAGAGATCGAAAGGAAGACAAAAAATTGGCACTAGAACAAGAAAAACTTGAATTTGATCGACAAAGAAATATGATAAAGATATCATATTCTATTGCATGCATCGATCGACCCATCTTTGCCCGCAACAACAAGAAACAATCGGAAAATCAAAGCCTCGATCAAGGCACGCCACAACCTAGATTTTAATAAGTGTTGTAATGTTTTAATAAGTTTAAGTAATTTTTTATTTTATTAAATTATTATGTAACATTTTAATTATTAATGAAAATTTAGTTTATGTTCAAAATGTTTTTGTTAAAAAAAAAATAAATAAATAAAATAAAAAATAAAAATTTAACTTGGTACGCCTTCTTGAGGACACTGTCGCTGAAAGGTCATTTGGAGAGATAGGCGGCGTGGCGGTGAAAGGTAAGGATTGAATCACTTACTTGAAGGCGGCCTAAATCGTCCATATGGTTAGGCCAAAATTACAGGTTTTGTCCTTAACTTACTTATCGTCTTTGTGGTTGTCTATTTTGCATTGACCTGTTTTTTGACCAGACGGATGTTAGTTTTGGTCATTAAGTCTTGGCATGTGCAGGGCATGTGAGCAGAAGCGGAGCTAATAAGGTGGCAGGCGGATGTTAGACCTCCCCCAACTGGTCCAACCATCAGGTCGAGAAACAACTTGAATCACTTTCTAAAAAGTTGATTTATTAAAATAGATAATATTCTTTCATTTAGAACTTATATTATAGGATCTTTTGTCATTCATTCACCTTGTGTTATATCAGACATTTTATGACGTTCAAATGCAAAAGTTGTTACGATTTGGGAAGAAAAAACGATCCGGCCCCTCATAACTTGAATTCCTTGCTGTACCCCTGCATGTAAGGGAATTTTAGTCTTCTTAAGTTCATACTAAACCTCAAGGACAGTTCATTTAAAATTTTCGCATAAAGTCTCAATAGGTCATACAACTGTATCATTTGAGGCTTTGAGTGTACCAATGTGATTCAAGCAAAAGATTCTTTTAATTTTTTGCCAATGAAACAATATATAGGAGAGGAAAACAAAATCCAATTGGGAAAATAATGAAAAAATCGTGAGCTTGAGCTTGTTGTCGTTGTGTGTAATATTATTTTTTTTCGTTTATACACAAACCTTTGAATTTTGTCATTGTATGTAGCGATTAAATTGAATTTGTGTTATTGTATGTACCCAGTTAGGCTTAGCGTTACATCGTTAGTCCTTTTATATTAGCGATCGTTAGTAAATAACTTAAAATTTCGTTCTCCTCGTTTTATTCGTTTTCATCGTTATTATCGTTTTCTTCCCTTTTTACGATTTAAATCTGTTTTACGTTTTCTTCCGTTTTACGTTTTCGTCCGTTTTACGTTTTCTTAGTTTTACGATTTAGTCGGTTTTACGTTTTATTTCGTTTTACGTTTTCTTAGTTTTACAAGTTTCTTAGTTTCGTGGTTTTACGTTTTCTTAGTTTTACGATTTTGTCCGTTTTACGTTTTATTTCGTTTTACGTTTTCTTCCGTTTTACGTTTTCTTAGTTTTACGTTTTCTTAGTTTTGTCGGTTTTACGTTTTCTTAGTTTTACGATTTCGTCCGTTTTACGTTTTCTTTCGTTTTATCGTTTTCTTCCGTTTTACGTTTTCGTCCGTTTTACGTTTCGTCCATTTTACGTTTTCTTGGTTTTATCGTTTTCTTAGTTTTCATCCGTTTTACGTTTTCTTAGTTTTCGTCCGTTTTACATGTTTTCTTAGTTTTAGTCCGTTTTACAAGTTTTCTTCCGTTTTGCGATTTCTTAGTTTTACGTTTTCTTAGTTTCGTCCGTTTTTACGTTTTCTTCGTTTTACGATTTAGTCGTTTTACATTTTCGCTCGTTTTACGTTTTCTTCGTTTTACGTTTTCTTTCGTTTTACGTTTCGTCCGTTTTTGTTTTACGTTTTCTTCGTTTCGTCGTTTTACATGTTTTTCGTTTTCGTCGGTTTTACGTTTTCTTTCGTTTTACACTATTTGTCCGTTTTACATGTTTCGCTCGTTTTACACATTTTCTTGGTTCTTACCGTTTTCTTACGTTTTTGCGTTTTAGCTCGTTTTAAACATGTAAGCGGACGGCGTAAAGCAGCGAGAAAGCGATGTAAACTGTAAGCGGGCGAAATCGTAAGCGGGAAAGCGTGCTGACAGCGTGTAAAATGGGCGAAATCGTGTAAGCGGAAGAAGCGTGTAAAATGGGCGTGTGAAGCGGGAGAGGCGTGTAAGCGAGCGTGTAGCGAAAGCGGGCGAAAGCGTGTAAGCGCGGCGTGTAAGCGGGCAATCGTGTGGCGATGTAAAAGCGTGTAAGCGGAGCGTGTAGCGAGCGGCGGCGCGATGTGGCGGACGAAATCGTGTAAGCGGGCGTGTAGGCGGAGCGATGCGAGCGGCGATGTAAAGCGGTGTAATCGCGGGCGGCGTGTAAAGCGACGGCGGGCGTGATGGCGTGTAAAGCGGGCGGACGAGCGTGTAAAGCGAACGAAATCGTGTAAAAGGGAAAGCGGTGTAAAGCGGATGTAAGCGAAGCGGCGGGCGTGTAAAGCGGCGCGTAAAAGCGGATAATCGTGTAAAGCGGGCGTGTAAGCGGATGGCGGGCGTGTAAAGGGCGAAATCGTGTAAAGGAAAGCGTGATAACGGATGAAGCGAATAAAGCGTGGGAGGCGAAATTTTAAGTTGTTACTAACGTGGTTAATATAAAAGGACTAACGATGTAACGCTAAGCTGGCTGGTGACATGATACACAAATTCGCTGCGGTACATCTGATGACGAAATTAAAATGTTTGTGTTCTGATGAAAAAAATAGTTGGCTACACACAATGACAACAAGTGTCAAGTTCGATGCATTTTTTTGTCATTTTCCCAATCCAATTCATATTGTGGGTCATATATGGGATTCATCAAAATTTTCTATTTTAAAAATAAGGAATCACGAATTTGGTCTAGAGTTAAAACCGAACCCGAACCTAGCTATTGTAATCGGTCGGTTCAGTTAGGCATGGGATCATTATGGTTTGAGTCTTTGAGATCGTTATATGATTTTTGTTATATATGTTCATCCCTAAAATGTGCAGACGAGACGATAGTTAGACCACTAAGAATACAAGTGTGTAAAGCCATCTCCATTTCATTGAATTTTACTAATGGTCATTGTTATATAATGAAAAAAGTTATTGCAAAGATTTTCTCAGTTTATAAATAAATATCCCTAGAGTATTTATTTAAGAGTTAACTACATTTTTGGTCATTGTGGTTGTCACGGATTTCACTTTTGGTGGTTTGTTCGAAAAGTTGCGATTTTAGTCAAAATCATACTTTGGTTCCACTTTTGGTTTATTTTTCTAACGAAGTTAGTTCGATTAGTTAAGTCGGTTGTAAAGTGGCAACATTAGTCCTTTAACCAAGCGATTAGTTTACAACGTTAGTCACTTATACCAAATATCGTTTTAACGTTAGTCTTTTAAAAAATTCAAAAAATTCAAAAAATTATAATAAATGTTTTTTGTCGATTTTTTCAAAAAAATAATTCAAATTTTTTAAGAAAAAATCCCAAATTTTTTCATGAAAAAATTTTCTTAAAATTCAAAAAAAAGTTTTTGACAAAAACTTTTTTCCTAAAAAAAATTAGAAAAAATTTTCTAAATTTTTTTTTCTTAAATAAAATTCTAAAAAATTTAGAAAAATATTCTAAAAAAACTTTTTCCGAAAAATATAATTTGAGATTTTTTTCCTAGAAATGGACTAAAACTATATCAAAAAAATTTAGACATGTTTTTAGAAATTTTGTACTAACCCATATCAAAATGGACTAAAACCATATCAAAATTTTTTTATCAAAATAATACTTTGGTTTCACTTTTCTAAAAATTTTGTACTAGTTTCACTTTTCTAAAAGTTTCTAAAAATAGACTAAAACCATATCAAAATGATAGTTTTAGTACATTTTTTAGAAATTTTAGTCCATATCAAAAATCACAAAATGTCAATGCTAAAAAATTTCTAAAAATGGCAATGCTAAAAGAATTTCTAAATTTTTTAACAAAAATTCTAATAAAAAACGTTTGTAAAAGTGTGTGTGATCTTTGGTATATTTTTTTAAAAAAGCGTGTATACATTTTACACACATTTTTGCAATGTATATCGTTTTACAATGTATATACATTTTTAAAAAATATATTTTTTAGAAATTTTTCGAAAAAAAAAAAGTTTTTCTAGAATATATTTGAATTTTTTTGAATTTTATTTTAGAAAAAAAATTAGAAATTTTTTCTAAATTTTTTCCGAATTATTTTTTAGAATTTTTAAAAAATTTTGTTAGAAAAAAATTGAAATTTTTTTTCTTAAAAATTTTTTGACAAAAAACATTTTTGAATTTTTTAGAAATTTTTTTAAAGGACTAACTAGCTGAAAGGACTAACGTTGCAAATGTTGTAAAGATCTTTGGTATAAAGGACTAACGTTGCAAGCGACCGTTAGGTTAAAGGACTAATGTTGCCACTTTACAATTAGACTTAACTAACTGAACTAACTTCGTTAGAAAATTGGACCAAAAGTGGAACCAAAATATGCATTTTGGATTAAAATCGCAACTTTTTGAACAAATGGACCAAAAGTAAAATCCAGGTACAACCACAAGGACCAAAAATGTAGTTAACTCTTTATTTAAAGTATCTTTTATAAGAGGGCTTAGGGTGTTGGCATTCATGTCACACCATACCTCACCATACCTAATCACCCACCAGTAATATCATTACACCTAATCTCATACCTCTCATACCTCACAATAGTTTTCTAGTGTCAACCATGATTCCATACCTCACTTAATTTTATACCTCAAATATCCTAAACACAAACACATGCTACTTTCCATACCGAATCGGCATCACACCCCGAATCCCATACCACACCGATTCATACCGCACGAGTGGCAATTGTGTGCCCGTACTGTTTGAATCCATACCGAAAGCAAACCAAAAGTGATGCCGCCACCCTTAAAATTAGTCAGTTCATTTCGAGTTTTCATAAACTAGTTTTCTAATATATATATCTATATTATTTAGACTAAAATACACCGTTGGTCCCTAAACTTGTATCGGAGGATCGCGATGGGACGAACCACGACTTTTCATCGCTACTGGTCCAAACGGTACCCATTAAATGTCGATTAGTCCCCCGACCGAATGGGACGGTCAAACCGAGGGTATTATATACCATTCACTTTTTTGACCCAAGCTAGTTAAAATGTAACCCAACGTTCAACCATATATGTATGAACGAGCAAGAGTGAACCCTAAAATACAATCAACACATATTCTTCCCAAAGCAAAAAGAAAAACAATAATGGCACAAAACGATAAGGGGAAGGGTTTGTTGAGTTCGTTGATGAAAGCATACTGCGCAAATGAAAAGCGTTTGGGTGTTAAGAAGGAGAAGGAAGAGGATGACATCTTGATATCAAAGTTTAACGATTTGGGAGAAAGGATTACAAAGCGGAAATTTTGTTTAAATATCTTAAGGAAAGGAAGGAAAAGAAGGAAAAGCGATGATAGGGAGAGTTGTGGGTCTAGCTAAGTGTATGTTTAGATGATAGTAAACATTTGTAGTTATTGAAATCGATGAATAAAATTTTGTGATCTTATTTAAGTAATTGTGTTTGAAATCGTTTGCATATCTTAATAGGTTTGACTTACCCAAGTTACAATTTGTTGGTTTTCATTAGTTTGTTTGACTTTGGTAAGTCAAAATTCAAGATGTTACAATACACAATTGTCAATACATTGTTGTTTCTTTGCTAAAGTGTTTGCCTTTTGAACCCGTGTTTTGAAACCTGCCTCTAATTTTTACGACACAGGGGTGTTTGGTTTCTTTATGACTTTTCTCGATAAAATGGGCCGTTTGGTTTAGGCGATACAAGCGGATGTTTTATTTGATACATTATGATTTAGTGCCAAAGTATTTGCATTTTCACCACATCTTTTAAACCATTGCCTTTGCTTTGCGATCTGAGGGGTGTTTGGTTCTCTTGATTAAAGTTTCTTGATACAAGGGCACATTTGGTTTCTTTGATACAAGGGCCTGTTTGGTTTTGCTTATACTAATAACACTAAAATACAACCCATATCACAATACAACAGATTCAACAACACATAACCCAAATGATATTTTATCATTAATAAATTCTGTTAAACATCATAACCAACTACATCAAATCTAATTTACATACCATTTTTAGCAAAACTATCACCTAAAAGACGCCTTTATCTACCCCATGGAAAACCAAAAATTCAGGCATTATGTTCAGCCATTTTCTTAACAAACTCTTGGTTGAACCGAATACCTTCATCTGTTTGACCAACAATCTGTATGAGTTGGGCAAGTTGGTTTCAATGCCTAGGCGGATTTTGTTGGCGCATCCACGCGGTCAGCGCAATTCCACGAGATCGAGCTTGATTCTCTTGTATCGACTCCCTACGGTTGATGATTCTGTCTTCATATCTTGGCGACCTTTGAAAAGTAGCTTCTTAGAATCCTTCTTGGCGCCTCATCTTCAAACCAGATAGCCATCCGATCATTAAGATTTGGCGAATCGACCACCTCCATGAGTTTGTGGAAATCGCCATTGGAAAGTTGTGTGTGTGGAAAAGTGGTAGATGAGTATCTCGTTTGGTGTGCACTAGTTAATATCGTCTCGGTAAGAGGCGGTGAACAGATTTAATAGTTTCCTTTTTTCACACTCGGTCCCGGAATTTGTGTTGGTTCCGTTGTCAATTTGTCACACTTAAAACTCCGCCCAATATTCACTTTAGGATACTGATTGGTCCCTCGAGTTGCCAACTTCAGTAAAACCATTAGAAGTTTGACTTTGTTAAGTCGAACTTCTAAAACTATCAAATTATCAATTCACCCAAAACAAATATTTAGTAATGGTTTTGCAATATTGACTTTACAAAGTCAAATACCATTGTATATATTATTGAACATTCTAATAGCCATCCTCATCATCAAACTTCAAATACCATTATGACTTTTGCACTTAATGTTCCAAAGGTTTTCAATCCTTCCGACATTACAACTCTCGTTCACGATTAACCCATTCAACATTTTCAAGTATTGACTAACTAAAGTAAAGCGGAAATGCGGTTTACTTGCTACAATCAAATAAAAATGCTAAATGAAAGTTTGACTTTCGAATGTCAAACTTTCATCACCTAGAATCTGTACAAACAACAACATATAAACAATCTAATTTTAAGCAAACCATATTGTTAATACAAATATCGTCATTAAACGTTATTTATATTTTTGATCTTTGCCTAAGTTTTGTTAACGACAAAAGTAAATTTAATTTATAAAAGCTTAAAGCTTGTCAAGTTTATTAGATATTAAAACAAGCTTTCTCAAACAATATATTCATCATTCAAGCATTTACATTTATGATTAGTAACATCTTGATATGACTCTAATCATTATGTATGATAGTAGTTTGTAGAATGTGTTAGGTTCTTAAAACCAAACACTACTTAAGCATTGCATATTTCTATTAATAGTAATACAACATGTTGACATCATGTATTACATCATGGAGATCATTGGAAGATTCCATTAGATATTTTGTGAAGATTTGTACTCTTCATATCTTGCACAATCTTACTTAGATAGAGTTGACTTTAGGCAAGATTTGATATCTTATTTGTCGATGGCGGTACCAATTTGGTACAGGCGGAACCCTTTTAAGGGTCCGCGGTCCGTCAGACGCTCTGTCCAAATTGGCTATAAATAGCAATGCCAAGCCAAGTAGTTTCTCATCCCTTTCTAACATACTCTCATACATATCTTCTCTCAACCTTTCTAACTCGGTTTCATATCATATTAGTGATCTCTTTTGTAGCAAAGAAGATCAAGTCATATTCAAGCTTCAACGAGAAGTTGGAAGTCTTGTTTGTTTAGTGTTGTATGATCTAGTGTTGATCCATACTTCATTGTTGTATCAAACCATCATAATCTTGTGAGTGTGAGTGGTTAGTATTTTAGTCCTCAAAATACATTGTGTGTGGGAGTAGTTGTACCCTTGGAAAGAACTCGACATCTAGCTTAGTGTCGGAAATAGTGTAAGCGAAGTGTAAAGGTTTTCTCCACGGTGAAAGGAGCTTGTTGACTAGTGAAGTTAAACTCTCGAGTGTGAGACTCGGGGGGTGGAGTAGGCAAGGAAAAAGAGTCCTTGTAGGCGAACCACTATAAACAACTTGTTGTGGTTTGATCATTTCTTTCCTTACTTACTTATTACATATTGCTTGCATATTTCATTAACATACTTAAGATCAATATCAATTGATCTTTCAATAAGTTTCAAAACAAAGTTTTTAATCGGTAAACTATTCAACCCCTTCTAGTTTTCTACAATTGGTACGAGCCTCGTTGCTCAAGAATTTCTAAAATAACTTGTATTTTATAAACTTGAAGCGATCCATGGATTACGAAAACTTTAAAGAAGGGCAATCTATGCAAAGACCACCACTCTTTGAAACCAATGGATTTATCTATTGGAAAAACCGTTTTGAAACATATGTAAAATCAAAAGATATAGATCTTTGGTTTATTATTGTTAAAGGAGATTTTAGTTCTACAACAAAGGATATTTCCGTTGATGAACAAAAGAAATTAGTTGCTAAAAATAATGAAGCTAAAATGATGCTTTATAATGCTTTACCTAGAAAAGAATATGAAAGAATTTTTATGTGTGAAACCGCCAAAGATATTTGGGAATCTTTAATTGTTACACATCAAGGTAATTCACAAGTCAAGGATAACAAAATTGATCTTCTTGTTCAACAATATGAACAATTTGTTATCCCCGAAGATGAAACCATTGATTGTGGCTTTGCTCGTTTAACACTATCATTACATCACTTAAAGCACTTGACGAATCTTTTCGTAGTAAGAACTTTGTCGAAATTTCTTAGAGCACTCCATCCTAAATGGAGAGCTAAAGTGACCGCTATTGAAGAATCAAAGATCTCTCAATAATGTCACTAGGCGAGCTAATTGGCAACCTCAAAGTTCACGAAATGGTAATGGAGAAAGATTCGAGATCATCAAAGGAAGAAAGGAGAAGATCAAATCCGTTGCTCTTAAAGCAAAGGCGGAATCAGCGATGATGGTGAATCTTGTTCCGATAGTGAAGATGAGGAGTATGCCATGGCGTTAGAGATTTCAAGAAGTTCTTTAGAAGAAGAGGAAAGTTTGTAAGACAACCTCGAGAAAAAAAGCCATTCAAAAGATCGGGATGATAAGAAGATCAAAGGTGAAAGAAAGTGTTTTAGATGTGGTGATGCAAGTCATCTCATAGGAGAATGTCCCAAGCCACCTAAGAGCAAAACTCAGCGAGCTTTTGTAAGTGGTGCTTGGAGTGATAGTGAAGCGATGAAGAATCAAGCAAGGAAGAGATCGCTCTAATGGCACATGAGTCAAATGAGGTACTTTCCGATTCTTCTTATTCTTCCATAGATGATGACACCTTGCAAAAACAATATAATCAATTGTGTGAGCTAAGTCTAAAATCATAACTAAAATAAATTTCTAAAAACTAAAAGGAGTTTTGGAAAATGAGGTATATGAGTTAAAAGAAAAGCAAAACGACTTGAAAAAGGAAAAGCAAATGACAATGATTGTAAATCATGTCAAGAGCTAAATCTTGAAATAGAAAAACTAAAGCTCACACAAGAAGTTTTAATAGAAAATAATTCTAAGTTTAAAAGGTTTAACAAAAACATCGCTATTGCCGATGAAATAGTTAAAATCCATAAAACACCAGGAGACATGAATGGGCTAGGGTTTAATGAAGTTTTAATACCTAAGAGTCAAAACAAAACGGCCGAAAAGGACGAACATTACATCAAATCTGCTCATTTTACGGCCACGGACGAGACGGAACCAAAAAGGGTTCCGTCCGTTGTACAAAAGCAGTACATGGTACTTCAGTGAGCAGAATGTTCGCAATCTGGACCGTCTTGAATTTGTTAAAATAACAAAGAAAACCAATGATAATGTTGAACTAAAACCAGCCATTATATCGAGTAGGACTTATTAAAATGAATTTAGATCAAAACTACTCAACAACGACATAAAACTTCTTTTGCCAACGCCCTTTCCTAAGAGCAACCACAACGTTCAACATAACTACCAACACAACGGTTGGAATCAAAACTTTCCTAGACCATATCAAACTCCAGATTACATGCCATGGAACCCTTATCCATCATTTCCATACATGAATCAAATAAATGGTATGTTTAACCCAAACGGACCCATGAGATATTGGGGACCAAATGTTTGAGTTATTCGCTTCTTAGGTATGTTTGAAAGTTGGATTGGAAACGATGAATGGATAAAAGATAGTGGATGCTCACGACACATGACGGGCAACAAAGTCTCTTCTCATCATACCAAGAGTATAGCGGAGGTAATGTCACTTCGGTAGCAATCTCAAAAGCAAAATCATTGGCAAAGGTACGATTGCTCATAACTCTCTAACTATTGAAAATGTTGCTCATGTGGATAGGTTAGGATTTAATCTACTTAGTATTAGCCAACTATGCGATAAAAAGTATAAAGTACTATTTGATGAAAATGGTAGTAAAATACTAAAGATGGTATCACCATAGCTAAAGGAGTTAGGAAAAATAACATATCGTCATGAAAATAGATAAAACATATAATGACAAACTTTGCCTAACAACATTAGGCGATAGCTCATCTCTTTGGCATAGGCGCTTAGGTCACGCTAATATGAGACTTATACAAAACCTATCTTCAAAAGAGTTAGTTAGGAATTTGCCAAAACTAAAATATGACCAACACTTTTGCGACGCTTGCAAAATTGGTAAACAAACACATAGTAGTCACAAATCTAAAAATATGGTATCTACATCTAAGTGTCTAGAATTATTACATATGGACTTGTTTGGACCATCCGCTATAAGAAGCTATGGAGGCAACTTATACACTTTGGTCATAGTAGATGATTACTCAAGGTTTACTTGGGCGTTATTTTGAAAACCAAAATGAAGCTTTTGATAAATTTGAAATACTTAGCAAGAAAATTCAAAATCTTCTAGGTGTCAAAATTGTGTCGATCCGAACGGATCATGGTCGTGAATTTGACAACGAAACTCAATTTGGAAACTTTTGTGATACAAATGGTATAACACATAACTTTTCCGCTCACGAACACCTCAATCAAATGGAGTAGTAGAGCGTAAAAATAGAACAATTCAAGAAATGAGTAGAACAATGCTTAATGAACAAAACATTCCTCAAAAGTTTTGGTGTAACGTTGACACTTCTACATATATTTTAAATAGAGTCCTAATCGTCCTTTCCTAAACAAAACACCATATGAACTTTATAAAGGTAAAAGCCAACATTAGGATATTTTAAAGTCTTTGGTTGCAAATGTTTTATTCTTAACACTAAGGATTATCTCACCAAGTTTGACCCAAAGTCTTATGAAGGTGTATTTCTTGGTTACTCTCAAACTAGTAAAGCTTACATTGTCCTAAATAAAGAAACAATGATAGTCGAAGAATCGTTGAACATAACATTTGATTTAAAGTCCACCTCCTCTAAGACATCACCTTTGGTAGATGATGACTTAGTTGAAAGTCAAATAATTGAAAGTCAAATTAATAATAATAAGGAAGATGAACCATTAAATAAGGAAATTGTCAACATAAAAGAATCTAAAGTCATCCATTAGAAAAGGTCATAGGAAAACTTAATCAAAGAACCTTAAGATCACAAGCTCAAAATCAAAGTAATCATTTTGTTTTGTATCCACCATTGAACCAAAAACCATAAATGAAGCAATAAAAGATGAATCATGGGTAATGGCCATGCAAGAAGAATTAAACCAATTCGTTAGAAATGATGTTTGGAAACTAGTTCCAAAACCCAAAGATCAAACTATAATTGGAACAAAATGGGTCTTCGAAACAAAATGGATGAAAATGGTATAGTATCTAGAAACAAAGCTAGGCTTGTTGCACAAGGTTATAATCAACAAGAAGGAATTGACTATGATGAAACTTATGCACGGTAGCTAGACTTGAATCTATTAGAATATTACTTGCTTATGCATGTGCTTATGATTTTAAATTATTTCAAATGGATGTCAAAAGTGCTTTTCTTAATGGGTTTATTAACGAAGAAGTGTATGTTGCTCAACCTCCGGTTTTACCGACTTTGAGAAACCCATCATGTCTTCAAACTCAAGAAAGCATTATCTGACCTTAAACAAGAACCTAAAGCTTGGTACGATTGTCTTAAGACTTTTCTTATTGATAACAAATATACTATGGGATTAGTAGATAATACTCTTTTACTAAGAAAAGGAATCGCAAATTATTATTGTTCAAATATCGTTGATGACATTATATTCGGATCAACTTGTCAAGAACTATGTAATGATTTCTCTAAAATCATGCATGACGAGTTTGAAATGAGTATGATGGGTGAGTTAAACTTCTTTCTAGGACTTCAAATTAAACAACTAGAAGATGGTATTTTCTTTAACCAATCTAAATATATAAAAGATATGCTTAAGAAATTTGGTCTTGAAGATTCCAAACCAACTAAAACACCCATGTCTTGGACACTAAACTCACCAAGGACGAAGAAGGTGAATCCGTAGATAACACTAAATATAGAGGAATGATTGGTAGCCTACTCTATCTTACGGCTAGTAGACCCGACATTATGTTTAGTGTTTGTCTATGTGCTCGCTTTCAAGAAAACCAAAGGCATCACACTTAGAAGCATTAAAAAGGATTTTAGATATATTAAGGGAACAACGTGTTTAGGATTATGGTATCCCAAAGGCGGGTATAGAAACCATAGTGTATGCCGACTCGGATCATGCCGGTGATTATGTCGATAGAAAAAGTACAAGTGGTATTTGTACTTTTGTTGGACATTGTCTCACCTCATGGTTTGCAAAAAGCAAACGGCTTTAGCCATCTCGACTCTTGAAGCGAATCGTCTCGGTAGGAAAAGCATGTCAACAAGCTCTTTGGATGAAGCAAGCTCTCGAGACTACGAATTCATCTCAACGATATTGTGATACTGCGACAACAAAGGAGCCATCGATCTCAAGAAGAATCCCGTTCAACATGCTCGTACAAAGCACATTGAAATCCGTCATCACTTTCTTGGCGACAATGTTCAAAAGGAAACATTTCAATCGAGAAAGTATCCTCGAAGACAACATTGCCGACATCTTTACTAAACCTCTTAAGCGAGAACCCTTTAATCTTCTTAGACTTGGTTTAGGGTTAATGGAACCAAGCATGTAGGATAAACATAGCCTAAAAACATTAGAATAGTCAAACCAAAACAATTTTTGTCTTGTTTACGCTCAGTAGCCACGGCACAAGCGACAACACGGACGGAACCAAAAATTTGGTGCCGTCTCGGTCCGTGGTGTCTCTGAAGCAAAACGACTTTATACATAACATCTTCTTCCTCACAACCCACTTTACCAAAGCGTGTAAAACTTAAACCAAGCTCATTATTGTCATCTTCCCACTCACTAATCATGAAGATAACATCATTGTAAGTATCCTAACTACATTTCATCTCTTAATTCGAGTCTAGGATTCTTATTTATGCACAAAACTATCACAAATCATTACATGGGGTTTATGTACGCTTTTATACCAAATATGAATTCAATTGGCAAATTGCATAACTAGTCATTCAAATTAGGTACTACATTATCATATTGCATAAACAAAATCATGTTTCCCACTAATTGATAGATAATAAATATAAGGCCTTATTCAAACAACCAAACACCCCATGTCAAAAGTTTTGAAAAGCTTCTCACTTATAGGAAAACATTTTTCATTGCTAATACAAATAGAAACGTTAGAATTTTCATCACTTGCATGCTCTTGAATACTAAAGGTATTGCATAACTAATATGCACTCCCGGGTATATTCAAATATAGCCACATTGAATTAGGAGCATTTGGGTTATCTCATGGTATTTGCCAAACACTCCACTAAAACCATTTTTGTGCATAAAATGAGTCGAGATAACCATAACTCCAAATTGTTTTCATATAGGCACACACTAGAATCAAAAACGTTAAAATCTATCTTAATTTTAACATGTTAATTCTTATCCTTAGGAATAACCATGGTAGCCGCAAGATTCTATGATCACAAAGACACTCTTAACTACATTCCCAAACACCACAAAACCAAAGGACTCACCAAGGAACAAGTAGAAATATTTAGGGGTCTAGAATCAAGGTATTTCCACGAGGGTAGAACCATTCACTCATCCTTCCTTGAGCATACCAATCTTCGTGAAGAACTAGCCGCCATTCAATTCGATTGTCTTCTTGACATTGATGAACCAATTTGTCCTAGGTTCGTATTAGAATTCTATGCTAGTGTGACCGGCTTTAGTGATGAAGATGATGAGTTTTGTCTTAGCTTTAGAATCAACCAAAATGACTACACCATCACTTTAAGTGACTTTGCTAGAGTACTAGGAATTCCCAACCGTGGAACTTGTGTCTACGGATAAGTGGTCACTCACCGCCTTGATGCAATCAATGACCGCTCTCTTCCCTACATAACCCGTTTAGCCGATAAGGATGTCATCCGTGAACACCTTTTAACCCAAAGCGGATACAACCCGAGTAACCCGAAAGGAAAAGAGGTAGACCGAGATCCATATGGAATGGAGCTCAATGAACTTAAGCAATTTAAGAAATGGGAGGAGTTACTTAGAGCAAGCGTCATTAGCACCATAGGAATAGGGATCACATAAGCGCTTGTCTTTGCCACATGCTTTACAACTTATCCACCGACAACCATTCAACAGCCTACTACATAGCTAGGAGAATGATTGATATTCCAACTCAAGGATCCGTTGCTCTTCCATACGGGATGCTTCTCACCCGTCTCTATAGAAACTTCGCTCCAATTCCACCTACCCCAAAAGGGATGCACCTTAACTATGATCTCATCCTCACATCTTTGTGCCTTTGAGTGATGCTCGAGTTGCTAAGACTAAAGGCAAAGAGCTAAACCTCCAACTCCTTCATCATCATCATCAAATAGCTCAGGGATGGTCTTCCAAGCTCTCGTCTTCCACCTCAAGAGTATTACACATCTCTTCCCGAGATTGAGAATGAATCGTGAATTCAAGCAAACTAAGGGAATGTTCAAGTGCCTTGGTAGGATGATGAACAAGATTTACAAGTTGGACAAATAAGGGTACTTTAAGGAGTGTTTGGAACAATGCATTATCGTTAATGTTTGATACTATTTAGTTGTTTTATTATGTAGGATGATAATATAACTTGAAACAATGGTGTATGCTAACAATCTCATGCGGGGATAGCACAAGTATGCTATCAAATTTTACCCATTTTCACTATATTGTGAAAATCAATAAGCCTTGCTCTTAATCTATGCTCCTTTGTGTTTACATATGTGTTATTTACTTTTCCTAACTAGAAATGTTTAGTATAACAGGTTTTGAGAAAAAATTCGAGTTTCGAAATTTCGGGTTTTAAGAAACATTACATCCAAATTTCAAGCACTCCACGGATCGAGGCGGCACCATTATTTTGGTACCGTCCTTTATGTAATTTGGTACCGCCATATCTGTCTGAGGCGGACGACGGCACCTTTTTGGGTTCCGTCATGTATGATTTTGGTGCCGTGGATCCTCGGGTAATTTTCGAATTTCGACTCTTCGTGATTCCAAATTATCTTCCATCACTTATAAATCAATCTTAACTAGTTTATCTTGTTATTAGAACTAGTATTATTCACTAAGGGATGTAAGAAATCCATTTCCACAAAATTCAAAAATTTGAAAAATCCACCAAAGAGCCCTTTGGCATAAAGGAAGGAACCAAATTTTGGTACCTTCAAATCGTGGTGTCGAATATTAGGAAATTCCACTCACTAGAACACATTTATTGCATATCTTTTCTTCTTCACTCCATCTTCTTTGTATGGATTGACTTGGGTGATATGACTAGCATTCAACCCACTTCCAAATCATTAGGAACCTCATCTCTTCAATGGTTCAACATCAAATCAAACCTTTTCTCAACAATTTCTTACCTCTATAAATTAAAAGGCTTTACCATGATCATCCTCACACCTTCTTCATTCTCACTACTATCTAGCAAATCAAAACCCAAGTTAAAATGACTAAATCATCACCAAAACCTTGCAAGAAAACCGCTAGAATGAGCGTAAGGCCTTGTTGTTTTGTTAATCTTAGCTCATCATCCGAATCTTCACCACTCACCATCTCATCTCCCATTAGAGATGATACACACCTTACCTTAGCTACACCCACTTCATCACACATTGTGATCACCACTCCACCACCATCAAAAGCACCTACTTCACCTCCACCGGCACCCATCAAACATCAAAACACCTTCACCACCTTCACCAAGGTCTCCACTCTCACTCCCATGGGTTATTTTCAACTCCACCAACATCACCAAATCCTTTCCTAGAGGACTTGGAAGACTTGCCACCTAGGCCGGGTCATCCACCACCATTGCCATCCTTTGGCACCATTGAGCGAATCGCTCATGAATCACCTCGGTCATCCATTGACCCAAACGCCCCATTAGGGCCAAGACCTCTCCTTTTCCACCCCATTCACAAGGACATTCATGGTCCTTTATACGAGGATCATCCACTTCCATCATCAATGTCCCTCATATTGAGGACATTCCGGAGAGCATGTGGGATGACAATCCCACTAGAGAGAGATTCAAGCCGAACTCCACAACCTCCACCAATTCAAAGGCATGGTGGATTCTCACTAAGTGAGACAATGCAAATGCAAAGTGCTTTGCTTGCATCCATCATGACCACTCCAAACATCCCAACACCACCAACACATCCACCATTCCACCACCACAACCTCCGCAAACTTTCTACCCACTAAGGCATGGTTGCTCAACTTGTGAGCAAGCGGGTCAAACCGTGGAACGGACCGGATTATGGTCCATGACTTCCACGAAGAAATGAGGTTCATCCTCAACCACATTCTTGGCGTCTCAGCGCTCTTTCCCATCCACCATCTCTTTAGGATGGTTTTAGAATAGTCTTTTATTTGTTTTGTTTTAGGATAATTTTTTTTCTTGTACTAGAAACACATCATTGTGTTCTCTTTTCATGATCTTTACTCATGAAAATTTTAACAAATGAATGTTGTTTATTATGTTGTTGGTGTCATTACATAGTGCTTGGAAATGCTTGTGAATGATCATTATTACTAACAATTTTTTTTGTAGCTTTATTTTCACAATCCATGTATCTTCCCATTAAAGCACCCAATTTGGGGAGCTTTGAACAAGGGGAGATAATAAGCTCAGGCTCATTACATTCGCGATAGCCTCTTCTTTTGTTGAGACAAAAGGGAGAAAATATAGAACTTGGAAATTATTTATATTTGACTTTTACGAAAAGTCAAGCGCATACAATTGACTTTCTAAAAGTCAAACAGAACCCTCATTGATAATACTTGACTTTTCTTAAAAAGTCAAACTGCATAATTGACTTTCGAAAAAGTCAACATCATGCATCAACTAGTGAATTCTTTGACTTTCATAAAAGTCAAATTTCATACACTGCATTATCATTTCCTTTTCAAAGTTCTAAAACAAATATTTTTATAACTCTTGTACAAACTTTGTTTCTTTTATAAAAATAAAATTTATATTTTGTCCTCAACAAAAGGGAGATTGTTAATACAAATATCGTCATTAAGCGTTATTTATATTTTTGATCTTTGCCTAAGTTTTGTTAACGACAAAAGTAAATTTAATTTATAAAAGCTTAAAGCTTGTCAAGTTTATTAGATATTAAAACAAGCTTTCTCAAACAATATATTCATCATTCAAGCATTTACATTTATGATTAGTAACATCTTGATATGACTCTAATCATTATGTATGATAGTAGTTTGTAGAATGTGTTAGGTTCTTAAAACCAAACACTACTTAAGCATTGCATATTTCTATTAATAGTAATACAACATGTTGACATCATGTATTACATCATGGAGATCATTGGAAGATTCCATTAGATATTTTGTGAAGATTTGTACTCTTCATATCTTGCACAATCTTACTTAGATAGAGTTGACTTTAGGCAAGATTTGATATCTTGATTTGTCGATTGGCGGTACCAATTTGGTACAGGCGGAACCCTTTTAAGGGTCCGCGGTCGTCGGACGCTCACATCAAATTGGCTATAAATAGCAATGCCAAGCCAAGTAGTTTCTCATCCCTTTCTAACATACTCTCATACATATCTTCTCTAACCTTTCTAACTCGGTTTCATATCATATTAGTGATCTCTTTTGTAGCAAAGAAGATCAAGTCATATTCAAGCTTCAACGAGAAGTTGGAAGTCTTGTTTGTTTAGTGTTGTATGATCTAGTGTTGATCCATACTTCATTGTTGTATCAAACCATCATAATCTTGTGAGTGTGAGTGGTTAGTATTTTAGTCCTCAAAATACATTGTGTGTGGGAGTAGTTGTACCCTTGGAAAGAACTCGACATCTAGCTTAGTGTCGGAAATAGTGTAAGCGAAGTGTAAAGGTTTTCTCCGCCGGTGAAAGGAGCTTGTTGACTAGTGAAGTTAAACTCTCGAGTGTGAGACTCGGGGAGTGGAGTAGGCAAGGAAAAAGAGTCCTTGTAGGCGAACCACTATAAACAACTTGTTGTGGTTTGATCATTTCTTTCCTTACTTACTTATTACATATTGCTTGCATATTTCATTAACATACTTAAGATCAATATCAATTGATCTTTCAATAAGTTTCAAAACAAAGTTTTAATCGGTAAACTATTCAACCCCCTTCTAGTTTTCTACATATAACAATTCATTGTACAAAATTACTAAAACTATTTTGAAACATTAATTGTCAAGGGTATTCAACCCAAACTTAAACTACAACCAGATCAAAGAAATCTACCACGGTACGTGGGGAAGCTCGGGGAGTTTCAACGACTTCTAGCCAACTCCCAGTTGTTCTGGTATTTTCATTCCATCATGACTCTATCGCTTTCCACGATATTGATTGTCTTTAGCGACCGGGAACACGCAAGTATACACTTTATTAAAGTTATTTCATGCTCGATCAGGAAAAGCTCGAAACACCACCGTCTGAAGTCGCCCATGGTGAATGTGTTTCTATCTACAACATGGAAAAATTGGGCAAAGGTAGATCACTAAGCGTGTTTGCGGCTGAAAAATTAAATAGTGTTGAGATACACAAACATGGCAATTTAGGAATGTTTTATTTGATACATATTCATTACATCATTACACTTACTCTCGTATCCGGCATTTTCAAATTCGGAGATGACCGAATCATTCCAATGGTGAATGCTACCATAACACTATTCCCAAAATCGACATCGGACGACTTAAGGTTAATCAGGAAACAAAGGCACCTTCATCCTAGGATTAGCTTCATGTATCAACTACAAGAAGTTTCTGATTAAATTTCATTCTTTGTTACATATCTCTATAACATTATAAGTTGTAAAACCGAAATTGTTCTTACCGTGCAATCACCAAAATCCAATGTAAGGGTCTCAAGATTTTGAAGTCTTGTCAGTGAAAGATATCGGATGTTGTGATTGTGGTCACAACATTATAACGACCTAATGACAAATGTAACTTCTTCAAATTCCCAA
The DNA here is from genome assembly GCA_022545495.1 of Chrysanthemum lavandulifolium. NCBI lineage: Eukaryota > Viridiplantae > Streptophyta > Magnoliopsida > Asterales > Asteraceae > Chrysanthemum > Chrysanthemum lavandulifolium. The sequence continues at coordinate 108,674,450 of CM040246.1, forward strand.
GTTTGCAATATCCCATAGTCTCATCTCGTTAGTACTAGGACGATTCATTTTAAGAGACTCAGTGAGGACAACCAAAGAATAAAGTCCCAAACTGTACCGCTTAGAAAATTGACATGAATCAATTCTAGGCTCGATGATTTGGATAGCCATGAAAATATTCCAAAGTAGCCATAGCACAAACATGAAGTACGGATGTTTCAACTCACTGCGCGAGTAAAGTTGGGTTGGGAGCGAATCGGGTCACCATATCGATTTTGTAATAATGACTCCTCAACTCCATTGTCGACCAAAACAAGAGCCACTCATGAATGTGTTCATAATGAAAGTTGTCTATTCAATAATTGATCTTGGCTCTACAAAGAAAGACAAACTTTCTTATTGGACCCATAAGCCGATTTAAGAATCTAGTAACAAGCCTACCATCAAACTCGTATGTTAAATAATAAAAGAAATCCTCATCAGTATGACATCGGTGAGCAAAGTCCACTTGACCTCCGGTTCTCGCTAAACTAGAGGTTCTCACCGCTCTAACAAAGGCAACCGATTCAAAATGTTAGTGATCACTTCATCCGCATGTTGGTAAAACCTTTTGAGTTAAAATGAGGATTTATATTCTTGATTCGATTTGCGGTTTATCTTTTCGGATAATGTGGTTTTATGTGATTAGCAAAGTTGTTTGTTGGGTGGGTGTATTTGTTCATGCAAATTAATCGATGTCGGGAAAAAGCAATTAATATCCATACTCATGATTGGTCGCAGGTTGAAGCTTGGGTCAAAAAGTGAATGGCCTATATACCCGGTTTGTTTGGTCCCGATTACGGTCGAGGACGAATCGGCGTTTAATGGATCTTGTTTGAACCTAGGTGGCGATGAAAAGTGTGTGGTTCGTCCATCGCGATCCTCCGATCTGATTTAGAGGCCGTGGTGTATTTTACTATTATTTATATAACATTACTCTTAAATTTTCACATGTGTTCATACGTGGAATGATATGTAAATTAATTAAGGACCACATATATATATCTTCGCCACTCGATCAATCTATCTTCCAGGATATAGAAGCCTTTGATAGAGGTTGAGTTATTAATACCCACGATTTGGTTATTAAGACCCCCCTTTTTTTTATTATTTTTTTTATTTTTTTTTTATAATTTTGTTTATATCAAAATTTATAAATCTGAAAACGCGGGCTGTAAATATAAAGTTTAATAAAGCCCAAACGCTTAAAACTGCTGTGAAATCTGAATGTAAACCGTAGCGTGTTGTCTTGGACAGAGCGGAAACGAAAGGGGACAGGTGGCAGTAGGGGTAGCTACCACTCTAATTTTGTTTATATTACAACTCGCCAATTGGCTTTCATGCACTGACCATCCTTCGAATATTCGTCTTGAAACCAGCAACCTGCCACTTTCTGGAAAGCTACCACTCTTGTCAAGATTAATTACTGATGTTTATTTCAGATTATTTACGGTAAATAATATACGGAGTAATACAAATTATAATATGTATATTTAAAACCTAAAATGACTTTATTTTCATCTTTCAAAAATCGCTACATCTTAAGGGATAAATCTTGCATTCATTTATTTTGATCTAATGGTTGTGATTAACACAAGATTTAATATATCTAGCCTAAAGTCAAGTGCTTTTTCTTTTTTTTCTTTTCTTTTTATCTTTCTTAATTATTTTCTCATTATTTGTCTTTTCTTAATCATTTTTTAAATTTCACGTTTTTTTTTTTTTTTTTTTTTTTTTTTTCCGTTTTCGTCGCCTTTCATACTTTTCTTACGTTTTGTCGTTTTTGCTTTTTATCGTTTCGTCTGCTTTCATACGTTTCGACATTTTTCATACGTTTTCGCCCATTTTCTTACATTTTCGCCTCGCTTTCTTACGTTTCGTCCGTTTTCATACGTTTTAAATACATGTTTTTACGTGTTCGTTCGTTTTCATACGTTTTCGTCCGTTTTCGTCAGTCTTGTTATGTTTTCGTCTGTTTTCTTACGTTTTTGTCCGTTTTCATCCGTTTACATATGTTTTCGTCCGTTTTCATCTGTTTTCTTACGTTTTCGTCCATTTTCATACGTTTTCGTTTGTTTTCTTACATCGTTGTCCGTTTTCATACGGTTTTGTCTGTTTTCTTATGTTTTCGTTTGTTTTCTTAGGTTTTCGTCTGTTTTCGTCCGTTTTCTTAGGTTTTCGCCCTGCTTTCACGTTTGCTCGTTTTTCACGCTTTTGTCGGTTTCATACGTTTTCTTACGTTACCGCTTTCTTACATTTTCATCCGCTTTCCTATGTTTCGCTCGTTTTATTACGTTTCGTCCGTTTCTTACGCTTTTGTCCGTTTTCATTACTTTTAAATGCTTTCTTATGTTTTCGTCCGTTTTAAAACGTTTTCGTCTATTTTCTTTCGTTTTCATAGGTTTATATATGCTTTCGTCCGTCTATTTACGTTTCGTCCATTTTTAGACGCTTTCGTCTGTTTTCAGATGTTTTGTCCGTTTTCATACGTTTTCGTCCATTTTCATAAGTTTTTATACATTTTCGCCCGTTTTTAGACGCTTTTTTCCGTTTTCGTACGTTTTTATACGCTTTTCATTTGTTTTTATTCGTTACTGTCCGTTTTCATACGTTTTCGTCCGTTTTTTGTAGTTTTATACGTTTTTGTGTATTTTCGTATGTTTTCATGCTTACTATTAAACTTTATTATATTACACGTCTAATATCAATTGTGATATTTTATTAAATAAAAAAGTTAATGTCCAATATCACTTGTGATATTTTATAAACAAACAAGTATGTTGTTTTAACCTTTAATATCACATGAGATATTTCATCGATCATATATTTTATATATTATCACATATGTGTTTTGTAATATTTTATAATTTTCGATTCTAAGATAGTTTTGTGCGCTTTCATCGCAATTGACAAGCGCATATTTTTTTAATGCAACCAATGTTATCATCACTTGATATTATACTCTTAGTAGAAATAAAAGGGTTAAAGTCTCTTTAGGTGAATTCTTATTTTGTTCAAAAATGCAATACTTGTTTGATTTTAAGAATATGTCAAGTTTCTATTTTCATAGTTTGCTTCCTTTTATTCATTTTGATATTTTTAAGTGACACTTATTTATCTCTTGTGATATAACATCAGAAGAAAGATGAAGAGTATTACACTCTTCATCACGTATATATTATCGGTTGTGATACTCAACCAAGAATGTGAAATATTAAATTCATACCAAATGTGATAAGAATTTAGCATTTTACCAAGTATATATGAAAGAAATGATAATAAACATCACTTATTATATTACTGTGACGATTATGTTCATTTTTCTTACTTTTGTTTTTGAAAGTATTTAGAAAAATTTTTGTGTTTTATGATAATATGAAATATTAGAAAAGGTGTTTAACTGAAAATAAGAGATGTTATGACACTTTTGTTAAACTTGTAGTGGATTTTCTATTTAATGGATCATTGTGCGTGTTTCGATGGGTTTTATAGCGGGATTTAAAATATCTATGGTTGAATCGACAAACTAAAGAGCTATGGTTGAAGAAAGCATCTTTAAACAAACCGAGCACGCCAAACACACGTGATATCGCACACGATATCACGGTGATATCACCTCACCGTGATATCACGGGTGATATCGTTAGTGATATCACAAGTGATATAAACTCGATATCACACATGCTATCACCGGTGAATATCACACATGATATCGCAAGTGTATCACCGGTGTTATCACTCATGATATCACGTGTGATATCACAAGTGAGTGATATCACATGTGATATCACACGTGTTTGAGCTTCCCGGTTTGTTTATAAAGATGTGTGCTATCTTCAACCATAGCTTATTTATTTCATCGATTCAACCATAGATATTTTCAATCGCTATAAAACCCATCAAACATGCACAATGTATCAATTAAATAAAAATCCACCACAAGTCTAACAAAAGTATCATAACATCTCTTGTTTTCAATTGAACAACTTTTCTAATATTTCAAAATATCATAAAACACAAAAGTCTTCCTAAATATTTTCAAAACACGACCATCACATTCTTGGTGAGATCACAACTGATAACACATACATGATGAAGAATGTAATACTTTTAATTTTCTCACAATGTTATATCACAAGAGATAAATAAGTGTCACTTACAAATATCAAAATAAAAACGTCTGAAAACGGACAAAAACGTATAAAAGCGAATGAAAATCGTATAAAACGGCAAAAAACGTATGAAAACGGACAAAAACGTTTAAAACGTATGAAGACGGACAAAAACGTATAAAATGAAAAAAACGTCTGAAAACAGACGAAAATGTCTGAAAATAGACGAAAGCGTCTAAAAATGGACGAAATCGTGAAAAAACGGATGACAACGTATGAAAACGTCTGAAATCGGACGAAAACGTATAAAAACGAACGAAAATACATGAAGACCTAAAAAACAAAGAAAAACGTATGAAAATGGGTGAAAATGGCGGAAAACGTAAGAAAGCGAGAGGAAAGCGATGAAAGCGTAAAACACGTCTAAAGCGTATGATAAATGGACGAAACGAAAGAAAACGGATGAAACGGACAAAAACATATGAAAGCGAGCGAAAACATAATAAAATGACGGCGGCGTATGAAAACAAGCGAAACATAAGAAAAAGACGAAAATGTATGAAAACGGAGGTAAATGGGCGAGCGTATGAAATGGACGGCGTATGAGAACGGACAAAACGTCGAAAATGATTTAAAACGATATAAACGTGCAAAAGCGTCGAGAAGCGGATGTAAGCGTGCGAAAAGGATGAAAAGACGAAACGTCGAAATCGACGAAACGATAAAACAAGCGGCGTATGAATACGGATGAAAGCGTAAAAAAGCTAAAAAAACATGAATTTTAAATAAAACGTGAATTCCAAAAAATAGGGAAAACAAAAAGAAAAAAATTATTAATAATTAAAAAAGACAAAAAGACAAAGAAAAAAGAGAAAAAAAAAATGGACTCAAGTTTTTATATTAAATCTTAGGTTTATCCTCACAATTAGATCAAACTAGATGGATGGTGAAGATTTATCCCTTGGTAAACACTAAAATAAGAGTAAGTATTTAAAAATTCCTCATAAAACCTATTTAAAAGTTAAAATTGGGTTTTTTTGATACTTTTCTTTCACTTAGGGCCACGTGGGAGGCGGAGTGGGGCGGCTTCGTGAACCCGACCGGCTACACCGTGCCGTGTAGGTCGGGTAAGGGGGTCGGCTTCATTTTGCGAGTTCAGAGCCCGAGCGAGTACCCGTGTTTGTGTGTTGTGTTTGTTATGTGTTTGTGTGTTTTTGAAGGTGTTTTAGTGTGTGTGTGTGTATTTTTGTTTTGTTTCTTTTTTGTTGCAGGTAGCAGCTATGGAGAAGAGCTAAATGGAGAAGATGTGGTAAATATATTTTATATATTTTACTTTTTAATATATAAGTAATTTATATATTATACCTTATAGTATATACATGTTTACATTTCAAACCTTATAGTATATACATATTTATATTTTACTTTTTCTAATTTGTTTTTATTTTTAATAATATGTATTTTTATTTTTAATGAAATGGTATGTTTTTATTTTAAATATTGTATGTGATTTTATGTATTTAAAAAATGGAATTCGCAAGGTCTTGGTTACTCCCACTTGTTAGGGTAGTATTGGGGTAGTTTTGAGTTGGAAGGTTTTATTGGATAGAGGTGACGTGACACCTTTGGGTATTAGGGTTCAAAACTTCCACTCCCTCCCCCATAGGGTGGTGTACGCTTAATGCTTTTTTCTTTATGTCTAATCACCCACCAATAATATTCTTCCATCATATCTCATACCGTCTCATACCTAACAATAGATTTTTTAGTGGCCAGCCTAACACATACCTCAATTTTTTATTTTTTTTTATTATTATTTTTTTTATTAACAATCTCGAAATAATCCAAATAGAATTAAAGTATATCTCATGACTCATGTTACAGAAACAGGCCTGCATAGTGTCTTATCTAATAGATATGTACCAACTTTTAGGTGTACTATTTCTATTTTATTAATAGATATGTACCAAATTTGAGTTAATAGTTATGTACCAACTCTTAAAACAAGCTATTCCCACTCATAAATTCCCATAACATCACGCTTTCACCTTTCACATTTCTTCTCATTTCTTCCCTCAAAATGGCAATACGGTTAGCCGGTAAAAGAGGCTTCAACCACTTCACAAAAACATTGATCTTAACTTATACTACTTTTAGATCATACCGCTCTTCTACCACCAGTGATAAACGTAGAAATGATTATTCGTTGTTTTCGACTAATAGTTTCGTGTCTCGACGCTTTGAATCGACGAAAGCTGGCCCGCAGTTGGATCTCTTGTCTAGTGCATTAAAGCTCCAACGGGTATATTTTTGCTTCCAACGTTCATATTTCAACCATGTAGAATCGGGGAACTTTGCCGATTGTGATGCTTCTCTTCTCATGCCGCGTCATACCGATTTCGAGGCATCACTGATGCCGATCGGCATTGCTCAAACCGAATGCCAAACCGAGAGCGTTGCCACCACCCTTAGAGCATCCATAATTTATTTTCATAAAAAGGTGTGAATTGACGGAAATATTCTGATCATAGATGTCTTTTGGCACCAACCATTATACACCTCACAAAGAATAGCTCTGATAACTCTCCTGACCTACTGGAACACCAACTAAAATGAGCAAGAGCCAAGCCACTAAAATGAGCAAGAGCCAAGCCTCGAACCCTTCACTTTTTATCCACAAAATACTCTTATAAGCATATGAATTTTTAAAAATTGAGTACCAATTGAACGAAAGCCCTTTAGTCATCTACAATTCATTTACTTATAACTTTTATTTTGCCAAATCATTTACCTATTATTTTTTGGGTAAAGGGTTTCGATAACCGATGAATAGAATAACTAAAATAATAATGTTTGATACATAAGAAAGTGAAGATAAAACCACTTTATCCCGGTTGCAAAGCGCAAACATCAACCATGATCCGAACATACTCGAATCACAA